>CM022946.1:76864662-77176085 GCA_012931725.1 Litsea cubeba | reverse complement strand
ATATCCTCCAAGGTCTGGTTGGTGCGCTCTGTCTGTCTGTCTGTCTGAGGATGATAGGCTGTGCTGAAGCTCAACTTGGTACCCAAAGCTCGCTGAAGACTATCCCAGAAGTGAGAAGTGAAGCGTGGATCTCTGTCTGAAACAATCGAAGCTGGAACTCCGTGCAAAGAGACGATCCTATCCACATACAGCTTAGCAAGGACGTCGAGTCCCGCTCTCATAGATACTGGTAAGAAGTGAGCTGACTTGGTCAGCCTGTCCACGATCACCCAAATGCCATCACTGCGTTTCCGAGTGGCTAGAAGTCCTGCGATGAAGTCCATGGTGATGTGTTCCCACTTCCACTGAGGTATCTCGAGCTGATGAAGTAGCCCTGGTGGCTTCTGATGCTCGGCTTTGATCTGCTGACAGGTCAGACATCTGGATACATAGCCTGCAATCTCTTTCTTCATGTTGTTCCACCAGTAGTAGTTCCTCAGGTTCCTGTACATTTTGGTGCTGCCTGGGTGGATCGAATATCTGCTGTGGTGTGCATCTGGTAAGATCTGGTCCTTCAGCTCCTGGATATCTGGTACACACAGCCTGTCCTGGTAGTAGAGTACTCCACCAATCAGTCTGAACTCTGGCCTCTGGTCAATCTGCTCGATCACTCTGACAAGTTAGGATCGCTGCGTTGACTGTCCTTGACCTCTCCAAGCAACTCCGGTTCCCATGCGGACATGGTGGCAAGCATAACTCTGTCACTGAGTGACCGGAACTGGACATCCAAGTCACTGAAGACATCGGTCCACACACCCTCTGCTGCTAGGAAACTGACTAGGGCGGTCTTCCTGCTCAAAGCGTCTGCCACGACATTCGCCTTACCTGGATGGTATTTGATAGGGAAGTCGTAGTCCTTGATGTACTCCATCCAGCGCCTCTGACGGTTGTTGAGATCACTCTGAGTGAATAGATACTGCAAGCTGCGATGATCTGAATGGACCTCAAACTTCTCTCCGTAGAGGTAGTGCCGCCACATCTTCAGTGCGAACACGACTGCTGCAAGCTCCAGGTCGTGGGTGGCATACTTCTTCTCGTGTTCCCTTCAGCTGGCGAGATCCATAGGCGATGATCTTACCCTCCTGCATCAAAACACAAACCGAGACCGGTCCCTGAAGCATCGGTGAAGACAACGAAACCGCCTGTACCAGAAGGTAAAGATAAGATCGGTGCTGACGTCAGTCTCTCCTTCAGCTCTTGAAAGCTGTTCTCGCATGCATCGGTCCATACGAACGGTACGTCCTTCCTTGTCAGCTTGGTCAACGGGGCGGAAATCGAAGAGAAACTCTTGACAAATCTGCGGGTAGTAGCCTGCCAAGCCAAGGAAACTCCGGATCTCAGTGACATTCTTCGGCCTCTCCCAGTTCACCACTGCCTCTATCTTCGCTGGATCCACTGCTAGGCCGTCTCTGGAGATGATTTGTCCAAGGAAGACTACCTTCTCTAGCCAGAACTCGCACTTGCTGAGCTTCGCATACAGCTGGTTGTCGCGTAGCAACTGTAGAGATGTCCTCAAATGTTGCTCGTGCTCCTCTTTGGACCTGGAGTAGACTAACACATCGTCGATGAACACCACCGTAAAGCTGTCGAGGTACGGGGCGAAGATCTTGTTCATCAGGGCCATGAACACTGCCGGCGCATTCGTCAACCCAAACGGCATCACAAGGAATTCATAGTGGCCGTAGCGAGTACGAAACGCTGTCTTCTGCACGTCCTGCTCTCTGACTCGCAGCTGATGATATCCCGATCTCAGGTCCACCTTCGAAAAGTACTGCGCTCCCTGAAGCTGATCAAAGAGCTCGTCGATTCGGGGAAGAGGATACTTGTTCTTCACTGTTGCCTGGTTCAGCTGCCTGTAGTCGATGCACATCCTCATCGATCCATCCTTCTTCTTCACAAAGAGCACAGGCGCTCCCCAAGGTGACATGCTCGGTCTGATGAAGCCCTTGTCTATCAACTCTTGCAACTGGGTCTTCAACTCTCGCAGCTCTGCCGGAGCCATGCGGTAAGGAGCTCTGGAAATCGGTGCGGTGCCTGGCACAAGCTCAATGGTGAAGTCGATCTCTCTCACTGGAGGCAATCCCGGGATCTCGTCGGGACATACATCTGGGAACTCACAGACAACTGGTATCTCCTCGACTCCCTTGGACTTCTTGTCCTCTGAGATGAATGCGATGTAGCCCTCACAACCTGATCTCACTAGCCTCTCTGCCTTCAGTGCTGAAATCAACCTAGTGCTGGGTGGTCTCCTCTCACCCACAAACTCGATCGTGGCATCTGAACCGTCGATAGTGAGCCTAACTGTCTTCTCGAAGCAATCCATCACTGCTCGATATCGGGCCAACCAATCCATCCCTAAGATAACGTCGAAGTCATGCATGGGTAACACGATCAGATCTGCAAACATAATACACTCCCCGATCTGCACTCGGCATCTGGGGTGGTAAGTCTGACACACTACCCTCTTGCCCACGGGCGTAGACACAACTAGCGTGTTTGGTAACTCCTCTCCTACCCCACCAAGAACTAATGAAAAAGCAGAAGACACATAGGAATGTGTAGCACCAGGGTCAAACAATACTCTAGCGACCATATCACAAACAGAAAGAGTACCTTCGACGATGTTCCCTGCAGCTTCGGCCTCCTCATGTGTGAGTGCGAACGCCTGACCTACAGCCTGAGGTCTCTGCTGATAACGCTGCTGTCCGTGGGGCCTCTGGTGTCGCCCTCTCTGATGGTGCTGACCTCTGGGCTGCTGGGGTCCACGTGCCTGTTGCTGCTGCTGAGCTCTGTACTGCTGCTGAGGTGGCTGGGGTGCCGGTGCAATCTGCTGAACGGGTGGAGCTGGAGCTGGTGCTCTAGGAGGTGCTGGAAGCTGAAGCATCGGGGCCTGAGGCTGTCCTCCTCTGAGTGGGCAAAATCTGGAGATGTGTCCTGTCTCCCCACAGTCATAGCATACTCTGGGCCCACGCTGTTGCTGCTGCTGAGGCTGCCGCTGATACTGATGCTGCCTGGCCTGGCCTGCTGGCCTCTGTCTCTGAAATGGCTGCTGCTGTATGGGCAAAGGCTGCGGTCTGACCAAGGCGGCTCTAACTCGCCTCTGCTGCTGACTGGCCTCTATCCGCTGCAGACGCTCCTCTGCCCAGTAAGCTCTCCTCAAAGCCTCCTCATATGTGGGCAGCTTGATGCAGGACATGCTCAACTGAATCTCATCTCTCAGCCCATCTACGAACCGACGGATCCTCTCGGACTCAGGTGTGATCAGAGCCTCTGCGAAGCGAGAGAGCTGGGTGAAGCGAACCTCATACTGGTAGATAGTCATGCTGCCTTGCACCAGTGCCTGAAATTCCCGCAGCTTGCGGTCTCTGACATGAGATGGTATGAACTTCCGGAGGAAGTCCGCTCTGAATGCAGTCCAAGCGATCTCGTCTCCTATCGTCTCGAAATGACGCTGAATCGTCCTCCACCAGTCCTCTGCGACTCCCCGGAACATGTAAGCGGCTAACTGCACTCTCTGCTGACCGGTGCACTCGAAGACCTTGAAGATCTTCTCCATCCGCACGATCCATTCGTCGGCCACCAGCGGGTCATCGGCGCCAGTGAACTCAGGTGGTCCCCTTTTGAGGAACCTCTCAAATATGACGTTCGGGTCTGCCTCCCGAATGGATGCCGCTGCTGGGCCTGGCTGAGCCACTCTGTCCATGATGTCCAAGACTTGCGTCTGGAATTGGGCAAAATCCTCGGCCTGCTGCTGCTGCGCCGACGCCTGGGCCTCCTTGGAAACGAGGAAGGCCTGTAAGAACCTCTGGAAACGCTGCTCGAAGTCTGGCGGACTACCGACTGCTGGTATCATATGTGATGGAGAACCCTCTCTAGACATCTGTCAAGAGAAAGAAATTAGGTTAGTTTAAGTCCAACACTTAGGACTACACTGATTCTACCCGATCCATCGACCCTACACGTACTCCCACACTGAGATCCTCACTACGTCCTAAAGTTTCTAGTGTATTTTATTTCCTAGAGACTTGCCCGCTCTGATACCAAAAAATGTAACGCCCCAATTTCGGATACCGAGAAAACCGTCAAAGTACCGAAATTGGCGCGCTACTTCCCGGAAAATCCGAGAACTTCCAAGATCGTAGGTCCGCAGTGAGGTCCAATTTAAAACTTTTTCATCAACATAATAACAATGGTTAATTGCGGAAGCATGATAGTATAGCGGAAGCAATATCAGAGATAGCGGAAGCATAAGGTATCATCCATATATCAAATATAAATGGGCTGAAGTCCAGCCTAAATGTGATAATGATATAAAACCAAAGTTAATTACAATAATACCCTCTCACTACAACAGACTCTCTCAAAAATCCCAAAATAACAGATATCACTCAACCCCAGGTGGAGGCTCTCCAATCACCAGCTCGACCTCATGGTCGGCCTGTCCCCATCCGTAGTCCCCGACTACGGGTGCCGCCGCAAGCTCGAGCGCGTCGTCATCGATCTCGGGGTCAAGACCTAAGCACCAAGAGTGGGCAGATCTAAAGATCTGGCAAGTCACAATATGCAGATAATATAGGATGTATGCATCAAAATGAGTAGAGACATGTATAAAGTTAAGAGAGTAACAAAGGTACATATGCTATGCAGTTGTGCAAGATAACAATGTAGAATCATAATAAGCATAACAGTAATAAACCTACACAATATGGCACATCCACATAAGCTGGTCACCGCGGGATATTATGCCGCGGCCCTCCCATACTGAACACAGTCACGGTAGGGATCCTAAGCTAATGCTAGGGATTACTAACCCCGCAAAATATCATCAACATCATCCACAACGACCGGAACCGGCATCACACCGTCCGTCCCAACAGTGCTCATCATGATAGCCACACAATCCTCTCAATAGATCCTACTAGTGATGATCAGTCCAACTGGCTAAGCTTAAATCAACCGAGTGAATGTTTATGCCGACTTAGGAAACAATAAAGGTCTGTGTCTGTCTAGGATTTACCTTGCGTGAACAAGGTCCTAACAAAATCTCTAAGAGGTCCAAGTAATCCATGGAACATGATCCAAGTTCAAGCCCAATTATTGGATCCATACCAAGGCCCACCATATACATGGTCTGGTTTAGAACAGTCCAAATGATATACAAGTCCATATCCATTAACATATAATCCATCTATATCCATAATGGGTTACAAGCCCATTCAATCTAACATCTCCCATCTAGGGCAATCCACACCCAAACTTAGGCCAACAAAAGGGCCCGCCTAGCCACAGACACGGGTCAATGTTCACCCCAATCACACTACCGGGTCACCTCTAAGTAGTCCTAGGTTTAGGTCCTCCATTTTTCCATTTAATTAATAGGTATAAGCAAACACAAGGACAATAGAATGACAGTGATAATATGAGGGAGATGAACCTCCAAGTACACGAATCATAGGGAGATAGCAACAGTCCAACCTAGGTAAATGGTCCACTTTCGGATACAGGTCCATCTCAGGTAATTCGATCTTTAAGTGAAACCACAGATGCTAAGGAATATTGTGTTTGGTGCTTAGAAGTTATGTGCATCATTAGTAACGTATAAAGGTCGAATCATCTCAGATTACATAACATGGATCCTAATCAGTGGACCCCACGAGTCAAGGCTGAGCTACACCATTGACTCGTGGTTGGCACAGTGATGGAGTCTATTTGAATGGTCAATGGGTCCTACATATGATTGCAACAATGGAAATTAGAATCTGGGAAGTATCACTGTACACAGTGTGCTCAGCCGACCTCCTGGCCTGGGCGATCAGCTCGGCACACTGTTGACACCAAAAATGTCACTTTGCCTTTTCAAGATCCAAAGAGCTACATGAAGTCGCAACCTGCCATAAATAGGCAATGCTGCTTCCAAAAATCAAATCTTGTCAGAATCAAACAAAAAACTGCAAGATTCTTCCAGGCAGCCAAAAGAGGAGTACACAAGAAGTTTCAGGCCATTTCAAAATCATTTGGCCTAACTTCGCTTCTCCGACAGCCAAATCAGGCCTCTCGGCGGCAAAGCTCTCCGGGACCATGGTTTCCAAGACAGAACCTATGGATCATCTTAAAATGACTCCAATAGGTTCCCTGTCAAATTTCAAGTCAATCGGACATCGGTTGACCGCACATCAAACCGCGACATCTTCATCGCGACAAAAAGCAAGTCTACAGGTGATAGGACCCCAAACGGCTTCAAAACTCAAACAAAAGCCTATGGTTGGTCTTATTTATTGCTCAGGAGACTTCACACCAAATTTCAGGTCATTCCGACATCGTTTGACCCAGTTTCAGCTTCTGACGGAAATCGGCAACTCTGCGCGACAAAGTCTTCGGCTTTCTCAGGAAATTGGAAACTTTGCAAAATAAAATGCAAGGATTCTCATCAGGTTTCATACAAAGAAATCAGGCCAATAAATGGTCAAAATGTCAAGGAAAAGTACAGAAGAAAAAAGAATCAGAAAAAAGCAAAAACGGACGCAAAACGGGACACGAAAGGGGGAAAACCCCCCCAGGGTCGCAGGCCCCTGCGACCCTGGGCCAGGGTCGCCGGCGACCTTGGACCCCGGGGTCGCCGGGAAAGCCCCGGAAACCCCGGTTTTCGCCGTTTTTTCACGATTCGAAGGGCCCAGCCTCTGGTACTTTCCAAAATTCATGCTTTTGGGACACCAAGTCCTCTGACATCCGTCCAAAACACGGGTAAATCATCAAGAGTATCGAAGACAGTATTGATCGCCACCCGGTCAACAAAAAAAAGTGTGCTTTCCACCCGACCGATCGAGAAATCGACAGGACAGATGGCACCGACCCGCTGTTGGCAACAAATACCTGAAATTACATGATCATATGATGTCGATCTACATGAAGATCCATCGATGATCATCAACAGAAGAATCTCAAAAGACGTGGCACGGCCCGCGACTCTTCAGCTGCTCGGCGACCACTTAATGCGATTAATTGACTAGCTTTATTACAGTCATTAATCCATTTCTTTGGACGGCCCAATCAGAAGCAAGCATTCGGGAGTTACAAGTCAAGAGATTCATGGCATTTAACCCATGAAACTCCTCCCATCATGGCGATTAAAGGCGATTAAATGCCCTCAATCTCCTCCGGCCAATCAGAAGCCAAGAAAAAGGAGTTACAAAATAAACAATTCAATTTTGTAACTCCTCCCATTATGTGGCTTAATGACAATTAAAAGCCCATAAACCCACCTAAAAGGCTACCTAAAAGCCTATAAATAGGAGGGCTCTCCAAGAAGAAAAGACATCAGAGAGCATCAGAAAAATCAGAGAAAAAAGCACAAGCACACAGACAGAAATCCAGAGAAAGGAAAAAGAGAGAAAACTCTGCGGAAATTCTACACCGGCCACCACAACAAGGTGACAAAAGTCCCTTGGGGGGTACCCCCCCCCCAAGGTCCTTGCCTTCTCCTCCTGCCTCCAATGGCTTAGATATGGCTTTTCAGCCCGTCTACTCGGTTTTTTATTGGACATAGGATCTTCCTTTGATCTTTGTCTTCTAAAAACCCGAGGTCATAGCCAAGCCAAGCGAAGCAAATAGCATCCTCTGTTCTCATCTGCATGGATGATGGCGAAGCCCACATATGGCTTGCGACCGTCAATCTAAACGAGTCCCCCACAATCTCCTGAGAAGTTAGATCCTCCTTTTCTTGCTTTTCATTGTAGTTTGTATTTTTTTTAAAAAAAACAAAAATCACAATTCTTGTCTTTCATTGTTGATAAGGATTGTAAATCGGCTATAAACGCCAAAATCGGCTATAAACGCCAAAAATCGGCTATAAACGCCAAAATCGGCTATAAATGCCAAAAAAAATCGCCTTTCACGGCAAATCAAGAAAATGTCTCTTTTCTTAAATATATGTGCAATGGAAAACTTGAAAGAAGTTGATTTCCTTTTTACTTGCGAAGGTTGATCCCCGGATCACCACTTGCAATTCCAAGTAAAATAGAAAATCTGGCACACCCACAAAAAAAGAAATGATGATGCACGCCCCTGCCCCCCGGTTACGAAAGGGTCGGACCAAACGGACTCCCACGTCCGCCGACCTCGGTAGAACCAAGCAGGAGCGCGGTCCATCAAGCTGGCATCACCCGGTGGGACTCGTTTATTTGAGAACACGATGCCAGAAATGAAATATTTGCATATCATATATTTTGCTCTATGCTTATATTTCTTTTCTCAATTCCTTGGCTACTTTATAATTGGTGGCCTATGTTGAATTCCGCATCTAAAAAAAAATGAGATGAGATTTTTTGTTTGGAAATTTCTAATTCTTTGAATTTATTTCCACTCTTTCTCTTTTCAAAAAAAAAAAAAACAAAAAAAAATCAGATTTGTCATTTTTGGATTCAAAATTGAGAAACCTTGATCCGTTCCTATCGTTCATCGCGCTTGCAGAAATGTTGAGCCTGTTCGACTAAGGTTTTGGGCCATGGTTTCTCTTCGATGAGTTCATTAAAAATAAAAATATATATATATATATAAAAAAGTAACAAAAAAATCAGATTTCTCAATTTGGATTAAAAATTGAGAAACCTTGATCCGTTCCTATCGTTCATCGCGCTTGCAGAAATGTTGAGCCTGTTCGACTAAGGTTTTGGGCCATGGTTTCTCTTCGATGAGTTCATTAAAAAATATATATATATATATAAAAAAAAAATTTAGATTTCTCAATTTTGATTCAAAATTGAGAAACCTTGATCCGTTCCTATCGTTCATCGCGCTTGCAGAAATGTTGAGCCTGTTCGACTAAGGTTTTGGGCCATGGTTTCTCTTCGATGAATTCATAAAAATAAAAATAAAATAAAAAAAAAAGACATAGACCACTAAGGTTAAACCAACTGTGTTCTTTGATCTTGGTTGATTCAAAGAAAAGCCTTGTCCAGAGTGTGGAGACAGCTTGACTGTTCTAGGCAAGGGTCCTCCAAACGGGTTCATTAAGTAATCCTACCCTTACCTGGGGGCAATTTTATCAATCAAGATTTCATAAGACCGGGTTAGGAGGCCTATGTGTACTCTCTCGTCTTTTAAATAAATTTTTTTCAAAAATAAAATTTTTAAAAAATAAAAATTTTAAAATAAAAATAAAAAATAAAAAAAAATTTCAAAAAAAAATCTTAAAAAAAAAATAATAAAAAAAAAATAAAAAAATAAAAAAAAAAAAAAAAGATTTTTAAAAAAAAAAAAAAAAAATCTTCAAAAATCTTCAAAAAAAAAAAAAACTTCCGTCATTTTGGGTTTAGATTGGAGAAATCTTGGTCTTCTTCTTTCTGAGCATTGGCGCTCGCGGAAATCGCTGAGCCTAGGGCTGCACAGAACCGGACCGCAGACCGGACCGGACCACAAAACCGGACCGGACCGGACCGGATTTGCGGTCTTGGTGGTCCAAATCCGGTCCGGTCCGGACCGGACCGGTTATTCCGGTCCGGTCCGGTCTGGGCCTTTTGTGGTCCGGTCCGGACCGGACCGGACCGCATTTATTAAAATTTTTTTTTTTTAATTTTTTTTTCATAATTTTTGAGCCCATGAGGCATGAGCCTAGCACCCATTTGTAAAACCCATCATTCATTCATTTGACATTTGCCTACTTTTAGATGTGAGGTGAAAATGAAAAAAAAAAAGAAAAAAAAATGAAAAAAAATGAAAAAAAAAAAAAAAAGGAAACCGGTCCGGACCACTTTAAGTGGTCCAACCGGACCGGTTTGGACCGGTCCGGTCCTTCATTTGGGCCGGACCGGAAATCCGGTCCGACCGGATTCCGGTCCGAAAACCGGACCGGAAATCCGGCCGATCACCCCTAGCTGAGCCCGTATTCAGATTGGAGTGCCTTTTGCTCTCTTTGATGAACCCGATATTGGCCTTTCAAAAAAAAAACTCGTCATTTTTAGATTCAGATCCGAGAAATCATGGTTCATTTCTTTCTGAGCACTGGCGCTCGCGGAAATCGCTGAGCCCGTGTTCAGATTGGAATACCATCTGCTCTCTTTGATGAATCTAATCTTGACCTTTCAAAACAGAGAATCTCATCTCATAGATGCGGTCTCAAAACATTTGTGTCTAGCGGTACTAGTACGCCCTTTCAGGGTCTACTGTATTGCGACCGGCACATTTGTAACTCCAACTTTATATTCTTCTTACTTCGAGCAAGCTCTGCTTCTCGATAAGTCGAATTTAAGTTCACAATTGCTTCTAGCAGTCACTGGGATGCCCATTCTGGGCTTACCATACCTGCGATCAGAACAATTGTACCCTCTATGGCATTTTGCCTTCCTCATATTGCTTGGGTCATCTACCTCGAGCAATTTGAAAAGACGAAACCATAGAACTTCCCATTTATGATCATTATATTCTTGTGATTACTAATGGATGTGGTCTTGTTTCAGAAATTTTTGAAAAACTAACAATGGCAGCTTCACTAACCATTACTTTCGACGAAAGCAAGCACCAACTCATGCTTCAACAGAAGCAAACCACGCGCACCTACAAGCGCCCCATCAGCTGCCGAAGTGTTAACTCCCTCGGCAACTCTGTGAACTCCGGGTCGACCTCGACTCCCCGGACTATCGTCTTTGGGACGCTGGGACCATTCCCACTTCCTGAGGAACAAACTGCTCCCTCCAAGAAGCAGAAACTCGCCTCTCAACGTGTCACTACCGTGACACCAAAGGCTAGCACTAGAAGGCCTGAAGCCCGTGGCAGCCCCACGAAGCCTCAACTTGCAAGCAACCAGGTCTATCCCAAGACTTGGTCCCCAAGACCTTCACCAAAACAGAGAAGGTCCCAAATATCCACCAAGCCAGCATTCCTGGCCCCACTCAAGAGAACCAGTTCTATCCTCTTGCTTACATGAAAGAGGAGAGACCCATCTCCAACCCGACTTCAAAGTCAACCCAGCATGAGCCGGCTTGTTCCTACAAGCCCAAATCAAGTCATGCATCACAAGGCCTCCACAAGCACCTGCTAAGGCCTACAAATCTGCAGTTCGACCCTTCATCTCTACAGGGGCCGAACTTCACAAATTCAAAGCTTCGCTGCAACTGGCGAAGGATAGGGTTCGCATCCTATCCTTGCCCAGCTACAAAGAAGACAGGCTCGGCTGCTGCGCCCGAGGGAGCACATCCTTCATTGTCAAAGCCCAGTCAGAGCTGACCGAAGCTCAAATTGCTCGTCGTATACGCCGCCGCGCGTCGTACCGACAAAAGAGACTACAGAAGCAAAGGACCCAGCCTCCCACACTTCAAGTCTCTCCCAAATGGGTCGAAAAAGAAAGACCCAACCAAGTTGCTGCCGTCCATATGGTTGGAAAAACCAGAAGGCGCCAAAAATCAGCAACAAAAATCCATGTCCGACGTCCAATGACCCGCAGCGTCTCCAGGACAAGAAGACATTCAGAAGAATCCCCTGCTCCTTCAAGCAAAGGACAGCAGAGTGATCCTTCCTCAAGCTCCTCTTCAAAAAGAATGAGCCCCAGCTCAGTCACCAGGACAGTTTCTTCGTTCGAATCACGAAGGATGAATGTCTTGGCTACAAATTCTGAGCCACCACCCCCGCAATCCGCCTCCAGAAGATGCGATCACCCGCATCCAGCAGTTGGAACAGGGCCAGCAGAGGATTGAAACTCTGATGGAAAACCTTCTCCTCGCCTTCCAAAATCAGGCGAACAATGAACCTCCTCCGAATCATCAAGACGACGAGGTAAATAGAGAAGAAAATGAGTCACGCGCCCTTACCAAAAAGGACGTAGACGGTATCCTCGCCAAAGCAAAAGAAGAGGATATACTCAAAGAACATGGGATCAAGCCACCATATCCCTTATGGATGGACTCGGTCCCGTTCCCCACCAAATTCAAGCATCCTACTCTCCAAACATATACGGGGAAAGGATCAGCCAGACAACACGTCATCCACTTCAAGATCTTGACGGGAGCTATCGCGGATCAAGATGCACTCAAAATTCGCCTCTTTGCAAGTACCCTAAAAGGTACGGCCTTCGATTGGTACTCCACTCTGCCGGAGGACTCAATCCAAAACTGGGCCATGCTAGAGACACGCTTCCTGACTCACTTCAAAGGTGAGGATCACCCCGCTACTATGGCTCAGCTGTGCAGCCTAAAACAGGGGGAGAATGAATCAACATATGACTTCATTCACAAGTGGAAAGCAATGGCATACAAATGCTCTGATGTATTGCCACAAGCGTCGCTAGTCGACATCTGCCGAAACAACATGAGAACCAGAATCCGCTCCATGATCATCGGCAACAAATCAAAAAACCTGGGAGAACTCCTAGAAGCTTCCATGGAAGCTGAAACGGTGATTAAAGACCTCAACAGTCAGAAATCATCAAGAAAAGAGCCAACCGCCATTGCAACCTCTAAACCAAAGAAGAAAGAGGTCCTCAATGTGCAGACCAAGTCAGCTCCTCAGCCACCAAAGAAAGCTGAAAACAAAGCTGTTGGTAAGAAACCTGAACTCTCTGATGCCTTCAAAGAACGAGTAGAGAAGAAATACCCGTTTGATGAAGATGTTGATGAAATCTTCGGGGCTCTTGTGGCGAACGGCAAGCTCACCTTGCCTGAACCAAAAAGACCGGGTGATGTTGGCAAAACCAACGATCCTCGGTACTGTCCATACCACCAGATGATCTCGCATCCTCTCAATCAATGCTTCGTTGTGAGAGAGAAAATAAATGAGATGTGGAAAAACGGAGTCATCACCTTTGACAAAAACTATGGGTCTGCCACCGTCAACATGGTGACATGTGGACAAACATCAAGATCACCGAAGAAGAAGATCACTACTTCCTTCAAGGTGATAAACTCAATCGAAGCGTCCGAGAAACTGGTTCCTTACCCGACACCAGACGGACAACCGATATGGGTACATCCCGATCTCCTGGAAGATGAAAATTGGGAGGTCGTGAAAATAAAGCCTACAGCTCAACCGCGAAGGCAGGCTAGGAAACATCTCCTCAAGCTCAAACGGCAAGAGAAGACCCAGCCAAAACTAGAGGTCAAAGAAAAGGCAGAGGCTTCCTCTACCGCTTCACTGGAGGTAACAAAAACATCCCTTTCGGAGACTTCAAAGGGGGTAAGGAAATCCACTCTCAGTGATTTCATGCCACCTCAATTTAAAGAAGCCATGCAGGAGGCATCATACTCTTGCAATTCGGTAGTTGGATTCTCCATTGATGGATACGAGTCCAGCGACACCGATGATGGATTCGAACCCAACTACACGGATGAGTGGGAGGAGTCCCTTGAAACAGGAGAATATCTCTCCGATGAGAATGGGTTCCTGAGTCTCATCTTATGCCAGTAATCTGGTATAACCCCCTACAGCCACAAGGATCCTGGTCTGATGATGAAGAAGACCAAGAAGCTGTACAAGAAAATGCTGCTGACCCAGCACCTCTCATTACTCCAGTGGGAATCAACAATGTTGAGCCACAAAGAGATGATGAAGAAGAAGATCCGGCTCCCATGCCTGATCTTGAAGAATATGCAAGGATCTTGCAGCGACTCGCTCTAGAACAAGAGCAAGAACGCGTCAACGAGCCGCCTCGCAATCCAGAGCCTGAAGTCCTTGAAGACCACCAGGTACATCCTCCCTTAACTCCTGAAAATGGAGAAAATTGCTGGATAGACGATCCTCTCACATCCGAGGATGAGTCTGACTCCGATCAGGCAACGTCTCTCGTCAGAGCTTCCTGTAATGTGATAATTCAGGATTATAGCTCTTCCGAGGCATCGTCTGATGAGGACACTTACACTCCGGCTTCGCAAACACAAACTGCGAATGAATCCATTGAAATGCTTCTTCGGCGTCTCGTCGGGTAAGTTCCTCGGATTCTTAGTTCGGAAAGCTGGAATAGAGCTTGACCCCATAAAAGTCAAAGCCATTCTAGAAATGCCCTCTCCAAGAACCTTGAGAGAACTCAAAGGGCTTCAAGGGAGATTGGCCTACATCAGACGGTTCATCTCCAATCTTTCAGGGAAATGTCGTCCATCCTCCCGGTTGATGAAAAAAGGTGTAAACTTTGTCTGGGATGCTGACTGTGAAGCTGCTTTCCAAGACATCAAGTCATACCTGACAAAACCTCCAGTGTTAGCTGCTCCTACCACTGGAAAACCATTCATCTTGTACACAAGAGCCCTTGATCACTCTCTGGGAGCTCTGCTTGCGCAAGAAAATGATCAAAGAAAAGAAGCTGCTCTATATTACCTCAGCCGCATGCTAGTAGGTGCAGAGCATCGCTACTCTCCAGTCGAAAAAGAATGTCTTGCAGTGATGTTCGCTGTACAAAAGCTGCGTCACTACTTGCTTTCCAACACAGTCTACCTGGTCTCGAGGGTCAACCTCTTGAAGGTCCTTGTTACAAAGGCAGGTTCTCTCAATGCTCGACTGGCAAAATGGTCCATCCTTCTGTCACAATTTGATATTAGGTATGTACCACAAAAAGCAATCAAAGGGCAAGCTCTAGCAGACTTCCTCGCAGAGCATCCATTGCCTAAAGATTCTCCACTCAGAGATGATCTCCCAGACGAACCAGTCTACAATGTGGAGACTTTCTCACAAAGTGCCTCCTGGGACATGTACTTTGACGGTGCAACCAGGACAAATGAAAAAAGACAGCTGATCTCGGGAGTTGGCATCCTCTTTGTTAGCCCCGACAAATACATGATTCCACACGCTTTCTCGCTACTGGAACCATGCACAAACAATGCAGCTGAATATCAAGCTCTGATCTTAGGATTGGAACTCGCCATCGAATCCGGTATCACCATGCTGGAAGTCTTTGGAGACTCTCAACTGATCGTCAACCCGATGAATCAGAAATTTGAAGTCAGGAAGCCAGATTTGCTGCCCTACTACAACAAGGCACAATCACTTCTGCAAAAGTTTGACATTTGTCACATCACCCACATTCGTAGAGGTGAAAACATACGTGCAGATGCCCTAGCCGGACTTGCCGCATCCATGGCAATCCAGGAAGGGGAAAACATGCAAGTCACAGTGTGCGAAAGGAGAATCCTTCCTCCTCTTAACACACACCAAGCAGTTGCTGAATGCCACCAAGTGGTCGGAAGTCGGATTTCAATCCTTCAAACTTCAATTGGCGACTGGAGGGATCCGTTCATTGATTACATTATGTTCGGAATCCTACCTGAAGATCCAAAAGAACGGGTAAGCATCCAAAGGCGAACCCCAAGCTTCCATTTGGATGTTCCATCAAAGATCCTTTACAGGAAATCCTTCAACGGAGTACTTCTACGCTGCTTGTCACAACAAGAGGCTAAAGAAACACTCAAAGAAGTTCATGATGGTCTTTGCGGAGCTCATCAGGCTGGACCTAAGCTCTATGATCAGATAAAAAGGTTAGGATATTACTGGCCTACCATGGTAGCTGACGCAATGCAATTTGCTAAGCGCTGCCAACAATGCCAAGTTCATGGAGATTACATTCACATGCCTCCAGAATGGCTACATCCTACAGCAATCTCATGGCCTTTCGAAGCCTGGGGTATGGACATCATAGGTCCTATTTCTCCCCCTTCAAGCAAAGGTCATCGCTTCATCTTCGCCGCTACGGATTATTTCTCCAAGTGGTCAGAAGCATTTGCGTTTAACGAAATGAAGACCTCATCAGTCCTTCACTTCCTACGCACCAACATCATTTGTCGTTTCGGTATACCCAAAAGATTCGTCCATGATAACGGACCACAGTTCCGGGATCATCGATTCTACAGGTTCTGCGACAAATACAAAATTCAAAGCTGTCCTTCATCTCCATACAATCCGGCAGCAAACGGGTTAGCAGAAGCTTTCAACAAGACACTCTGCAAAATCCTCAAAAAAATGGTCTCTAATCACAAAAGAGACTGGAGCGACAAAATGTCTGAAGCTTTGTGGGCCTATCGAACCACCGTTCGAGGACCAACCCATAGCACACCATTCTCCTTGGTCTATGGATGCGAAGCTGTCGTGCCCTTGGAAGTACAAATTCCTTCCTTGAGGGTATCCTTGCAAAATGACATGACTCAAGAAAGCAATGTCAAATTGCGGCTCCATGAGCTGGACAATCTCGATGAGAGACGGCTCGAAGCTCAACAAAGCATTGAACTTTACCAAGCACGTCATGGCAGGATCTTTCGATAAAAAGGTCAGGCAACGCGCCTACAAAAAGAATGACTTGGTTCTTGCGGTAAAAAGACCAATGGTCTTCGCTCACAAGTCCAAAGGCAAATTTGAGCCAAAATGGGAGGGACCCTACGTCATCGACAAGGTTTTCTCCAATGGCGCATATGCACTCCTAAACATGGAAGGTGACAGATGTATGCTGCCCATCAATGGCAAGTTCTTAAAGCGGTACTACCCTTGAAGACTTACCCAACTGGGTAAGAGCAATGCCTGTATGGCCAAAACCGGTTTCCAGGTACACGCTCGCTAAACCCACCCTTTTTCAGAATTTTCATGTCAAATATTGAAATTTCTAGAAATCTAAAACAATGCTTACTTTCATCGTTTCATTGTTCAAAAAAAAATATCCAAGTTCAGGAACCTTTCCCTAACTTGACCAAAATTTTCAACCTTTGAACCCAAAATTCATGGTTTGAAACAAAATCCGGATTCAGGGATTTCCACCCTAGTCCACCCTGCCTTTTACCGTCAAAATGGTTTTAGGTCAAAACTCATGACCCTCGTGTCTTTAAACAAAAAAAAAATGGTTTTTCAAAAACCGCGAGGAAGCGACGCTCAGTCGATACTCGCACAAATCGGAAGCATATGAACCATGTTCGACACTTCCAAAATCGCAGGAAAGTGACATTTCGTCGATACTTGCAAAATCAAAAACTGTGGAGACGCAACATTTCAGTTGATATCCACAACCCAAATTTCAAAGGTTCGAAAAAACCTAAAAAACCATGGAGACGCAACATTTCAGTTGATATCCATAACCCAAAGGTTCGAGAAAACCAAAAATTTCAAAAATCGTGGGGAAACAACATCAAGTCAGTACCCGCAAAACCAAAATTTTTGAAAAGCAAGGATGCGACATTCAATCGATACTTGCACCCAAATCCGCGAGGATGCGACATTCCATCGATACTCGCAACCGAATGAGCAAGGATGAGACATTCCATCGATACTTGCAAGAACATTCAGCAGGGAGGCGACTTTTAGTCGATACTTGCATTTTTTGAAAACCAAACCGGCTATCAATGCCATCAAAACAGGCTATAAATGCCACAAACCGGCTATAAATGCCACAAACCGGCTATCAATGCCACCAAAAACAAAACCGGCTATCAATGCCACACAAACAAAAAACTTGGATTTCAAAAAAAAAAAAAAAAAATGGCTATCAATGCCACCAAAACAAAACAGGCTATCAATGCCACCAAAAACCGGCTATAGATGCCACAAAACAAACCGGCTATCAATGCCACCAAAATTGGCTATAGATGCCACAAACAAAAAAAAACTCGGCTATCAATGCCACAAAAAAAGCTGGCTCTCATGCCAAAATTGGCTTCCATGCCACAAACAAAAACTTGGCTTTCATGCCAAAACAATCACTTGACAAAAGATTTTCACAAAATGACAACCTTTTGATCAAATCCCATTTAGCAATTACTTTTATCACAAAAAGATTCAAGTGAGCGTAGGGATAACAAAAAAGAGCATCCCATTTAGCAATTACTTTTATCACAAAAAGATTCAAGTGAGCGTAGGGATAACAAAAAAAAAAGCATCCCATTTAGCAATTACTTTTATCACAAAAAAGATTAAAGTGAGCGTAGGGATAACAAAAAAAAAAAAGAAAGTGTTCACAAGCACTACACAAAAAAAAAAGAGTACCAAAAAAAAAATACATGTGGTACCAAAAAAGAAAGTGTTCACAAGCACTACACAAAAAAAAAAGAGTACCAAAAAAAAAACATGTGGTACAAAAAAAAAAAAAAGTGTTTACAAGCACTATAAAAAATAAGTACAAAAAAAATACAAGTGGTACCAAAAAAAAAAGAAAGAAAGAAGGATGGTTTCTGTATACAGGAGCTCAATCAAAAATGGTCTCCAGCCAAGAGTTCAGCTCCCCAAGCAGACTTTTAGCCTCAGCCGTCAAGGATTCCAAGGCACGCTTCTTCAGGAACTTGCCATGAGATGCTGGAGTGGGCTGTACCCCTTCTCTCACACCAGGAAGCTTACCTCGAGCAGTTTGCCATTGTTCATCCTCATCAGACTTCCTTTTGAGAACCCGTTCGGCATCTGCAACCTGGTGAATCAAGGCACTCTCCCTGTCACGAGCCTCTATTATGGCAGTCCACTTGGCAGCGACTTGTGCCTGCAAATGCTCAAGACGTTTCCTGGCCTCATCGACCTCCCTGTCAAGGATGTTGAGGTCATGTGTCAGCCTGATGATGGCTATCTCTTCTAAGTTCCTCTTTCGGACTGCCAGCTTCCTGCTTTCTGTAGCCTCATCCAGGTCAGACTTAGCCTTATCAGCAGGGTCCAGGAACATCTCCTTGAAGAACTGGTCATCAGCCAAACTCACGGTCTCAAACCACTTGTCACCCAGTGCAATGATCCTATCAACGATCGCCCTGGCACCTGTGACATCCAGACCAGCCTCTTCAGCATCATTGAGAATCTCCTGCACATGCTGGATCATGCCAAATCCGACTTCCAAGTGCCCAGAAAAGAGAGTCTCAATCCAAGAGCTCACAACTCGCACCACCACCTTCTTCGCAAAAAGAAGAGATGGCCCAGCTGAGGATTCGCCCAACTCCGTTGGTCGGCTACTCATGTCATCATCTGTTGAAAGAGTAACAAAAGAACTCTTTCCAGCTGAAGCTGCTCCTGCTCGGGAAGGAATCTCAGCGCGAGGAATCTCCTCAATATTGTCAGAGCTGGTCCCAGGAATCTCTATCTCTGGATCAACCTCTGGCATCTCTTGCTCTGGAAGCGACGGATCCTCCTCTGCCACTTCAAAACCTGCAAAGGAAACACAAAAAGGTATGAGTATGACCCTGTTTGAAAATCATTATCAGAGTTATAACTACAAAATACCTTCTTCGACGACTGGCGGAACACTTTCTTCCTCCATGAACTCATCGAAAGCATCATCAACGTTTGCGTCCATCGATGGTTCAAAGTCATCAGAACCCTGTGGCAAGTCAGCTGGCAACAAAAAAAATGTGTTAGCAAGCCAAGTCACAAAACAAAAAAAAAACAGAGAGCAAAAGAAGTCGTACCAATTGGAGATTCTGGATTTACTCCAGAGCCCCTCGGTTCTTCTTCAGGTGCCTCAACAGGATCCATCACCACCTCATCGGTTGGGACCTCCGGCATCACCAAGTCTTCCTCTGCCAAAAAAAAAAAAAAAAGAAGAAAAGCAGAAACAAGAAGCAAATCATAACATGGAAAAATCCCATGAAAAGAAATGGAAAGAGAAAAAGGAAGAATCATACCTTCACCGACGGTCTCTTCTTCTCGGCTTCTCTTCTCCGGAGGCTCGTCAGCATCCACTGGCACATCCTCATTGATAGTAAGAGGAACTTCCAAGTTAGGAGAGTCCTCATGCTGCCCTTGCTACTATGATGACTCCTCCTCCTCTTACTTCTGCGGGCTCGCTTCTTAGAGGAACCTGCCCCGCCGTCAGAGTCAGGTTTCCCACTTGACTCCTCACTGGATGGTCTGCTCTTGCCAGTAGACTCCACGGAAGCTTGCTTCTGTGCCGCTTGCATCCAAGCACCAAGTTCGGCTTCCTCCTGTTCTAGCTGCTCCAAAGCCTCGTCAGGTATTTCTCGAACAGCTTCAGAACCGATGACGCCCTGGTCACCGAGAAAGCCTATCTTGTTCTTCTCTCCAGAAAGGAAGGCCCAAACTTCCTCTCGCCGGATGCCATCCGACTTTCCAAGGCCCTTTCCAGATGCCAGCTTCACATCAAGCTCCTTCCTGGAAAATCCCCGATATGCCGAGAAGCTCTCCGCGAACCACTTCGCAAAGCCGGCAGTCCGGGAAGTCAGCAACACAGGATAAGAAATCATGGCTGTAGTGTCTTCAGCACTATAGAAAGCCCATGTATTTCTCCCGTCCTGTAAGCCTCCAAAGCGCTTCACCATACTTGAAGGCGCTCCAACAACGCCTTGAGAAAAGCCAAGCTGCAAAGCAAAGCGAGAGGGTACATACGGCTGGATATCGACGAAAAGATGTCTGCGGTACACCATTGTGCCGACACGTATTCTGAAAAGCCACTCTCTCTCTACGTTTGTCAAGGAATAATGCCTTCCCGACCCCGCCCTGGTAGAGTCTCGGGAGGCACCAAAATCAAAAGCCTTCTTCCGTAACTCCGGAGAAAGCTTTACTGAAGATTGCCCCATCTCGACGTCCCTGAACCGTCGGATCCTCATGCGGGCAAACAAAAGTGATTCGGACACGACTTTGCCCTTAGCCAGTCGAATCATCAGAGGATCATCATCCTGTGCAGCACCCAGCCGATGGAAGCCAGGACAGTGGTATACATACCACGAATAAAAGATATGGGCTGAAAATACCCTATTCATGGGAAGCCCAAGCCGAACCAGAAAAGCAGCAGCCTGCAGTTCGGTACACAGGTAGGAGTAAAGAGCTGGCACCAAAGCAAGCTGCTCTCCAAACGCCATCTGACAAGCCGGGAAAATACAATGCGGCCTGATGTGCGTTCCATCTCCTCCAGCAAATACAGCCTCACCAAGCCAATAAGTGAGGTAAACAGCGAGATCTCTCCGCAGTGCAATGTCAGGACATATGGCGTTTGTACTTGCACAGAAATCTCTCAACTCTTCTTGCATGGCCAAGATCTTCTTTGAACTTGGATCCTGAGCTCCGGCTTCCTGGGTCACGCTATCAGAAGACTCCCTACTATCAAAAAAGTTGGGGAATGAAGAGCAAAAACTCTTCCAACTGCTGGATCTAACTTTCGAACCCCCCTTCTCCTTCAAAAAATCATAGAAGGCGACGAGCTGAAAGTATAGAAGCCTGAACTCCTCAGACTGCCCCTCGAGGACGCTGTCAATCGGCATAAACTCCTCATAGAGTTTGCCGAGGATGGGCAATCCGGTAATGGCGCTCAACTCCTTCAAAGAAAAACCAATCTCACCATTCGTTACAACGAAGGTATTG
Organism: Litsea cubeba; assembly: GCA_012931725.1. Taxonomy (NCBI): domain Eukaryota; kingdom Viridiplantae; phylum Streptophyta; class Magnoliopsida; order Laurales; family Lauraceae; genus Litsea; species Litsea cubeba. Next base: position 77,154,812 of record CM022946.1, on the reverse strand, counting down.
GTTTGAGGGAGGAACGACTCCAGCATAGCCATGAAGGCCTCGTCGGAAAAGATCACGGTCTCCCTAAAGGCGCGGACCGCATCAAAAATCCCGGCTTCCTTCAAAACGGCGCCACCAATCAGCAGGACGCGATCAGTCCACGACTTCCACTCAGAGTCAGCATTGAAACGACCTCGAAGTCGAAAAGGCTTGATCCAATTGCTGCCGTCACCGCTGAAAATAGCAAGGCCCACCGGTCTCAAATCGACCGACGGATAATCAGAGCCCTGGTAGCCGCTGGATGGCATCAACAGGTCCATATCAACAGGCGACCTCTCCGTATATCCAGGAGAACCGCCGACAAAAACCCCGGTCTTGATTACATTTGTCCTTCTCACCCAGCTTGGAGGATCTTCCCTCTTGGGGCACGTGGGGGCAAGGCTCAGAATCGAGACGGTGCGATCAAACATCGACCGGGTAGTAACAGTCTTCTTCTCACCATCTGCTGTGAAGGAAAACTGAAAAGATCTCCTCTGGTATGTAATGTCATCAGGGACTGCATCACCAAAGAAGAAGGTAGGCTTGGGCAAAACGCTCTGATCTTCCATCACCCATGGACGACTGCTTACCATGATCTTATAGAATTCCTCTCCCTTGAGAGTGATCAGTCGCTGCCTCATCTCATCTCTGTTGAGGGAGTCGCACTCTTCCAGATTTCTCTCAACATACTGGACCTTCTCAAAAGCCTGCTGAACGGCCGGATTAGAAGATCTAGAAGATCGACGAGGTACGCTTGTAGCAGGCTCTTTACCCTTGTTCGCTCTGGAGGAACCACCTGAAAAGGATGGAAAAGAAAAAGATCAAACATCAAAATGACAGAATCTCGCTAAAAAAAAATCTGGCGAAATTTTGACATGATGACGGGGCAATTCCGAAGAAAAGGAACTATCCCGAAAGAAATAGAAAGCTTGAAGATGGGCTCAACATCGCTGCGAGCTCCGAAACTCCAAACTTTCGAAACCTAAAAATCTCCGCAAAATCAGGAAGGGCTCAACATCACTGCGAGCTCCAAGTTCCCAAATTTGCGAAAACTTTCAGGTATGCTATCACGCCATGCTACAAATTTAATTTACAAATTAAAGGCATGCATGAACATCTAGATTTGCGAAAAAAAAAATGCATTATCATGATGAGCAAAAAAAAAAAAAAAAAAAAAGAAGAAAAGAAAAGAAACTTTCTTAAAAAAAAGAGAGGGGAAAGAAAACAAAAAAAAGAAAGAAAAGAAACTCTCTCAAAAAAAAAAAAAAGAGGGGGAGGGAAAGAAAAAAAAAGGAAGAAAAAAAAAAAGAGGACTGGCCCACAGGCCGTGGCCCACAGGCCACGTGGCCGTACGGCCAGATCCGTACGGATCTGTCCGTACGGCCCACAAAAAAAAAACAAACATGAAAAAAAAAAGAAAGAAAAGAAAGAAAAAAAAAACACGTGTAAAAAAAAAAAAAGGAAAACACGTGGAAAAGAAAAAAAAAAGAAAAAAAAAGAAAAAAAGAGAAGAAAAGAAAAAGAAAGAAACAAAAAAAAAAAAAGAAAGAAGAACTTTTTTTTTTCTACAATGAAGTTTTCTTGAAAAAAAGGAGAACTTACTTGAAGCCATTGATGGAGAAGAAGAAGAAAAGTCTTGAAGATCTTGAAGAAGAAAAGCTCTTGGTCTTGAAGCCCTCTTGAGATTATTGCAAAAGAAAGTAATAAGAGCAAGAGATCCAACCTCCTCCTTGCTTTTATAGAAGAGAGCAAACCAAAGAAGGAAAGAAGAAAGAGGTAAGTGTTACTAATTAGTAACCTTACCAAAAGAAAGAAATTAGAAAGATTCTTTCCCAAAAGAAAGATATCTTGAGGGATTCTCTCCCAAAAAGAAATCAATGAGAGATTTTCTCCTAAAAGATATAATCTATGACGGATTCTTTCCCAAAAGAAAGATATCTTGAGATATCCTATCCCAAAATAAAGGGATCTTGAGAGATTTTCTCCCAAAAATCAATCTATGATGGATTCTTTCCCAAAAGAAAGATATCTTGAGATATTCTATCCCAAAATAAAGGGATCATGAGAGATTCTCTCCAAGTAAAGATATTCTTAGATATTCTCTATCCAAATGAGATATTTTTTTTTGATATTCTTTACAAAAATGACACCATATGAGATCTAAGCCATTTCAAAAGCTTAAGGTCCCATGGGTTAGCCCATATGAGCCAGGTTTGACCACCTAGGCACAAAAATTTTTTTTTTTTGGGCTTCTAGTCAAAGAGAAATCCCTCTTGCCAAGAGCATACAAAAATGGTTTCATGCCTCTTTTGAGTTGATTGGACCATACAAAAGAAAATTCCAAGCCCCATGAGCTTCCAAAAAATCAAACCATCCAGCCTCATCTACCAAATTGAGCCAAATTCTTGAAATTGACATTCCATCAAACCAAATCCTGGTCCCCTATTTTGCCACATACAGCCTGTTAGGTCACAAGACCAAAACCAAAAACCAAAACCTGATCCCCTAATTTGCCACATACAGCCTGTTAGGTCACAAGATCAAAACCAAAATTGATCCCCCAACATTCCACATACAGCTTGTTGGGTCACACGATCAAAACCAAACCCGACCCCCTAACCTGCCATATATAGCCTGTTAGGTCACAAGGTCAAAACCCAAATACACATCCCTGATGTCATCTTCAAAACTTTGCCTCGAGATGGTACGTGATCCCTTTCACTACCATAAAATTCCCCTGGAAGCTCAAAAGGCTACAAATACCAAAAAGAAAGATTGCTCAAAGACTCTTGGTCAAGTCACAGGCTCTCCTTCAAAAATCTCTTCGAGGCACATCGACTACAAAAGTTAAGCAACTCGCCGCTGTACCTCGAGGGGGCATTTGTTGACACCAAAAATGTCACTTTGCCTTTTCAAGATCCAAAGAGCTACATGAAGTCGCAACCTGCCATAAATAGGCAATGCTGCTTCCAAAAATCAAATCTTGTCAGAATCAAACAAAAACTGCAAGATTCTTCCAGACAGCCAAAAGAGGAGTACACAAGAAGTTTCAGGCCATTTCAAAATCATTTGGCCTAACTTCGCTTCTCCGACAGCCAAATCAGGCCTCTCGGCGGCAAAGCTCTCCGGGACCATGGTTTCCAAGACAGAACCTATGGATCATCTTAAAATGACTCCAATAGGTTCCCTGTCAAATTTCAAGTCAATCGGACATCGGTTGACCGCACATCAAACCGCGACATCTTCATCGCGACAAAAAGCAAGTCTACAGGTGATAGGACCCCAAACGGCTTCAAAACTCAAACAAAAGCCTATGGTTGGTCTTATTTATTGCTCAGGAGACTTCACACCAAATTTCAGGTCATTCCGACATCGTTTGACCCAGTTTCAGCTTCTGACGGGAAATCGGCAACTCTGCGCGACAAAGTCTTCGGCTTTCTCAGGAAATTGGAAACTTTGCAAAATAAAATGCAAGGATTCTCATCAGGTTTCCTACAAAGAAATCAGGCCAATAAATGGTCAAAATGTTAAGGAAAAGTACAGAAGAAAAAAGAATCAGAAAAAAAGCAAAAACGGACGCAAAACGGGACACGAAAGGGGGAAAACCCCCCCAGGGTCGCAGGCCCCTGCGACCCTGGGCCAGGGTCGCCGGCGACCTTGGACCCCGGGGTCGCCGGGAAAGCCCCGGAAACCCCGGTTTTCGCCGTTTTTTCGCGATTCGAAGGGCCCAGCCTCTGGTACTTTCCAAAATTCATGCTTTTGAGACACCAAGTCCTCTGACATCCGTCCAAAACACAGGTAAATCATCAAGAGTATCGAAGACAGTATTGATCGCCACCCGGTCAACCAAAAAAAGTGTGCTTTCCACCCGACCGATCGAGAAATCGACAGGACAGATGGCACCGACCCGCTGTTGGCAACAAACACCTGAAATTACATGATCATCTGATGTCGATCTACATGAAGATCCATCGATGATCATCAACAGAAGAATCTCAAAAGACGTGGCACGGCCCGCGACTCTTCAGCTGCTCGGCGACCACTTAATGCGATTAATTGACTAGCTTTATTACAGTCATTAATCCATTTCTTTGGACGGCCCAATCAGAAGCAAGCATTCGGGAGTTACAAGTCAAGAGATTCATGGCATTTAACCCATGAAACTCCTCCCATCATGGCGATTAAAGGCGATTAAATGCCCTCAATCTCCTCCGGCCAATCAGAAGCCAAGAAAAAGGAGTTACAAAATAAACAATTCAATTTTGTAACTCCTCCCATTATGTGGCTTAATGACAATAAAAGCCCATAAACCCACCTAAAAGGCTACCTAAAAGCCTATAAATAGGAGGGCTCTCCAAGAAGAAAGACATCAGAGAGCATCAGAAAAATCAGAGAAAAAAGCACAAGCACACAGACAGAAATCCAGAGAAAGGAAAAAGAGAGAAAACTCTGCGGAAATTCTACACCGGCCACCACAACAAGGTGACAAAAGTCCCTTGGGGGGTACCCCCCCCAAGGTCCTTGCCTTCTCCTCCTGCCTCCAATGGCTTAGATATGGCTTTTCAGCCCGTCTACTCGGTTTTTTATTGGACATAGGATCTTCCTTTGATCTTTGTCTTCTAAAAACCCGAGGTCATAGCCAAGCCAAGCGAATCAAATAGCATCCTCTGTTCTCATCTGCATGGATGATGGCGAAGCCCACATATGGCTTGCGACCGTCAATCTAAACGAGTCCCCCACAATCTGCTGAGAAGTTAGATCCTCCTTTTCTTGCTTTTCATTGTAGTTTGTATTTTTTTTAAAAGAGACAAAAATCACAATTCTTGTCTTTCATTGTTGATAAGGATTGTAAATCGGCTATAAACGCCAAAATCGGCTATAAACGCCAAAAATCGGCTATAAACGCCAAAATCGGCTATAAATGCCAAAAAAATCGCCTTTCACGGCAAATCAAGAAAAAATGTCTCTTTTCTTAAATATATGTGCAATGGAAAACTTGAAAGAAGTTGATTTCCTTTTTACTTGCGAAGGTTGTTCCCCAGATCACCACTTGCAATTCCAAGTAAAATAGAAAATCTGGCACACCCACAAAAAAAGAAATGTTGATGCACGCCCCTGCCCCCCGGTTACGAAAGGGTCGGACCAAACGGACTCCCACGTCCGCCGACCTCGGTAGAACCAAGCAGGAGCGCGGTCCATCACACACTGGGACCAGAGAAGGTAAAACACCCTGCAGGCAAAGCCTGTTTGTCCAGAACTTCCTGTGAGTTCGGCTAACTCCCTGGCCTGGGTAGTTGGCCGTGCACACTAAGAATTCTGGCTGAAGGGAATGTCCCAGGTTCTATTCTCCTTTGTTGGAATCCGGCCTTTTCGGAATCCGTCTCGGAGTTCGGCTAAACACTGGAGCTCAATTAAACACTCAGCTCGGTCACTCAGCTCAGCTCGGCAAAAGGCCTAGCTCAGTTCGGTCACCCAGCTGAGTTCGGGAAAATGCATGGAGCTCGGCTAGGCATTGAGATCGGTCAAGCTCTTAGCTCGGTTAAGCACTGAGTTCGGCTAAGCTCGAAGTCCGGTCTGGCACGGAACCCGGTCTGGCACTGAGCTCGGTAAAACACTGAGCTCGGCCATAACACTGAGCTCGGCCGTAACACTGAACTCGGCTTTAGACACTGAGCTCGGCCTAGACACTTAGCTCGGCTAAAACGCGAATCTCATCCTAACCATTATGCTCGGCAGAACTCTGAGTTCGGCTAGTGTTGAATCCAGCCATCGCTGAGTTCGGCCAGTACTGAGCTCGGCAGTTGCTGAGCTGCGCTAATGCTGAGCTTGGCAACCGCTGGGCTCTGCAAGTGCTGAGCTCGGCCATCGCTGGACTCTGTCCATCTCTCCCATCAGTGTTGTGTTCTGTTACAGAACCCAGCTCTGCGACAGGACACAACTTCTCTTCATTAAGCAAAGGGATGGTGGCCCATCTCTAATCAAAATCCAGATCAGGTCGCACCCCATGGTCGCCTAGGGCCCCTCAAACAGATGTAGGGTCCTGATCTACCAAGGGTGGTCCCACTTCGATCCCGATCTCACTCAGACAGATGGGTTCTCGCCATTCCATCTCCGGAAAACCATCACCGTGACCCAATTCTCCTGGATTTCTCCACAGACCATTACAGAAGCAAAACAAATTATTCCCACATCCTCCATCATTCATCAACCGGCCATTGATCATCCAAATGAGGTAAACCCATCCATCAATGGCCAAAGGAACCAAACAAACATGCTCAAAGATCGATCTAAACATATATATTGCAAATTGGAATTCTACTGCAAATCAAAGGAGGAAGACATGCAATCTAGACTACCAGCACAGTGCACTTGCCTTGATCGATTGAAGGTAGAAGGAAAAGAGAGAAAACCACAGGGAAACCAAAAGGAAGGGTCTCGGCAGTTGCTCCTATGGTGCAGGTTGGTCTCGGCTGGCCTTCTGTCAGGGATTTCTGGGGCGAGGAAGAGATATTGGAGGAAAGATGAGGGTTCGTTGGAGAGAATTGGGGAAGAAGAAGAGAGAAGAGACTGAAACTTGAGAGAAAGGAAAAAGGAGATGAACAGTAGTTGTTTGGGCAGGGGAGGGTTTTGTTTATATAGGTTGGGTTTTTGGGTTAGGGACAAAATTGCCCTTGGGGTTAGAATAGGATTAGGGTTAGGGTAGAGGGTATTTGGGTCTTTAGGTGGGCTTCTAGAAGATTCTTTGGTGCAAACCCCCTATAGTAAATACAAATTTCTAGCTAGGGCCTCTAACAAACTAACTAACTCTAAAAATAACAAAAGACACCCTATTGACTCTACTAATTACACTACTAGTCTAACCCTAGGAAAATACATAACTACCCTCACTAAGCCCCATAATTAGTATAACTAAAATACTTAGGCTAATATATAGTATTCAAATTCACATTGAGGGCCCACAAAGGGGTGGGGCCTCACAGAGACTCGAACGATTCCCGGATAATTTTACATACGTTCATTCTCTCATTGGTCCCATTCCCATTTCACAAATTCCAAGTATCACAAGTAATCCAAAATCTCTTTAAAACAGGCCCATAGCTGGCCTTAATATGGGCCCAAAACAGCCTACTCATTTAACCCAAAATAGCCCTTTAAACATGGCCCAAACAATTTTTAAAACAGTCCAAAACTAATCCTTGAATGGCCCACCAACAAGTTTTAAAACAGTCCAAAACTAATCTTGGAATGGCCCACAAAGTTTATCTTAAAACAGCCCTTGAAAACTAACTTTGAATGGCCCACAAAACTGATTTTTAGAACAACCCAAACTAGACCTTTAGTGGCCCACAAAACTGATTTTTAAAACAACCCAAACTAGACCTTTAATGGCCCACAAAACTGATTTTTAAAACAACCCAAACTAGACCTTTAGTGGCCCACAAAACTGATTTTTAGAACAACCCAAACTAGACCTTTAATGGCCCACAAAACTGATTTTTAGAACAACCCAAACTAGACCTTTAATGGCCCACAAAACTGATTTTTGAAACAACCCAAACTAGACCTTTAATGGCCCACAAAACTGATTTTTAAAACAAGCCCAAAACTAAACCTATCATGGTCCACAAAACAAGTTTTTCTTCAGCTCAATATCAGGCCCTGAAATGGCCCAATATCAGGTCTTGGAATGGCTCAAAAACTGACTTGGATGGCCCAAGAAATAAGCCCAAAGAAACCCCAGGAACAGGCCCAAAAACAGGCTTAAAACAGGTCCACAATTGACTCACAAACCATCCCAAACAGGCCCCTAAAACAGTCCACAAAGGCAGCCCAAGTAGACACATAAACAGGCCCTGGACAGGTCTGGGCTTCGCTCGAGCAACCCAAGGTCCGCTCGAGCGAAGCCCAGACAGAACCTGGTCCGCTCGGGCGGCCCACTGGGTCGCTCGAGCGGACTGGGCCCTGTCCAGTCCGCTGGAAGTGCAGAATTGCACTTCCTCCTTCCTTTTTCTGATTTTTTTCTTTCTTTTCTTTCCCTTCATCCTTTCTCACATGTTTCCATACTTCCTTGAGCTTCCGTAGTGTTGGAATTTGAGATGCATTGAGTTGAATCTTGAAGCATTGGTGTGTTTGGTGTCTCAAGCATCAAATTGTATTGGAATTATTGTCAACACTATGTCTCAATCATGTGTTGAAAGAGTGGAAGTGATAGAGCTCAAGAAGAATGAAAAAGGAAAACAGTGAAGAAAATCAGTTTTTCCTGGTGCAGTGTACCCGGTCGACCGAGCTCCCTGGCCGGTCGACCGAGCATGAAGAAAGTGCAAAATCAGAGCTTACAGTTATTTTTTGACACAGAGGTCATCCGGTCGACCCAGCTCCTGGTGCGGTCGACCGAGCATGCACGCGGTCGACCGAGGCTTCCAGGATGTCGACCGAGCTCGGTTCCAGAATTTGACAACTTACAACTTTTTGAAAGTTCGTCAGGCGCCCAGTTCACCCGGTCGACCGAGGTCCCCAGCCGGTCGACCGAGCACACACAGACAGCAAGTATTGCAGAATTAGAAGTCTTTTGCTAAAAGTTAGGAATTTTTGGTAATTCGTTTGGGACTCTTTCTAAACGAATTGTAGCCTATTTTGGACACTCTTTGGGGTTGCTAAAACCTATATAAACACTCCTAATCTCGTTTTCAATAACAAGCATCAAAGAAAGAAGAGTTTGAGAGAGTTTTGGAGAGAAGAGTGCTTGGAGAAGAAGGTGCTTGTGTCTTGCTGTTGTGGAGCAACTTTCTACAGCAAGTGTGGACGAATTTGAAGCCTCATGAAGATGGTATTTTCGTTCATAAGATAAGTCTCTCTTTTATGCTTTAGATTTCTATTTGTAAGGGATTGAGAGAGAGAGAATTGTAGAGGGGAAAGGGCTGTAGATCAGTTTATCTTCTTTGCTGTAATCATCAAGTTGGTGCTTGGTGTTTTGGGGTTTGGTGATCCTGTCTGTGGGTGCAGACAAATTGTAAAGGGAGTTGTAGCTTCCTAGATAGTTGGTGCTATCTGAAACCTAAGGGAGTCGGTGCTTCCTAGATAGTTGGTGCTATCTGAATTTAAGGGTTGGTGCTCTTTGTCGTCGGTGCGACTAAATAAGATTCAGACCTGTACCGGATTGTTGTTCGGACGGGATTGAACCGTGGACGTAGCCTTTTGGTGAACCACGTAAAATCTGGTGTCAATTGTGTGGTTTGATTTGAATTGTTGTTAGCAAGGACCTGTTTAAAAGAGATCACTGATTCACCCCCCCCCTCTCAGTGATCACGAGATCTAACAATTGGTATCAGAGCGTAAGGTTTCCCTTGATAAGCTTAACACGCTAAGGGTGATCTTTGTCAAATCACATGGCAACCAGCACAGCGAATATGAAAGCACCGTTGTTTGATGGTTCTAATTACACCTTTTGGAAGATTAGGATGCAAGCCTTCATCAAATCTCTTGGCTATGATGTCTGGGAGACTGTCAGAGTCGGTTACAATTCTGCCATTGTACCCACTGATGCTGCAACGAAGAAGTTAGCAGACAACGACTCTAAGGCGCAGAATGCACTCTTTAGCGGCCTTGTTGACAGCGAGCTGATCAAAGTTATAGCATGCAAGACAGCCAAGGAAATCTGGGATAAGCTGAAAAGCATCCATGAAGGAGATGAGAAGATCAAAGAAGCGAAATTGCAAACTCATCGCTCCCAATTTGAGTCTCTTCGCATGGAGGATAGCGAGAATGTTGATTCTTACATGCAACGGGTGAATGAAGTCACGAATGACATTCGTGGACTAGGAGAGGAGATTAAAGAACCAGTCATCGTCAAAAAGGTTCTAAGATCTCTCCTTCCCCGGTTTGATTCTAAAGTCTCAGCCATAGAAGAAGCCAAAGATCTGAACGAGTTTTCAATGGATGAGCTGCATGGTTCTCTCACTGCCTATGAGATGCGCATAGGTAAGACGTCTTCATCGGATAGAGAAGCGGCCTTCAAAGTTCAGAAAAAGGCAAAAGAGATTGCTGGTCATGATTCTGATGATGATGAGCTTGAGGCTCAATTTATTAGAAGGCTGAAGAAAGGAAGCAATGGCAAGTATAAAGGGAAGCTACCCTTTAAATGCTTCAATTGTGGCGGTGTTGGCCACTTTGCTGCGAAGTGCCCGCTGAAAGAAGACAATGATAATAACTCTTATGTTGATAAGAGTAAATGGAAGGAGAATTTCAGAAAGAAGGGCAAAGCAAAGAGCTTCATCAGTCAGCATAATGACAGCACGTCTGAATCTTCGGACGATGATGAATCAGTCGAGGCGACTGAAGCACTCTTCATGGTTACTATTGAAGAAGACGATGAGCAAGAGCTGGAAAACGAAGAGGAGGCTGAAGTGAATCTTGAAGAAGAGCTCATTGCTGCACTTGAGGAGCTTAGCAAGGAGCGAAGATCAAGTAAGAAAAATCTGAAACTTCTTCATGAATCTGAAATTTCAGTTATTGCTTTGAAAACTGAATTAGAAGAGTATAAAAGAATGGTAGATGTCCTAGAAATACAAATCTGTACCAAAACTGAGGAAGTGATGAAACTTGAGAATGAAATCCTTGGAGCAAGGACTGAAAATATGCAAATGAAACAAAAGCTCAAGGAGTTTCAAGCTATCAATGGTACATTGAAGCTGAATGAAATTTTGAAAGTTCAAAGACCCCCTCACTTCAGATTTGGAATAGGATTTGAGAATGGAGAATCTTCTAAGGTTACACCTTCTGTAGAGACGGTGTTTGTAAAGCAAGTTACTACACCTTCCAATTCTGTGAAGCCCACACTGCCTAGAAAAGAGCCCATTCAAGTGAGAAAGGACATGAAGCCTAACCAGCCATATAAAAGATACAAATTTTATGGCTATTGTTATCATTGCAATAGGTATGGACATAGAAGGGCAGATTGTAAATTCTATGTGAGAAACAGCCCAGTTGTGAGAAGGAACCCTTTCTCAATCCTAAATAGCCACAATATTGAGTGCTACAAGTGTCATAATTTTGGACACATGGCTAGGGATTGTAGGCTGCCTACTGCTAAACCAATTCAGGTTGAAAAAAAACCCAAGTTAGTCAAAACTTGGAGGGCAAAGAAAAGTGCAGAAAAAGGCAAGAAATCTCTCATTGTGCAAACCGCTTTCAATGCACAAAAGAAGACAGCACCATGGGTCCTTGATAGTGGCTGTTCGAGTCATATGACTGGTGATAAAGAAAAATTCATCAAGTTACAGCACTATGAAGGTGGTTCGGTAAAGTTTGGTAACAATGATGGTGCCAAAATTGTTGGAAAAGGTGTTGTTCAGCTGATGGCAAACAAGATCAGATCTGAAGAGGTCTTATATGTGTCTGGATTGAGACACAATCTGTTGAGTGTGAGCCAGATCTGTGATAAGGGCCACGAAATTGTTTTTACAAAGAATGGGTTTGCTATCAAGAAGAGTAGCAACGGCAAAACAGTGGCTACTGGGTCAAGGACAGCTGGAAATCTTTACACCTTGTCAGATGGAGCTGAAAAGACATGCTTATTGAGTCGGTCAGAAGAGAGTTGGTTGTGGCACAAACGCCTTGGGCATCTAAACTTTGGCAACATGTCAAAGATTTGCAATTCAAAGGCTGTTAGAGGTATGGCTACAGTTGAAAAGCCTTCAAACCCCATTTGTGACTCTTGTCAAAAGGGAAAGCAAACGAGGGTAATGTTCAAGACGAAGGAGCATCATACGAAGAAACCTCTTGAGCTGGTACACACTGATCTCTGTGGACCGATGCGGACTCAAAGCACCAATGGAGATAAGTATTTTATGCTTTGCATTGATGATTTTACTCGCATGACATGGGTATTATTTCTTAAGCATAAACATCAAGCACTTGATCGGTTCAAAGTGTTTAAAGCACAGGTTGAAAACATGCTAGGGAAGCAGATCAAGACGCTAAGGTCTGATCGTGGAGGCGAATTCACATCTGATGAATTCACTAAGTATTGTGAACATCATGGCATCCAAAGACAATACTCAGCCCCTAGAACTCCACAGCAGAATGGAGTTGTTGAGCGCAAGAACCGCACTGTGCAAGAAATGGCACGCACCATGCTGGTTGAAAGTAAGATGGCTGATAAGTATTGGAAAGAGGCGATTCATACGGCTGTTTATATTCAGAATCGTTGCTTGATCAGGCCACATGAAGATAAAACACCTTATGAGCTATGGTTTGGAAGAAAAGCTACAGTCAAGCACTTCAGAGTCTTCGGTAGCAAGTGTTACATCAAGCGGCTCGAACAAAATCCGGGCAAATTTGAAGAAAGAGCCGATGAAGGTATTTTTCTGGGTTACTCATCCTCTAGTAAAGCTTACAGATGCCTTAACAAAAGGACCAGAAAAATTATTGAAAGTGCTGATGTTAGAATTGATGAAAACCATGAGTCAAAGAAGGTAACTCATAATGACAGTCCAGTGTATGAGGACTCGAGTGAGATTGATGATGAAGTGGCTGAACCTGATTCTGAAAAGGCAAAAGATGATTCAGAGGATACTTCTCCTAGAAAGAAAAGTACTTGGGTAGAGCAACACCCTAAGGATCAAATCATTGGAGATCCTGAGGCCGGTGTAAAAACTAGACAAAGTGTAGTTAGCAATTACTCACTTGTGTCCACCATTGAGCCCAAGACAGTAGCTGAAGCTAGTCTAGATGAAAGCTGGTTAAAAGCTATGCATGAGGAGTTGGAGCAGATTGAGAAAAACTCCACATGGGAACTAGTCCCTAGACCTACTGATAAGAATGTGATTGGTACAAAATGGGTCTTTCGGAACAAGCTGAATGAAGATGGTCAGGTCATACGAAACAAGGCAAGGTTGGTTTGTAAAGGCTATGCACAAGTTGAAGGCACAGATTTTGAAGAGACCTTTGCACCGGTGGCTCGTCTGGAAGCCATTCGTATGTTTCTTGCATTGGCTGCCTATAAAACCTTCAAGGTATTTCAGATGGATGTTAAGTCAGCTTTCTTGAATGGTTTACTTGAAGAAGAGGTCTACATTGAGCAACCTGATGGCTTTCTAATTAACAAAAATTCAGACTTAGTTTGCAAGCTGAAGAAGGCTCTATATGGACTGAAACAGGCGCCAAGGGCATGGTATGCAAGGCTGGATCTTTATCTTCGCAAGATTGGTTTTGGAAAAGGACTAGTTGATAGCAATCTGTATGTCAAATCTGATTCAAGCAAACAGCTGGTGGTTATTGTTTATGTTGATGACATAATATTTGGAGGCAATGATGAGAATATGTGCAGGATTTTTGCTGAAGATATGACGAAAGAATTTGAGATGTCTATGCTTGGAGAGCTAAAGTTCTTCCTAGGATTACAAGTTCAGCAGCTGAAAAATGGTATTTTTATATCTCAGATGAAATATATAAAGGAAATGCTGAAGCGTTTTAACATGGAAGACAGCAAGCCCGTGAGCACGCCAATGACAACGAACACGAAACTTAGCAAAGATGATAAGGCTTCGTCCGTTGATCACACCACCTATCGTTCTATGATAGGAAGCTTGCTTTACTTGACTGCTACAAGACCAGATCTTCTACAAGCAGTATGTATGGTGGCTCGATTTCAAGCATCACCAACTGAGACGCACCTTACAGCAGTGAAAAGGATATTTCGATATCTAAAAGGTACTATGGAGCTTGGAATATGGTATCCTAAAGGTAAATCCTTTACTCTTGTCGCATACTCAGACGCCGATTGGGCTGGTTGCGTAGATGATCGCAAGAGTACAAGTGGTGGTGCATTCTATCTTGGTGATAGATTGGTAGCTTGGCACAGCAAGAAGCAAGACTCCGTCTCACTTTCGACAGCGGAAGCAGAATATATTGCAGCGGCAACTTGTTGTACGCAAGTGTTATGGATGCGGCAAATGCTCTCTGATTTAGGAGTTCCAACAACAGATCCTACGCCGATCCTCTGTGATAACACTAGTGCAATTCATATCTCCAAGAATCCAGTTCAGCATTCAAGGACTAAGCATGTTGCAATCCGCTATCACTTTCTCAAGGATAAAGTTGCAGATGGTGAGGTAAAGTTGGAATACGTTCCTACTACTGAGCAAGTGGCTGATATCTTCACAAAACCTTTGCCAAAGGAAGTCTTCGAGTATCTCCGAAAGAAATTAGGAGTTACTCACTCTCCTACACCTTAGGAGATGTGCCAGAAAGGGGGAGCAATGAATTCGTTGAATATCTTATTTGCTCCTAGATTGGTCCCTTTGGAATTATTGTCAAAGGGGGAGAAGATTATGCATGGAAAGGTTGATATGCATGTCATCTTGAGAAGGTTATCTGGAGATTGGTATCAAGTTATGCTGAGAAGATTATGCAAGGAAAGACTATATGCATGTTGAAGTTAGTCTTATGCTAAGAAGATGGAAATATGATAGCATGAGGAAGATGGAAGATTGGAATGAAAATTGGTATCAAGATAGTGAATGAGAAGATCATGTTCCAAGGGGAGTTTATTGTTCTAAAAAGGCTCTATGATGTCAACATGTTCCAAGTGTCTGTGTTGAAGTTCCAAGTGTTGCCAACAATTCCAAAGGGGGAGATTGTTGGAATTTGAGATGCATTGAGTTGAATCTTGAAGCATTGGTGTGTTTGGTGTCTCAAGCATCAAATTGTATTGGAATTATTGTCAACACTATGTCTCAATCATGTGTTGAAAGAGTGGAAGTGATAGAGCTCAAGAAGAATGAAAAAGGAAAACAGTGAAGAAAATCAGTTTTTCCTGGTGCAGTGTACCCGGTCGACCGAGCTCCCTGGCCGGTCGACCGAGCATGAAGAAAGTGCAAAATCAGAGCTTACAGTTATTTTTTGACACAGAGGTCATCCGGTCGACCCAGCTCCTGGTGCGGTCGACCGAGCATGCACGCGGTCGACCGAGGCTTCCAGGATGTCGACCGAGCTCGGTTCCAGAATTTGACAACTTACAACTTTTTGAAAGTTCGTCAGGCGCCCAGTTCACCCGGTCGACCGAGGTCCCCAGCCGGTCGACCGAGCACACACAGACAGCAAGTATTGCAGAATTAGAAGTCTTTTGCTAAAAGTTAGGAATTTTTGGTAATTCGTTTGGGACTCTTTCTAAACGAATTGTAGCCTATTTGGACACTCTTTGGGGTTGCTAAAACCTATATAAACACTCCTAATCTCGTTTTCAATAACAAGCATCAAAGAAAGAAGAGTTTGAGAGAGTTTTGGAGAGAAGAGTGCTTGGAGAAGAAGGTGCTTGTGTCTTGCTGTTGTGGAGCAAACTTTCTACAGCAAGTGTGGACGAATTTGAAGCCTCATGAAGATGGTATTTTCGTTCATAAGATAAGTCTCTCTTTTATGCTTTAGATTTCTATTTGTAAGGGATTGAGAGAGAGAGAATTGTAGAGGGGAAAGGGCTGTAGATCAGTTTATCTTCTTTGCTGTAATCATCAAGTTGGTGCTTGGTGTTTTGGGGTTTGGTGATCCTGTCTGTGGGTGCAGACAAATTGTAAAGGGAGTTGTAGCTTCCTAGATAGTTGGTGCTATCTGAAACCTAAGGGAGTCGGTGCTTCCTAGATAGTTGGTGCTATCTGAATTTAAGGGTTGGTGCTCTTTGTCGTCGGTGCGACTAAATAAGATTCAGACCTGTACCGGATTGTTGTTCGGACGGGATTGAACCGTGGACGTAGCCTTTTGGTGAACCACGTAAAATCTGGTGTCAATTGTGTGGTTTGATTTGAATTGTTGTTAGCAAGGACCTGTTTAAAAGAGATCACTGATTCACCCCCCCCTCTCAGTGATCACGAGATCTAACACGTAGCTCATCAAATCACCATTCATAACTCATTCTAATTAGCCAAACACAACAGTTTTTAAATCAAAGTTTTCTCCCTTTCATTGAACACCATACTTAACACAAAGAAGACTAATTTTTCAAGATGACGAAAGTGAAAACCAAACTTCCAACTCATTGTACAATAGCAACATAAGTGGAAATCAACATAACATTGCTTCATTCATTCAAAGTAAATCCATAAATCATAAAGGATTAGAACATAATGAGAAAAAGCCATGAAACCAAACAAGAAACATGAAAACATCATATTAATTGAAAATTCCACTTGCCTCAAGGCACAATGCAAGCTAAGATGCTCTTCAAACCATGCTCTAGGGTCTCAAGCTCCCAAAATCACAAAACCCCCAAAATAGCTCAAAAGAAGCCCTAGGAAACAACCATTTTCCAATCTTCATGAAAACC
Source organism: Litsea cubeba (assembly GCA_012931725.1). NCBI lineage: Eukaryota > Viridiplantae > Streptophyta > Magnoliopsida > Laurales > Lauraceae > Litsea > Litsea cubeba. The sequence goes on along the minus strand of CM022946.1, from coordinate 77,138,479 downwards.
CATTGCATAAATGATTAAAACACTCTAAATAAGGAGGAAAACAAAGATCTAAAGTTTGGAAAGTCATTGCAAACCTTGAAAAGCCCAAACGAAGAAGAGAAGCTTGGATGAGGGATTTTCCTTAGCTCAAAATCCTTGAAAAAAGGTTCTTTGGGAAGCTAAGAGGGAGGAGAAGAAGAGGGGAAGATCACTCCCTTACTTAGCACTCAAGATTAGGGCTTTCAAAGAGGAGAGAGAAAGTTGCTGGAGAAAACCCTAACCCCTCTCTTGTTGCAGGAAATGAAAGAATGGGGAAGAGGAGAAGAGCCCCATGGCTTTATAAAGACTAAATGGGGTGGGCCCCATGGGCCCCAAACTTACAAAGGTCAAAACTAGCATTTGTAGGTCCCGAACGAAAACGACGTAGAAGACAAAAATGCTCAGCGAAATTTCTACTTTCCAAAAAGTATATTTTCCCTAATTTCTGAAATTTTTGAAATTTGGGTACAGATTTGGTGTGAAAGGTCAGTTTTGCCCTTTTCCTCGAAAAACGTGATTTTTGATCATTAAATCAAGTTGGCCAAAACATGAAAGTTGTTAAACTTCATAAAATGAGTCAAAATACACCAAATTCAGAGTTTTTAGAAATCGGAAGTAATTTCTCATAAAAATACATATCATATTGACCGGGTCAAACCAAAGTCAACGGTCTTCAAAATCTCCAAGGTTATGGAAAAATCCAGTCAAACTCAAAAAACAAGGTCAAACTAAATCAAATCTCACTTAAAAGCTAAACCGTGATTAAAATAATACTAAATAGAGGGATTGGGGGTCGGGGTCTCACAAGTAAGCTCTCAATCCTGAGACATTAATAAACTCAAGTTTCTATATATTCATTTGCTTTGAGTCACCAATGAGTGAGGCCAACTGTAAGTCAACACCTCGGTGATTTGGGTACGTGGTAGTAGAGTTGTGGGAACATTCAATGGTCAAGATGGAATCTATCTTTAATATCTCCTTGTGCCAATTAATGGATTTATCATTGGTAAGTGCGCACCCATTCCGATTAAGAGCTAATTGGAAAGGTACATATGATCATTATAATTAATTGGGGCTCAAGGATAATAAGATATGGATCTAGTTTGGAAGACAGGTCCAATTGATCCATGGATATTGATAGAGGGGCCTACTTGTGGTAATGTGGAAGTTTAGGGTCTTCTATGTAATATTCCTAAGACTGGAGTTCAATTACATTTATATAGTGGAGTTATTTGCAATTAACTGTGGGCCCGGATTGCACATGAGATGCGGGGTCGCGAGTTCCAGTTGGAGCCAGCTTTCTAAGGAATCCCTAGTGGTCCCCATGCTAGCCCAAAAAAGATACTAATTCTAGTTGAACTCTAAAAGGAAAGTTACTATTTCTATTTGAAGTGAGACTTCTAATAGTGGTAATAGTAAATTTACTAATTTTAGTAGAAGTGAGACTTCTATTTTAATTAGAAAGGAATTAGAAAGTTACTAATCATATTTGAAGTGAGATTTTTAATTAAGAAGAGATAGTTACTAATTATTTGGAAGTAAGACTTCTAATGGAAATTAGTAAGTGGGGCTTGCAAAAGCTATTAATAGAGGAGAACTATAGAGCTGGACGTCCATGCATAATTCCACATTGGGACTCACACCCAAGAGGGTCCTGCTTCTAGTGTTGGACGTCCACTTCCCTTATGTGCAAGAGTTGCACATGGTGTTCTTTTTCTCCCTCTTCTAGTTCTCTTTCTAGTTCCCTCCTTTGAGTTCCTAGTAGTTTTCTCTTGGAGATCCCACCATCTTCTTGAGAAAAGAAGAATCTGATACGAGTCATAGCGTGGAAGATCAAGATGTCTTGAAGATTGCTAATTGATTAGTGAAAGTGTTTCATCATCAAAGAAAGACGCAACTTCTCCATTATAGCACAATAGAGCTCCAAAGGTATAATCTACTTCCTTGCATGTTGTAGATTTATTTGTAGCTTATTAGTTGTTGTTTCTATCTTCTAGATAGATTGTTTTACTGATCATGATGGCTGAGAGTAAGGACATGGATCATGAATTGAGTTTTAGAGCCTTCTGGATAATTGATCCCTACATCAAGTGGGTCAAAAGTTTTTGAAACCTAACCCTATTTCCAACATAATAAGCTCCTTTTATGATGAATTAGACTCTCAACAGAGGCAATTCATAGAAATGATATGCAACGGTGGGTTTCTTAATAAAGGACCCGAGAAGGCACGAGACTATTTAGAGTCCATACCTGAAGACGCACAATTACAGGATACATCCAATGGAATTGAAAATCCAAAGCAATTGATTAAACCTAAGGGGACAAAACTCAACCTATTGAAAGAGGGGAAAGACCCTGAAGTTGTGTGTGGAATATGTGTCTGCGACACCCATCTTACACAGGATTGTCCTACAATCTAAGCTTTCAAAGAGGCATTGCACGAACAAACCAATGCTATGAACACTTATCAAAGGCCTTTTAGCAGTCAAAAGGGGACACATATAATCCGAACGGGTGGAATCACCTCAATTTTATAGAGTTTTGATCCATGATCTGGACCCTCCTTACCCCCTGTAGATCTTTGGTGATGCTGATGCGGTGACTGCGGTTGCATCGCGAAGGTGCTTTTGCTTTGGGTTCCTCCTAAACCCTATTGAAGACACCGAATGAGTTCTGTGCATATTTAGATACTCAGGGTTTGAGTCCTTTCAGTATTCTTGGCCACTTTTGGCATAGGCCTAGGGGCCACCGGAGCTTTGTTCGGGGGGGGGGGGGGGGGGGGGGGGGAGTTGTACTCCCAACAGAGGAAATTCTCTGAAATATAGAGACCCTTGGAGAAAATGATTTGGCCTCAATACATGTCCTCTTTTGAGCCTTGGAGGTTGAGCCTACTTGGGACACGGAGGCCATGAAAAGGTGCTCCTTGGCTTCGTCGAATGTGATAATGAGAGATCCCATGGTTAGATTGCAAAACAATACCAAGGGAGAGCAAACTGACCATCTAGGGTCAATCCCTTTAGTCGTATAGCCAACATGACCACCCTTTGGGCAAGTCCAAATTGTCTATACATAATGTCTTAGAATCCATATGGCAATAAAATAGTAAGCCAAAATGGTTAACGAAGGCATGACTCATTCTCTATTTATATCAACTCAATCATACCAAGTGCTACCAAAATTTGGACAACATTTTGGTACAAAAGGGCTAGCATTGTGAACGAGAGAGAATATAGAGTTGGATACGATCAAAGGATAGAGTGCATGGCATGCTTTCTCGCCCCTCTAATCGTATTGATTACCATAGGATATTATCAACTAAAGACTCGAGGTGTTGCATATAACTGAAAACCATCGGCCTAAAGCTTGACTTAAGCACATTTGATATTTGTTGGACTTACAAATGGACCAACTCTGAAAATAAACCAGAAACCAAATGGTATAAAAAAAATACTGGATTATATCCATGTTTAACTGATTACTGGCGTTTGTTCAGTTTATCCACTTTGAAGTGCAAAAAAAAAACCCCTTTAACACTTGAATTAAGTCCAATATTTGGACAAAATGGACTCTAAAATTTCACCAAAACCTCTGATAGAACTTTAAAAGAATTTCATAATTATAATTGCTTAGAATTCACCAAAGAATATGAAAAAAATCAACTTTGGAAGCCCATGTCCAACAGTTTGCATTTTGTGAGACACAGGGCCTGCATAAGCTGTTATGCAGTTTCTGGTGGTAGTTATGCAATTTCTGGTTCAATTTCTGGTTTAATTTTTGGATAAAATTATTGGCACTCAGATCTTTCAAGAAAGATCAAGTTAAAGACAAGCACAACAAGAGAATAGCCGGCCACTCATAGGTCAAAATTTGGTCAACTCCCAAGGTCATCGCTTGAGTCAAAGATCAAAGAGGGTCAAGCTGATGGTCAAGAAGATGTCCTAAAAATCTCAAGGTAAATGGAGGTCAAAAGAACAAAAAACAGAGCAAAAATCATTTGCTGCCCTGAATCGTCGGTAGTGCAACTGCCCAAGACATCTGGACATGTAGAAGCCTGGGATAACCATGGGCAATGGCGCGGACATCCGGCGGCTACCATCTCGAACCATTGGCTGGCCATTTTCAAACAGTTTTTGCACGTTGAGGCAGTTTCACCCACTACCAACTACGCTGACCAATTCAAACCATCAGATATTGGCTCCTCAATCACTGGCGGTCCATGACGGTGCACTGTTTTGGTGCCAATTTCACCCCCACATTCTCCACTTTCTTCAATGCCACTACTTCCAACAACTGCTTCCACTCTCTGAAGGGTTATAAATAGGAGTCCTTGGGCAACTTTGAGGATGAGTCAAGCACCTCTACTTCACTAGAAACTCCGCAGGAACTCGGCGACTCCAGAAGAAAGGGAACACTCTATCAAACTCTCTCCACTACCTTCAACTTCAAACACTAGGTCCTTAATCTTTGGGAATATAACCAGAGAATTCGAAAATAGTACCTGGAACCATGTTAACCCCATGATACATCAAAATTTCAGTCTTTTAGGATTTTCTTTATCTTCTCCACTTAAGGAGGGATGAGGTCCTTGACTCTCTTGTATTCATTATTCTGGCTTACCATACAATTTCCCTAAATCGGCACAACTTTGGATTCTCTTTGTTGGCACAAAAGACTAACAACTCCTCCAAAATTCGCACTTCATGTCCACAGGAAAATGAATGATAGGCTACCAAGATTGCCTAAAGGATATCGAAACCCATCAGCCCTCACACCCTGAGTTTGACAACCTCATAAGAGTTTGTCGATGGTGTAAGTGCAAAAAATGTAACTCACAAGAATAGGGGGTGCCTTAGAGGACTTATCCAAGGAAATAGAGGACACCGATGCCTGCGCCTGAAGCCTGAGAAGAGGAAGAAGAAACGTAGGTCAGAGGACCCTGGCCTGGGCGGCGCAAGGCTCTCCGATGCCTAAGTCAGTATATGAACTGGACAGAGGATGGAGATTTTTGGGGAAGAAGATGGCGTACCAGAATCGTCTCCTTATTGGCCTCCCGCTTGTGAATTGTTCTTGTGTTTATATAGAGGAAGAGAGGGGACAAAGAGGTAGGAACTTGTCTCATCATAGCCCACTTTGTCAGGTACTAGGGAGGCGTAGTCCCATCGTAGCCTACTTTTCTTTAATTGCAGTCCCATCGAGCCTCATCATGGCGCTTTGGGAGCTGTGGACGGCGATCTATCAGGAGATATGGGCTATCCACTTGTCTTGTCGCACGGGCCATAGCGTGCTTGAGCGTCTGTGGGAGGACAGCTGTCAGTGCTCAGTGCTTTCATCGATATGAGGCACTTGGCCGAGATGGAGTGTCTCGCCGGGTGAGGACCTGGCGGAGATGTAGGGCCCTGGCACTGTTGCCGAAGTGGAAGGGGCTGGCACTGTCGCCGAGCTGGGCAGCCGAAGTCGGGGACGACATGGCTTGGCTAGAGACTTCTGGCAAAGGTGCCGAGATGAAGCACTAGGCCGAAGTAGGGTGCTTTGGCCGAAGTGGATCCTGCCGAGGTGAAATGCCTGGCTGAGATGGACCTAGCTGGTGCGGGAGCCCGAGATGGATCATCTGGCCGGGACTCTGATGAGTTTGGGAATTTCCCCACACAAAGCCCCCCAGCTTCTGAGCTCATTAGGCTTCTCTTTGAGGTCAGAAGCTAAGTATCATGGAGGATAACACTTGTGCCTTGGAGCTGCTTTTGTTCGGGATGACTGGCCGGCGTGGGACCTGGAGCCCGTGTAGCCTTGATGGCAATGTGGCCGAACTGCATGAGCCGGGCACTGTTGGTGAGCTGAAGGACGATGCTTCTGCTGAGCTTGGGCTGAAACGGAGAGGCCAGGTGTACCAATCCGGTGAGAATCTCTGCTAGATGGAGAAGCGAGGGTGTATGAACCTGGAATTTAGGAAACGACTGAGCCTCCGAGCTCGAAGCCTTTTCCAGGGTCGAGGACCCGGAGCTTTAGGAAACGACTGAGTGTTCGAACTCGAAGCCTTTTCCAGGGCGGTGGACCCTTGGAGTGGGGTAAAACCCGGACTTTAGGAATCGGCCGAGTGTTCGAACTCGAGGCCTTTTCCAGGGCGGTGGACCCTTGGAGTGGGGTAAAAACCCGGACTTTAGGAATCGGCCGAGTGTTCGAACTCGAGGCCTTTTCCAGGGCGGTGGACCCTTGGAGTTAGTCTTTCTGGCACTCGCCGAGATGGAGAAGCCTGGGTGTACGAACCCGAGGGCAGTCTCATTGGCACTGGCCGAGACCAACATGAGGCCGAACCTGTGAAGCGTGTAGCTAGCACGAGGGCGATTCCAATATGAGGTCGTTAAATGCTGTCGAGACCAGCATGAGGCCGAAACAAGCGTGAGGTGGAAACCAGCACGTGGACGGACCAGCATGAGGTCGTTAAATGCTGTCGAGACCAGCATGAGGCTGAAACCAGCGTGAGGTGGAAACCAGCACGTGGACGGACCAGCATGAGGTCGTTAGATGCTGTCGAGACCAGCATGAGGCCGAAAATAGTGTGAGGTGGAAACCAGCACGTGGACGGACCAGCATGAGGTCGTTAGATGCTGTCGAGACCAGCATGAGGCCTAAACCAGCGCGAGGTGGAAACCAGCACGTGGACGGACCAGCATGAGGTCGTTAAATGCTGTCGAGACCAGCATGAGGCCGAAACCAGCGTGAGGTGGAAACCAGCACGTGGACGGACCAGCATGAGGTCGTTAAATGCAGTCGAGACCAGCATGAGGCCGAAACCAGAGTGAGGTGGAAACCAGCACATGGACGGACCAGCATGAGCTCGTTAGATGCTGTCGAGACCAGCATGAGGCCGAAACCAGCGCGAGGTGGAAACCATCACGTGGACGGACCAGCATGAGGTCGTTAGATGCGGTCGAGACCAGCATGAGGCCGAAACCAGCGTGAGGTGGAAACCAGCACGTGGACGGACCAGCATGAGGTCGTTTGGAGGCCAAGGAGCCTGGGTGTGTCTACCCAAGGACTTGGGTGCCGCGAGTCACGCCTGAGCGTATAAAACGACCCCAGGGTGAGCTCGGTGGCTCTGAAGCTGACGGCGGTAGAGGACCGTGCGATCAAGGCTGACAGCAGAGGACCGTGCCGTCGAAATGATGGTAGAGGGTCGTACGATCGAAGCCGACAGTAGAGGGTCGTGCCGGTGTCATCGAAGCTGACGGCGCCATCGAAGCTGACATTAAAGGACCGTGCCGCCAAAATGACGGTAGAGGGTCGTGCGATCGAAGCGAACGGGCGGTCGAAGCTAAGTGACAGAAAATGGTTAGCCGCCCCCCGAGCTAGAAGCGACTTCTGCAGAGCTGGGGGCTGCTAGCGAGCTGGAGACATTCGCTGAGCTGGAGACGTCCGCCAAGCTGGGGACATCCGCCGAATTGGAGGCGTCGGCCGAACTGGAAGCGTCTGCCGAGCTGGAAGCGATCTGGTCGCTGTCGTAAAGGTTGAACTGCTCCCGGGCTCGGGCTTCGTCTGCCTCTTGCCTGATGAATCGGTTTATCCTAGTCATCAGGGCTGCCATAATGACCACGGGATACATGACCAAGTTGCTTCGGAGCACGTTGCCTGGTAGGAGGGCTTGTTGGAAAGACATGACTGTTATTGCCTCTGAGGCATTCTCGATCTGGCTGTAGACAGTCCAGAACCTTTTGGCGAACTGCGTGATGCTCTCGGTCTGCTTCATTCTGAGGGCCATCAGGTCGGCGGCTGACCTGGGGATGACCCCGTGAACTTGGAACTTCGTCATGAAGGAACTCCGGAGCTGCTGCCAACTTTTGATTGATCCCGGGGTGAGTGCGCAGAACCATTTTAGGGGGAGGTCCCCGAGGCTGGAAGAGAAGATTCTGCAGTTCAGGTGGCCTGCACCGCCCCACACCGACATCCTCTGAGTGAAGTGCCGGAGGTGTGCTGCTGGGTCCGAGGTTCCACCGTAAACGACGAACCTCGGGACTTAGAAATCTTCAGGAAGGGGGAAGCTTCTGATCTCTGGAGAGAAGGGAGATGTGCCGAAATCGTCAGAGTTCACCTAAACTTGAGCGAAGCCGGCCATCTCCACGTGCTGCTGTACTGCTTGCTCTATGCATCGATCGAGCCACTCTCTGGAGTCGCGGTCGTTACCCGAGCCTTCGCCATGGGCCCGGTTGCTCCTGTTCTTCAGGGTGCGTCTTTCGGAGGGTAGAGTCGAGGTCGAATCCTTAGAGGATGAACCCGACCGAGTATCCTGCTGTTGGTCGCCTGCTTGGCCAGATCTTGCCCCTGACCTCTCTCGGCGGGGGACCGTCGGCAGCTGTGTCGACAGTGTGATAGGTTCCTTTCCCTTTCTGGTTCTTCGAGGCATGGTGTTTGGAAAGATTGAGAAGGTTGGGAAGGCTGGGATATTGCTTTCCCACAGACGGCGCCAATTGTAAGTGCAAAAAATGTAACTCACAAGAATAAGGGGTGCCTTAGAGGACTTATCCAAGGAAATAGAGGACACCGATGCCTGCGCCTGAAGCCTGAGAAGAGGAAGAAGAAACGTACGTCAGAGGACCCTGGCCTAGGCGGCGCAAGGCTCTCCGATGCCTAAGTCAGTATATGAACTGGACAGAGGATGGAGATTTTTTGGGGAAGAAGATGGCGTACCAGAATCGTCTCCTTATTGGCCTCCCGCTTGTGAATTGTTCTTGTGTTTATATAGAGGAAGAGAGGAGAAGAGAGGGGACAAAGAGGTAGGAACTTGTCTCATCATAGCCCACTCTGTCAGGTACTAGGGAGGCGCAATCCCACCGTAGCCTGCTTTTCTTTAATTGCAGTCCCATCGAGCCTCATCATGGCGCTTTGGGAGCTGTGGACGGCGATCTATCAGGAGATATGGGCTATCCCCTTGTCTTGTCGCGCGGGCCATAGCGTGCTTGAGCGTCTGTGGGAGGACAGTTGTCAGTGCTCAGTGCTTTCATCGATATGAGGCGCTTGGCCGAGATGGAGTTTCTCGCCGGGTGAGGACCTGGCGGAGATGTAGGGCCCTGGCACTGTTGCCAAAGTGGAAGGGGCTGGCACTGTCGCCGAGCTGGGCAGCCGAAGTCGGGGACGACATGGCTTGGCTAGAGACTTCTGGCAAAGGTGCTGAGATGAAGCACTAGGCCGAAGTAGGGTGCTTTGGCCGAAGTGGATCCTGCCGAGGTGAAATGCCTGGCTGAGATGGACCTAGCTGGTGCGGGAGCCCGAGATGGATCATCTGGCCGGGACTCTGATGAGTTCGGGAATTTCCCCACACAGATGCATTTCCAGGGAAAGTCAGGAGAAACAAGAAGAAGGTAGAGGCACTGCTGCAGACTACCGGCCAGGCTACAACTCTACAGTAGACTGTCGGCCAGGCCATACAACGGTTGGCATTCCCCCATAGTTTTTTTTGTTTTCAGCAACTTTTGTGTACTTCCATGCATTTTCATTGACACTTATCTCCTAAGACAAATAAGGGAGTTGTAAAAGAAAAAAAAATGTAAACAACTTGCACCTGCAAGATGATAATGTAGAACCAATGTAAAAATAAAAGCGACAAGAAATGAATGTGTATTTTGTCATTTCCATGCAAGTTTGACCCTTCTTGTGTCTTCAGAATGTACTTCAAGTTGTGACATTTCTTAGGGATCATTTGTCTTTTACATGTGGGATATATAAATACAATTTACACATATAAATGATGAATATTCAAATTTTAAGTACGTGACGTTTACACATAATTTTATTTTTACAATGTTTGTCTAATAGCACCATTTTCGTATCATTTACACATGTGATTCATTTTACAATGTTCGTTTCAATGACATGTGTAAATGTATTAGATGATTTTGTAAATAATACTTATTAATCATTGAATTAAATACTATTATTATGATATGAAAAAGAGGCGAAAAAAGCCCATTTTATATCAAAGTTTTCATTTGCATTTTAGATCCTTCAAAAGGAACATGTCTTTCAACATGAAATACACTTTTAAAAAAACTATACATTTCTATCAATGATCACTTTAACAAAAATGCATTCCAACATGTTTGGTACTCCACCTTAAAAAATAAATATTTCAAAATAGAAGAACCCCATCTTCACAAAATATATATTTCGGATTTCATTTAAAAAAATGATAGTATATTCACCCACAAGAAAGAAGATTCATTGCATCTAATACTCAATTAATTGAATTCACTGCATCAATTGTATTGATCTAGCTCTTTTATTAGCTGATGCATTCCACATATTTGATGATATTGTATCTCTACGGCGTTAAGCAAATTGGTTGTTGGATTCGTCATCTACTGCATCATCTTCATTGTATTATTGATCGATATTTATCGCTTCATGACAATGACGTTGGCACAATTCATTATTGGTGGGATTTTGCATCATGATGAAATTGTATATTATAGAACAAGCATTTACAATTTCTGCATGTATTTTTAGAGGATAATTTCGTGGTATATGCGTCAAAATGGGAAATCGTTCCTTCCACAGGCCAAATATTTTTTCCATAACATTTTGAAGTTTCGAATGGCGAAGGTTAAAAGGCTCGCTAGGCATCCTAGGAGATAATGCTTGAGATCCATATTCCTTCAGATGATATCGGGTTTCACAATAGGGTCCAATAAAACCTCACTTATGAGCATAACCAGCATCAACGAGAAAGTACTTTCCAACTAAGAATGAAAATGACAAATTTAGTATGTATATTATTTAAATATTTAAATATATATAATTAATATAGAACTACAATTTACCTTCTTGAACTTGTTGATTATATATTCCCCTATTTTGTAGAACATCATATAAGACTTTTTGATCATTGGCCGAGCCTTCAAAGCCGGCACATACAAACTGGAAGAACATGTCAAATATTCTCCCAAGCTTTATTTGTTCTATAAATCAGTCCATTTAATAATCATTAGAGTATACTTTTATAATCCGGGAACGGATTAACGGATTAGGAACGGTTTAGGAACATACAGATTAACGGATTAGGAACGGTAATCCATTCCAATTTCTTATTTTTGGTGTTGTGGTAGTCTGTCCATGAAATATTTTTCTTTTCTCTTCTACCACGCTTGGTTCTGGTTGGTGCCTCAACTTGGATGGATTGAATATGGTCTTCAACTATTTCATTATCCATTTCTAAAAAGTAACAAAATTATTAAGAAAAAGATATAACTTGAAATAGATTGACACTCATGAATCTGTAATTGCCCATTTAGTTACTTTTTCCCATTATTCATGATCATATGAACAAAATAGTACATTAGATTTTTTTTATAACGGAGGGTGCCCCTGATGGCTCGCTAAATGTTTGTGGGACTACCGTGGTCAGCGGATTGAGAATCTGTGGGGTCCAACCCTTTCGTGATCGGAGACATGAGAACAACATCGATTTTTTATGTACGGGTATGCCAGATTTTTTACTCTACTTGGAAATAATAAGTGGTGGTCCATAGATCCACCTTTTCGATCAAGTAGAAAAGAAAATTAACTTTTTTTCCCAGTTTTAAGTCGATTAACACAATTTCATACGGATATTAATAGTACGGATATTAATAGTGTCAAAAATTTTATAAAAATAAAAATCCTTTTTTTTACCTAGCCAATTCAGCCTCACCGGTCCATTATAATATATTAAAGCCAAGCCTTTTTGCTTTAATTTTGACTGGTAGTTCTGATTTTGACTAACAGTTATAGCTTTTTATTCAAATGTTCCACATTCTCTTCACTACTTATCTCATAACTACCCACTCATGTTTTTTTTTTCACTAAACCACTCACCTCTACTCTCCACCAAATCACTCATGTTTACTCTTCATTTTTTAAAGTTTCAGTTCTTCAATTCTGGAAAAAAATTCTTCTACTCCCATCTCTTCTATTTCATTTGGGCCATGATTTTCCTATTTCTATTTTACGCAACTTCCTCTATGGAAGGAGGTACTTTCGCAACCTTTTTAATTTATGATTATTTATTTTAAAATGCATGGAGATATCGTGCTAAGCACGGGTTATTGTGCTAGTACTTATTAAATCAAAATCGTGTAGCACACATTGAAAACCCCATCATAACTCCCACATAAAGATGTCTCTATATGAATTCCAACCATTAAAAAGATTAGAGGATTTTAAGGAAAAAAATCCCGTAACTTGGTCATTCCTCGTGAAGGGTGCGATGCTAGTGTCGCTTATGTCTGATAGGAGCAACGCTAGCGTCACTCTACGCGGTTTTTTTAAAACATAGAACTCCCTTTGTTTCTTCTTCCTCTTATTTTTCCTTTTCTCCCACCTATTTCTCTTTCTCCCCTGCTCCATTTAGCATCTTGGAAATGTATTATCACAAGCTTTATAAAAAGTTTACTACTAACCGACATACAGTTTCTTTCTTTCTTCTTTTCATATTCTCAAGATTTATCTTGAAAAGTGAAAGAGATAGGAAAAAAATGGCAGACATAACATGGAAGAATGGTTCTAATAACAATCTTATGCTTGTACATTGTCATGTAGAACTTACCCTCAACCCATGAATCCATCCATGATAAAACGAGAGAGAGAGAGAGAGGCTTTTCCGCCAACATGAATAGTGGAAAACTTGTAGGGTTGGGTGAGAAATGGAGTGGGGGCTACCGAGAAATAGGAAGGAGATGAGGAGCGTCGCCCTAAGAAAAAAGTACAAAAAAAGGTTGCGGAAAGACGAAATTTGTGCTGTTCAATCTACGAGAACGTTCACAGAGAATGGCCAAATTCTGGAAATTTTTTCTGTAAAATCCTCTAAATATATCCCGAAATTTTAGTCCTGGTTTCATCTTGAAAAGGACATGATATAGACTTAAGGATGAAAATCTGGGCCGTGCCGGCACTGAAGAGCGGGCCGGGCAGGCACGACCCATGATAAATATGCGGGCCGTGCCGTGCCGGGCCTAAAGGTCTTGGGGTCAGCCCAGCACGGCCCAGGGCACGGCTCTGGTCGTGCCGTGTTGGGCCGGGCCCTAGTCGGGCCTGGGCCGTGCCGCCCGTGGGCGGCCCACATATCCCCCTCCCCTTTTTTTATTTCTTTTTTAAATTTTTTTAAGTTTTTTAAGTTTTAGAGACTTAAGACTCTTCACTCTTACTCTTGGACCAATTTCATTAAAATAAAGAAATTAAGAGAAATAAACAAGTAGAATAACACTAATAATGTTTTGAAAAAATACATCAAATAAATTGTATTTCCTTGAAATTTAAGTTACAAAAGTTCAAAAAAATTACAAGTTTGAACTTGGATTAATATATATAATGAAATTCAACCCTTCTAATAAATGAAAAAAGAATTACAAGTTTAAAAACCTATTGTGTGGGGATATTCTCGAACTCACCGGGATCCCTGTTAGATGCATCATCTGGGACTCCCGCACCAGCTAGTCCCATCTCGGCACTTTGGCCTCACAGAACTCGTGAGTCCGAATCGGAGAGGACCTTTGTTACATATATTAATAAAGAAACCAAAAGTAGGTGTTTGTGCATTCTTTATGGCCACCTATGTTGACTTTACACCCACTGATGTTGACAACTATGCCCATCTCGGCTGTGTGCCCATCTCGGTAACGGGCCATGGCCTCGATCGCCCCCAGCCGAGTGCTCCCACTTCGGTCACAAGCTCATATACAGCCAGCTCGGCCGGCTCCATCTCGGCCAGCTCCATCTAGGCCTCGGTCTCGGCAAAATTTCCCTTTATCTCGGGACCTGATAAAAGACACCATCACCTCGGCCTCTCAGAACTCGTGAGTAGTAGCAGGAGAGGCTTTTGGTGGCAAAAAGTATTAAAGAAATCCAACATTCACGGGTTTGACAAAAATTTGCATTACTTTATCTATAAACATCACGTGCTTGTCCCAATCTCGAGGTCGGTCAGAAGCATCCTCATCTTGACCAGCTCCTCGAGCTCGGTGGACTGATGCCTCACCTCGGTCATGTTCCAGCTTGGGAGACTGATACCTCACCTCGGTCATGTTCTAGCTCGGCAGCCTAGCGCCTCACCTCGGTCAGGGCCCATCTCGGCGTCGGTCATGCGTCTCTAGAATGCTAACCAGGACGACAACTAACAGCTGTCCTGCCACGCCACGCCAACTCAGACACTTTATACAAAGGCATTTATTGCTCCACCGCCCATATTCCTGACTTCCTTGACAGAACGGCACCGCCCATGCATCAGGGTATGGCCCGATGGGACAGAGTGGGCTGTGATGAGACTACAATTAATGACAAGTGGGCTACGATGGAGCAGTACCTCCCTAGTACCTGACAAGGAGGGCTATGATGGGACAAGTTCCTACTTCCCTGCCTGCTCTATCTTCCTCTATATAAACACAAGAGCTGATCCAAGCCAACGATGGCCAAGATATACACCACACGCTGGTATGCCATATTCTTCCCCAAAAATCTCCATCCTACTGCCCAGTTCTTAAACTGACTTAGGCATCGGAGAGCCCTACGCTGCCCAAGCTAGGGTCCTCTGACCTACTGTTCTTCCTCCCCTTCTCAGGTTTCAGGCAGGCATCGGTGTTCAACCAAAGAGCTCCGGCTACACCCCCTATCTTTGTGAGTGACATTTTATGCGCTTACACCTATGATACATTCTAAAAAATAAATTACAACTTTAGAAACCTATGATACATTCTAAAAAATAAATTACAACGTTAAAAACCTATGATAAATTCTAAAAAATAAATTACAAGTTGAAAGCCTATTATACATTCTAAAAAAAAATTAAACTATGATATATGTAACACCGCTAGCTCGTCTTCTATCTCGATCTCATCATCATCGAGGTGTTGTTCCCAATCCTCTACTTGATACCAATCCCGTGAGCACATGCAGGTTTCAACGGTTTCTTCTGTAAGCATAGTCCTCCTAGGGTCAATAAGGCACCCACTTGCACTAAATGCCTGCTCCGATGCAACTGTACACGTTGGTATTGTTAGTATATCACGGGCTATGGCAGAAAGCACGGGAAACTTAGTTTCGAATGATTTCCACCATGCCAAAATATCAAAATCTTCTTCTTCATCATCCGAGATTGTAACAGGATCGCTCCCCAGGTACACAATGTTAATTCATTAAGATTGTAAGAGGATCCTCCGGAAGAAGAGGAGTTACTTCCCTGAGATTTCCTCATAATACTCCAAATGACCTTCTTTTTTCCTTTATGCACTTGGTAAGTGCCTGTTGGGACCGTGGGTGCTATTGATCTACCTAATCGGGTAGCATAATCCAAATAAAGTGTTTCTAATTGTGTCTTAACTGTAAATATGTCATTTATATTAGTTGTGTTCAAATTAGAGTTTATTTCATCAAGAAGGGTTTCTACACATTTTAATTTCAATCTAAGGTCTAATGTAGCATCTATACAATATGTTAAAGGAGCTATTCTCCAATATAATGAAAACTTTTCCTCCATTTGTACACACATAAGTTGAAAATTTGGAAAATCTCTATACTTTCTAAAAGTAATACTTATTTCATAAAAATGGGTCAAAGCTTGATTGTCAAAGCTTGATTTAATGTGGGATAATATACCCCGGAAAAAAAAATGTTGCATCATGAAAAACTTCTAAAAAATCTCTTATTATCTCAAGAAGTGTCCATTTATCATCACTTATAAAAATATTTTCATGCTCCAAATAAAGTTGACAATATTGATTTAGTGTCATTTTATAGGCACATGATTCTTTTAACATTTTATAGGTAAAATTCCATCTACTCTTTACATCTTGTGATATTTTCTTTCTTCTAAGACCCAAATTTACACATATGTCCCTCCCCATTAATGTTTTTGCGGGGGAGAACAAAAAATGAATCCTACAACCCATTTATTAATCTCTAAATCATCTCTAATTAATTTCACCCCTACTTGTACGATAAGATTTATGATGTGGCATGCACATCTATTGTGAAATAGATCTCCATTTAAATCAAGTTGAATCGCATGTTTTAGTAAATCTGCTGCGACATTGTTAGTGCTTGCATTATCTAAAGTTATAGAAATTATTTTATTTTTAATTTTATATTCTCTAAGTTTTTCTAGGATGGTGGACCCTATCCTAGCACCAGTGTGTGAGAATTCTAGCATAGAAAACGCAATCATTCTTTTCTGCATCACCCAATCACTATCAATATAATGTGATGTGATTGTAATGTACCCCAGATTTTGTTTAGAGGTCCATGAATCTAAAGTTAAAGCCACTTTTTCAGGTATATTTTCAAAAATATTTTTTAAATTCTCTTTTTCTTTCAAAAAAGTTTTTATTGCATCATTTCTAGCAGTAACTCTAGACATTTTCTGCCATGAAAGAACAAAGGCGGACTTAAAAAATCTTTCAAAACATCGGTCTTCGGAAAGTATAAATGGGTATCGGCGACAGATTATAAACCTAATAAGTTGATATCTAGCATTAGTAGGGTCATAGTTGAAAACCCCTAAACCACTAGATAAATCTGTTTGAGAAAGTCGTGTTTGAATCATCCTACCTCTTACCCCCCATCGTTAGTGGTAATCGTGTGTTTGCGCACACATGCTTTCATGTGTCTATTAAGGTGGCTAGTGCCACTTGATGATTTGCCACTGAGGAGATCTTTGCAATGTTTACATTTTGCATTCTCCTCTATTCCTGCTTTGGGACAGGGGACAGTAAGTTTAACAAAATGAGACCATACAAGAGAAGTCAATCTTGTTTTTCTCTTCTTTTTTGTTATAGAAACCAAACATGCAGGACCTTGGGAATTATTACTATCTACTTCTATGCCTTGGTCTTGATCTAAATAAATAAATCCAGGATCTTCTTCATTTACAGAGAAGTCAAGGTTGAAAGGTTATGATGGTCCAACCATTTTTCTAAATAAAAGATTTAAAAAAATTAAATAAATAATTATATATAATGTGTTTTTTGTGATAATTTATATAAGAAAGGGGAGAAGATGAGACTTAATATATAATATTACTATGTATATTATTACTAAATAAAACTCAAAAATAAAGATAATAAATACCTTTATGAGAGAGGGAGAGCTAATGGAGAAGTCCTTCTTAGTTGAATCCTCAACTTTAGAGAAGTCACCCTCACTCTTCACTTCTTAGAAAACTTTGTAGAGAGAGCTTAGACTTTAGAATGAGACTTAAGAGAGCTTAGAGCCTTAGAACTTTAGAGGGAGTGTGGGAAATGAGAGAGTAGATGAGTGTAGAGAAATGAGAAGAATGAAGGCTGTTTATAGAATTTCTAAGTGATAAAATGACATAAAATACCCCCTCATATAACCGTTTTATAATAGTTGGGGGTATAATGGTAAAAAATTATCAAAAGACATTAATACCCCCCATTTGACCGTTTATAGCTGCTGGGAGGGGGGTGTGTTAAAAATGTAATAGAAAACATTTTGACCGTTTTTAGAGGGGGGCATTTTTCAAAAAAATAGCCGTTAGGAGCCCTCTACGGGCCGGGCCGAGCCGTGCCAGGCAGCCGCAGGCTTTGGGGCACTGGCCCAGCACGGCACGAATTTTAACCGTGCCGTGTCGGGTCACGCCTCGGGCCTGGCGCCCTGGCCCAACACGGCCTAGTGGAACTGCCGGGCCAGGCTGGGCCGTCCTATTGACCAAGTCAACGGGCCCAGGCACGGCCGAGGCATGGTTTTTTCGTGCTGGGCCCGCGCTGGGCCGACCCGCCGCCCACATTTTTTTTCCGTCGTGAACTAAGGAATGACAGGAAGTGGTTAGGGAACAAGTAGGGTCATCCATAATAAGATATTTCAAACTGTAACACGTCTTTTAACGGTGACAACGCGGCATCCGTCTAGATCTGAAAAGAGAACCTTCACGGGCCGAAGAGCAACTGGCAAGTACTCCATACACTCGTCTCTGTATCTTTCTTCCTCGTCGTTTATGCGTAGGCTCTGCTGTCTCTGTCTCTGCTGTTCATCTTTCTTCTCTTTCCTGGTTATAAATATAGCCTACGTGTAGAGAAATCTTACACAAGATGAAGGTTTGCTTTCTTGTCCCCTCCCTTTCCAATTTCTATATTATGTCTGTAAGTGCCTAAAAATTAAGGACTTGAACCAGGGATTAGGATCCTAGTTTTGAGTGGTTTGGATGAAGATTGTCGTGGCTCCGACTGGACCTGAAGAGGAAGAGAGGAAAACACGTCAGAGGACCCTGGCTGCAGGCAGCACAAGGCTCTCTGATGCTTAAGTCAGTTCAGGGACTGAGTAAGGGAGATGGAGAAAATTGCAGAGTAAGAGTGTGTATTATGGGTTGCGTACCTTTAGGATGGAAATGAAGATGCTATTTATAGGTGATGGGGATGACTTACGTGGGCGAGTTCCAAGATTGGGCTTGCCACTCGAGTGGCTGCGTCCACTCAGCCCATAATGCATTAAATGCTGCCTCACCTACCCATGCTTCATTAAATGCTAGCCTTGCCGGGTCAGGCGACGGTTCTGACTTTTGGGCCAGGTCCCATCGGGCCTGGCCCGGAGCCATGCTCTGGGGGCGCACGTGTTCTGTATACGCTGTTTTGTCAGTAATGATAGTCTGTAGGGCATCCCTTAGCATGCGCCGTTGTCCTGTCGTTAGTCCCATCAATATTCGTCAAACCCGCGTTGCCGAGGTGTGATGCCGAGGTCGGATAGGCCTGACTTCGGGGACTCTTACTTTGGAAGACGCCGCGATCCTTCTGCCGTGGTTAGCCTTGGCCTAGGGGAGGCATAATAAATCTGCCTTAGGACCGGGGCTAGCACTGATCTCGGCTTAGTGGAAACACCCCCACACAATGTCTATGTTTGTATTTGGTTGCGTGTGCGTTATATTGATTTTGTGTAATTAGGGCCGGATCTTAGAAAAATTTTGGCATTTTAAAACGTAGGAAAAGAATAATGGGCTTTTGATTAAGGTTGGGATTGGTTAGAAGATTTGTCATAATTGGTTGGCCCATGAAGTCAAATTTTTTATTTTTTTTCTCAAAATGTGGTTTCTGCGTTAAACAAAAATGAATACAATTACATGAGGGAATACGGAGAATTGATGGAGCTGCTCTTGTAGATCTCGACCTTTGAACCTGTTGGGCTTAGTAGGTCCAGACCAAGTGGGTTCATGGTCATGGGTATTATGGTAATTGTACCGGGACTTTCTTATTGACTAAGATAGGGTTTCTTAGGGGGTAAGAAAGAGAACATTATATATATATGATGTAATGTGTAACCCATGATACAGACAGACAGAGAGAGAGTGAACCTAAAGAAGAGTCGAGTTTTCTTTCCCGTGGACGTAGGCAAGATTGCCGAACCACGTAATTCTCTTGTGTGTGATTGTTTGTCTTGTGTGGTCGTTTGTTCGTTCGATCGCATTAATTCACGTTTCCGCATACACGCGTACAACAAGGGTATCCGGATTTTCTGCGTGTGGTTCTTCGTCGCAGGAAAGTGAGATCGTTTCCGATCTTTGCTGGACCACACGGATCACACAGAGATTGGGTTTCGTTGATTTTTGATCATCGCAGGGCCACGGAGAAACAGGATTGCCGCGCACAGCAAGTGCGACTTCCTGTTCGTCGCCTGAGAAGGATCACCGCCCGTGATCGGAGTCCGCGCACAAAAACCGCTGCTGCCGCCCTCACCAATCAGGAGATCAGCGCTGCCTGGGATCTTTGATTAGCAGAGTCTGCTGGTCGCCGGATTCTTCCGGCCGCCATCCCGCTGCTGACGTTGCCGGAATCTTCGCCGGTCCGTTGCTGCCGTGTCGTCGCCGGCCATCGCAGCTCCCTGCTGCTGCGCCATCGCCGGAGATGAAGAACCAAAGGAGCAGTTCTTCATTTTGTTTTGGTTACAGAAACCAGAAGCAGAATTCTGTTTGGGGAGAAGAAGAGGCCCAGGTCAGGTTGGGTTCGGGTCGGGTTGACCTGACCCGTCTGCATAAAGCCCAGCGCATCAAGCCCATAGAACCAGGACCAGGTCAGGTCAGGTTCTGGGTCAGTTTCGCCTGACCCGTGAATAGGAAGCCCACTCCAGATTCTGCTGACGTCAGCGCCACGTCAGCGAACTGTACGGTCAACAAGGGTTTGACCAGATTGAAGGCTGAGACTTGTTTCGTCGATATCTTGATCATCCGAGGTCAGATCGGAGATCCGTTTGCGCCTACAGACTTGTTGCGAGCAAATCTACGTGATTGTGGAAGAAGATTGGCAGTTTGACGGTCAACAAGAAAGTTTGACTAATCAGAACGTAGAAAACTATTTTTTGCAATATCGGAGCCATCCAGAGTCGGATTTCAGATCCGTTTCTTCCAGCGTGCTCGTGGTGACGAGATTTACGGATTGGTGCAGAAATTGAGGTTAGTGACAGTTGTTTATATTTTCTTGATTATTAAATTGAGATGGAGAACAACACTGTGAACACTACCATGATCAAACTCAACCATACCAATTGGTTGATTTGGAAACCTAAGATGGAGGATATACTCTATTGCAAAGACCTCTATGATCCTATTGAGGGGGATAGTGCCCGACCAAAAGATATGTCTGATTCATATTGGAAAAAGATGCATAGAAAGACCATCGGTCACATCAGACAGTGGGTGGATAACAGTATATTTCATCACGTGTCTAATGAAACCAATGCGAGAACCCTTTGGATGAAGTTAAAAGAAAGATATGTGAAGAAAACTGCCGTAAATAAGACTTTTCTGATTAGAAAGCTTGTGAATATGAAATTCAAGGAGGGTGGTAAAATTGAAGATCACATAAATGATTTTCAATGCATTGTGAATGAGCTGGCTACAATGAAGATGGTCCTTGATGATGAGATGCAAGCTTTATTTCTTCTAAGTTCTTTACCAGATACATGGGAGACATTGGTTGTTTCCGTGAGCAACTCTACTCCAGATGGTGTGTTATCAGTGAGTCAGGTTACTAGCAGCTTGTTAAATGAAGAAACAAGAAGGAAAACTACATGGACGGATAATGCACAGGCCTTTGTTACTGAGAATAGAGGGAGGAGTAAGAGTAGGGGACCAAAGGGGGGTCATGGCAAGTCCAGAGGTGGCAAGGAATCACAGACTAATAAAAAGTCTGGAAAATGCTTTCATTGTGGCAAGGAGGGTCACATTAGAAAGAATTGCTTTCCCTTGAAGGAAAAGAAAGAAACCAACAATGAGCAGAAGAATGACACTAACACTACTGCTACTTTGGATAATGAAGTAGTGATTCTGACCAGTGAAGTTGAAGAGTGTTTGAGTGTTGAAGATAATCAGGTTGAGTGGGTTGTTGACACAGCAGCATCCTACCATGCTACTCCTTGTAAGGAGATGTTCACGACGTACAAAGCAGGGGACTTTGGCACTGTGAAGATGGGCAACACAAGTCATTCGAATATTGTTGGGATCGGTGATGTCTGCATTCAAACCGATATTGGTTGCACAATGACGCTGAAAGATGTGCGACATATTCCTGATCTGCGGTTGAATCTGATTTCCGGGACTTCGTTGGACCGTGCAGGTTATGAAAGTTACTTCGGAAATGGCAGGTGGAAACTCACTAAAGGGTCTCTTATTTTTGCGAGAGGGAAGGCGTGTAATACGCTGTATAAGATACATGTGAAGCTATGCAAAGGTGTGTTGAATGCTGTTGAAGACAGATCCTCTCCAAATCTGTGGCACAAGAGACTTGGACATATGAGTGAGAAAGGACTGCAGTTATTGGCAAAGAAAGATTTGATTAATTACTCCAAAGGTACATCCCTTGACCCTTGTGATTATTATTTGTTTGGTAAACAACATAGGGTTTCTTTCTCTAAAACATCAATGATAAAATCTAATGTGTTGGGTTTGGTATATTCTGATGTTTGTGGTCCCATGGAGGTGGAGTCATTGGGTGGCAATAAGCTTTTTATCACATTTATTGATGATGCATCCAGGAAAGTCTGGGTTTATGCGTTGAAATCGAAGGATCAGGTGTTCCAAGTATTTCAGCAGTTTCATGTCATGGTTGAAAGAGAAACAGGAAAGCTCTGGAAATGTCTCCGCACAGATAATGGTGGTGAGTACACATCCAACCAGTTTAAAGGCTATTGCTCAAAGCATGGTATTCGACATGAAAGAACAGTTCCTGGTACTCCACAGCACAATGGTGTAGCCGAAAGAATGAACCGTACTATTCTTGAAAGGATGAGATGCATGATTAGAGTGGCATAACTACCCAAGCCATTTTGGGGTGAAGCTATTCTGACTGCCGTTTACCTGATTAACAGGTCTCCCTCAGTTCCTTTGGATTTTGATCTTCCGAAGAGAGTATGGACAGGTAAAAATGTTTCTTATTCTCATTTGAAGGTATTTAGGTGTAAGGCTTTTGCACATGTACCAAAGGAGCACCGTTCAAAGCTGGATGATAAGGTAGTGTGTTGCATTTTTCTTGGCTATGGTGGAGCCGAGTTTGGCTACAGGTTATGGGATACAGAGAAGAGAAAAATTATCAGAAGTAGGGATGCTGTGTTTCATGAAGACCAATTCTTTGGAGATGTTGAAAAGACTGAAAAGTCTAAAGAAGTTGTTGATGGAGTGGTTGATCTCACACAGACTCCTTCTCCATTGCAGACTACAGGTGGAGAAGGTGGACAAAACGATTTAGATCGTGATGAGGCGCAGGAGTTGCCAGATGAACAGGGTGTTGAGCAGGGGGAGCAGTCTCCTCAGTCAGAAACCACGGAATCTCAGGTTAGGAGGTCTACTCGAGAGTGTCAACCATCAACAAGATATCCTGCAGCAGATTATATTTTGCTTACTGATGAGGGGGAGCCAGAGAGCTACCCAGAAGCAAAAACTCATGAAGATAAAGATGAGTGGATGAAGGCTATGCAGGATGAGATGAGTTCTTTGAAAAAGAATAATACTTATGAGCTGGTGGAACTCCCAAAAGGCAAGAAGGTTCTGAAAAACAAATGGGTGTTCAAGCTGAAGAGAGATGACAGTGGAAAACTGATAAAGCACAAAGCACGGCTAGTGGTTAAAGGCTTTGCGCAGACGAAGGGTCTTGACTTCGATGAAATCTTCTCTCCAGTTGTGAAGATGACTTCTATCAGAGTTATCTTGGGTCTAGTTGCCAGCATGGACCTTGAACTTGAGCAGATGGATGTGAAGACTGCATTTCTTCACGGTGATATGAAAGAAAAGATCTACATGACTCGGCCGGAGGGGTTTGAGGTAGAAGGAAAAGAACAGCTGGTTTGCAGGTTGAAAAAGAGTCTCTACGGGCTGAAACAAGCGCCGAGACAATGGTACAAGAAGTTTGATTCATTCATGGTGAGTCATGGGTACCGGAGAACAGTTGCAGATCACTGCGTTTATGTTCGTAAATTTGGTAATGACAAATTTATCATCCTTCTTTTATATGTAGATGATATGTTGATAGTTGGACAGGATAGTGAGATGATTGGCAGATTGAAAAGGGACATGTCAAAGACTTTTGACATGAAAGACTTGGGTCCCGCACGACAAATTTTGGGAATGCAAATACGTCGTGACAGGAATGTCAAGAAGCTGTGGTTGTCACAGGAGAAATATGTTGAATGGGTACTAGCGAGATTCAACATGGTAGATGCTAAGCCAGTTAGCATGCTTTTAGCCAGTCACTTCAAGCTCAGTAAGAGATCATGTCCTACTACAGATGAAGAAAAGGAACGGATGATGTCTGTTCCATACTCCTCAGCAGTTGGGAGTCTTATGTATGCCATGGTGTGTACATGGCCAGACATTGCTCATGCAGTGGGTGTAGTGAGTAGATTTATTTCTAACCCTGGGAAAGAGCATTGGGAAGCAGTGAAGTGGATCTTCAGATATTTGAGAGGTACATCAGATTTTTGCTTGTGTTTCGGAGGCTTAAAACCAGTTCTTGAAGGCTTTACAGATGCTGATTTTGCAGGCGATCTTGATCGTCGGTTGTCTACTTCTGGGTACTTATTTACTTTTGCAGGGGGAGCTATTTCCTGGCAGTCTAAGTTGCAAAAGTGTACAGCATTGTCTACAACCGAAGCAGAATACATAGCTGCTAATGAAGCAGGGAAGGAGATGATTTGGTTGAGGAATTTCTTTAAAGAACTGGATTTGAAGCAAGGGGAGTATGTAGTCTACTGTGATAGTCAGAGTGCTATGGATCTTAGCAAGAACGCTACATACCATGCCGGCACAAAGCACGTTGATGTGAGATATCATTGGATTTGTGAGGTCATCGAGAAAAATCTCATGAAACTGGAAAAGATTCACACTGACAAGAATCCCTCCGACATGATGACTAAGGTCGTGTCTAAGGGAAAGCTGGAGCTGTGTTCAGAGTTGGCAGGACTGGACTTCTCGTAAGGGGTTCAGAGGCGTCTCCCCCATGGTCTGGAGGGGGAGATTGTTGGGCTTAGTAGGTCCAGACCAAGTGGGTTCATGGTCATGGGTATTATGGTAATTGTACCGGGAATTTCTTATTGACTAAGATAGGGTTTCTTAGGGGGTAAGAAATAGAACATTATATATATGATGTAATGTGTAACCCATGATACAGACAGACAGAGAGAGAGTGAACCTAAAGGAGAGTCGAGTTTTCTTTCCCGTGGACGTAGGCAAGATTGCCGAACCACGTAATTCTCTTGTGTGTGATTGTTTGTCTTGTGTGGTTGTTTGTTCGTTCGATCGCATTAATTCACGTTTCCGCATACACGCGCACAACAGAACCTTCATTTCCTTTTCAAGGACTTTCCTTTTGCCCTGAAAATGCCATCGGTGCTCTCTCGTTTGGTTTTAGTAGGAAAATGTTCGTATCCGAAATACATTACAGTTTTTCATGTGTTGCCTTCACTACTGATCCCATCATTTGCCTTTATCATGTGCAAGGGGTGCATTGCAAATCTTGGTAGAAGGGGAAGAGGAAAGTGGGGGTGGTTGTTGATCATGGCTTATATCTTGACAAAGAAATGCCTTGGTTTTGCAAAATGTTTGTTTTTAAAAAACATCTTTAATTGATTAAATATGTTTTACCATTTTAATTAAGCCGTCTGAGTTGTTGCCCATGAGCAAACGAAATGTTTTTGGAAAATTAAGAGTATATATTTTACCTAAGGGTGTACAAAGTACAAAAGAATGATGGCTAGCTCTACGTCACTTGTGCATCCATTATCAGCACAATTGAGAAAGAGCTAACCAGAAGGCAGAAGCCTGCCGGGGCAGCTAAAAAGATGAGCTATCCAAAGATCTCCTAAAAAAAACAAAAGACCAGATGGGGCAAGAAAGACGGGGAAAAAAGCCTAAGAATACAACAGCCAGCCATGAACTAACTGTTTGGTGGAAACTTCACCCACAGCTTCAACTTTTACATAGTGAGGGCAGATGTAGCCTCCAAGATCATTGACAAGAGATGGTAAATGCCTGGACTGAAATCCTTTCTTCCAAGGAGCCATGATAGGTGTCATGCCCCCTATTTCATAAACAAGGGTTTTTGCGGGTGATTAGGGGCCAATTAATTTTTTAAGATAAATAAGTACACATGGCTGATGGCCCCCCAATCATGGTCTCTTAGGATCGAAGTTCGTGGTGAGGTATAGACATTTCGTCGGTTCACCGACAATATAGCAGGCTTCATAAATAAACAGACACTTAAGAGCAAAGCATGATATCAATTACTATAGTGTTCAAGTTCAAACAAAGTATAACAAAAGTAGTTTCATTACATGGCCTCTTAAAAAAACCTGGGCCAACAAAATGATATACAAAAGAAACTATACAAAAGTAACGTGAAGGCACTCGGGTGCGGGGTCATGACGACTAAGATGACGTCGACCGCACACCACTCATGGAACTCATCAGATCGATTTGCTTGAAATGCATTTGTCTCTTCCTCGCGATCGGTGGGCTCGGTACCTATCCAGTAAAAGTAGCATCATCAGACTACGAATTGCCGACAGGTGGATATACATAAATAACAATAGATATGTAGTATCAAATGGAATTAAGGACAATGTGATTATGTTGAATTTCAATAATAGATATCTAAGCGATGAAGTGCTAATCTCGATAAATAAAGAATCGGATAAGCCAATGTTCTACACAATAACATCCTAGCAAATAGGTGGTCCACATAGGATAATACACCACGAGATTGTATCGCTACCTTCCCGTTCTCGAATCGAGTTGTAATAAAGAATACACACGGGCGAAGAGCCCAATCAGTAATCAAAGTGGTACTCGAGGTGGCAAGCAATCAAGATCACACCTTTTGTGAGTACCCAATGGTGTACGTACATCCATCCCAAAATCGATTTGCAGTCGTAAAATAATAGTCCTACCATAGATGTGCCTAGCTATGTTAGACGTTAACAGCTAAGTGACGCCTGACTAGAAGAATCCTATTAAAACAATCAGTGTGGGGCCAGGCTTATTTCGTGTGAATAGGATTCGTCAAACGAAAGAATAACTACTCTTAATCAATCAATCTTTCAAAGTCCAAACAATACAAAACAATACCAGTATTCCTCTTAAAGCCTTTACAATCAAGGCCACCTAGCCTTAAAACCTTAACCAAATCCCAAAGACTGATACGACGTACAAAGGGGATCCTAAGTCCATCGAAGTTCTTAATGTGATCCTAACAATACAACTACAAAGCTAAAGAATATGCTCGTGATATGTGGATCTCAACACCAAGGTTTACAGTTCAATTCCGATTATGCAATAGTCAAGGAAGAATTTTAATTCAATCCTAGGTCATCGGCTGCCTTCTCCGTACGGGACATCACCATTCAATTCTAGCGAGGAAATGAGGTCATTGATATCCTATCAATTCACCTTGATGCACAATACAATATTGGATATCCCCTTACCTCACATCATACCACTCTGATGTAGTTTGTATCACGTATGAAATCTGGACAGCCCGCAAGGGTATGTAAGTTCAAACATCCCTCACTAATGTTCCCTTAATTGGTCCTCATTACACAATGCCAAGGGTCCCCAACTAAGTCCTCAAAACCTAAGTTAGAGTCCCCTTTCAAAAAAGGAAACTGGGTTCCTATGGTTAGCCATGTTTCTCTACGACTAGCTGTAGGGGTCTCTATGCTTAGCTGTAGGCTAACCATTGCACATCAGGGTCCAGAATGTTAGGCTGTCTTTGCAACTGTGGTGTTTCATTGTTAGCCACGGCTAGTTGCTACGGCTAGCCGTGACGCAGTTGGTCTAAAATCAGCATTCTGTTTTTGCAACTGTTGCATATTTATGGTTACTTTTCTAGGGTCTTACAATTAGCCGTAGGAGTCGTGCGACTAGCCGTAAGCTCCCAGAAATGGATTTCTGGAGCTTGAATCATCAGTGCAACTCATGTTTGGGTTGTGACAATTTTACGCTGCTTGTCAACCTATCTAACGCAACCGTCCTCTTTACTCGGGCTTGTACTCCCAACTAATAGAAGATTATATCAGTTGTACGTTGGAATGAAATTAGATGAGCTATTTCAAGCGGTGATGATGATCGAAACATTATCAACCTTGCGCAAGGACTTCAAATTCCTTCAGACATGAAACTAGAGAATTTTCCATGGATAGCTTGCTTGTTCACCTGCACATTAAAGAGGAAACTAGGCTTAAAGATAAAACTAAAGATGAAAAGGAGTGCCGTAAGGTAAATCTAGCAAGTGGGAAGAATGAGGAGGATACGGTCATTAACCTGAAGCCCAGATATAGACAGAACGATTTAAGAAGAAAACCATAGATGACATATCAAGAACCAAAATCAAAACCAGGGTTCTGAAAAATTTCTGGTGACCAAAGAGACATTGGGGGCTGTTTTATGTGTAGAAGAAGATGCTCTTATGGTAAGAGGAAACCTGCACCCACTGGCGGAACTAGGGAGGGGCAGGGGGTAGCGATGGCCCTCCAAAATTTTTGAAGACCCCTCTAGTACTTGGAAAACTTTATATTTTTTAAATATGGCCCCTCCAAATTTTCAGAAAACACTCTTGAATTTTTTAAAATTCCAAAAAATGAAAATTTCCTAGGTCCACCCCTGCCTCCACCTCAATAAAATGCCATCAAAGATGAGCTTGTTATTGCCGCCATTGTTGTTGAAATCCTAGTATTCGGATCAAATTCTAGAAATACTGATTTGTCTATATATATATTAAATCTCAATTAGGATGTTGCATATTGAGATGACATGGAGTGTATAGCTTTTGGGTTCTAGTGTCCTCTCGAGTCTGAGTCATCATATGGTGTTGAGAGACAATGGGTGCTAAATGGTCACTAGGCAATGGATCGTGCAGGCACTAAATGGTCTATTGGTAGTGTGCTGCCAGTATTTAGAACAGGTATTATTAGTATAGGCCTATGCTAAATGATTGGTTTGCTGATTAAGCATAATGAGAATCAGAATGAGTATGTTTTTGACTAAGATGATCATGAGTTGTATCTGATTTAAAAGATCACGCTTGTGTGGAGTGTTTCCACTGAGCTGAGATCAGTGCTAGCCCCGGTCTTAAGGCAACTTGATTAGGCCTCCCCTCGGCCAAGACTGACCACGGCTGATTGATCGTGGCGTTCACCGAGGTGAGAGCCCCCGAAGTCAGGTGACGCACATCACCCTTTCCGACCTCGGTGCCGCGGATTTGACAGACGCTGATGGGACTGATGACAGGACAAAGGCGCATGCCAGGGCATGCCCTGCGATTCATCATTCCTGACAGAACGGCGTTATACGGTACACGTGCGCCCCCAAAGCACGGCTCCAGGCCAGACCCGATGGGACCTGGCCCAAAAGTCAGACCAATGCCTGGCCCGATAGGATCGGCATTTAATGAGGGATGGGTAGGTGAGGCTAGCATTTAATGAAGTGTGGGCTGAGTGGATGAGGCCACCCACGTGGCAGGGCCCATCATGAGGCTCGCCCACCAAGACACCCCCATCTCCTATAAATATCATCTTCATCTCCATTCTAAGGTACGCAACCCATAATGCACACTCCTACTCTGCAATTCTTCTCTATCCCCCTTACTCAGTCCCTGAACTGACTTAAGCATCGGAGAGCCTTGCGCCGCCCAGGCCAGGGTCCTCTGACCGTTTGCTCTTCCCTTTCAGGCTTCCAGGCGGCACGTCATCTTCATCATCTTGGATAAGTCCTATAAGGCACCCCAGTTATTGTGGGTCATTATTTCCTGCACCTACAATTGGTGCCGTCTGTGGGAAAGTAATATCCCAACCTTCCCAACCTTCTCAATCACCCCAGAAACCATGCCTCCGAAAGCTAGGAAGGGCGGAGAATCCTCGAGAGCAATGTTCGAGCAGCCAGGCCCGTCGACAGACGTCCCTCCTCAGGGGCGGTCTAGAACGGTGCATGGCACATCTGCAGGCGAAGGACGCCTAGGCTCGCAGCTCTACGTCGAGATCCCCTTCCAAGAGGGACTCGAAGCCTCGCTCTCAACAGACGAGGTCACGCCACCCCGACGCGACGAGCATCGGCATGAGCGTCCTCGCAAAGATAAAGTCGTGGCCGTAGGAGAAACTCGCCGCGCTCAACCTCCTGCCGCTGGAGGAGCTGTCGCAGCCCAAAATGCTCTCCTCCAAAAGCAGGAGCAGTTAATCTGTGAGCTCCAGCAGCAGCTGAGGGCAGCACAAACTGCCTCGTTGAGGCAGGTCTCTGATCCTCAGGGCAAGAAGAGGGACGCCCCAAACAGGTCAGCCCAGCCTTCTCGTGAGGATCTGAGAAACCATCAGGACCACAAGCGTAGCCAGATCCATGATGAAGGCTCAAGCAACAGCCGAAGTCATCATAGCCGCGACGGCCTGAAAGTCCTTGGGATCCTAACCCTAGAGGGGGGGTGAATAGGGTGAGCTACACTTTATGACTAATGATGACCAATTTTAACTTAATTAAAACAAACTAGTCACATGTGATGATTAAACAAACAATATGCGGAAGCTTAAATAAACAATCACCACATTGCAATCACCACAACACAAGATTTATAGTGGTTCGGCCTCAATGCCTACATCCACTACCGGCTTGTGTATCCAACACCCCACCGGATTTCCACTATTATGCTTTTTAAAAGGCTAAGCAATAACCTCTACAATATGCTTTCCAAGGATAAGCAATAACCTTACAATGTTGTTTTTCAAGGCTTAACAACAACCTATACAAGATGCTTTTCAATGGCTAAGCAATAACCTTACAACAATAGATTTTTCTCAAAGAAAGTGTCTTCACA
Source organism: Litsea cubeba (assembly GCA_012931725.1). NCBI lineage: Eukaryota > Viridiplantae > Streptophyta > Magnoliopsida > Laurales > Lauraceae > Litsea > Litsea cubeba. The sequence goes on along the minus strand of CM022946.1, from coordinate 77,108,159 downwards.
AAACACTCTAAGAGATTACAATTTAGCTCAATAAATTTGCCTCTAAGATAGGCGGATATGAAAGTGAATAACAAACTCACACAAACACTAATAATTACAAAGATGAATGCTAATGAAGTGTGTGTGTGAAAACTTCAATCAAGATTAAAATTAAAGCTAAATCAAAATATATGCTTAAAGCAATTCAAAAGTTTAATGCATATAAAAAGAATTGATTGAAGTTATATGCAAATCACTTGAACAACTACAAACTTGTTAATGATATGAAAATCAAAAGATCACAAGTTGAATGTAAATGTTTAAGCCTAATCAAGTGATGCATGTGCTATGCTATGTTGTTTTCAAAAACAAAGGTTTAACTTAAGATTCAAATGAATGAAAACAACAAAGATGATTCAAACAAGTTAATGAAACATGTTTATATAACAAATCAAAGGTTTTAACAAAACATGATTTATAAAGTTTTAACACAAAACTTGGTTTGAATCAAAGTGAGAAATCCATCACAATCTAAAACAAAGATTGAATGAAGGTAATGGATTTAACACATCATAGTTTATATGCTACAAATCATTTACCAATAATTTACTCAAAGCATAAAACATATGATTAATAAAAGTAAAGCTTACTTGATGATTTAACTCAATGATCCAAGCTTTAGCTTTACTAATGACCCCTTAATCTCTCTTAGTTCATCCCCTTTATCTTCTCTCCAAACTCCTCAAAGATGGCTTGGAAGCTCCAAAATATTCAACCCTTTTCTCATGGGAATGAACTCATATTTATACTCAAAAAGTGAGTATCAGCGTGTCTTCGGTCGACCCCATACCATCCCCGGTCGACCGAATACAAACGGTCACAAATATGACCGTTGGAGAGCCAACGGCCCTCTGCCCGGTCGACCTGCAGTGTGCCAGGTCGACCTGGTCCATGGGCAGGTCGACCTGGTACACTGCAGGTCGACCCTGGGACCAGAATTCCCATTTTTCATATACTTTAAAGTGATTCTTGAGGGGATTCTTTTGGGCCATTAAATCAAGCATGGAAACATGATTTTAAATCATTCTAAGAGGTTTAAAATCATGAAATATAAAAAGCCTAAAATGATTAGAAAGTTTTAAAACCATAGGCTTGCTTGATTTATAAAACTCTTTTTCAAATTGAATGCATCCAAGATTAAAACCAAAACATGCATGAAACATATGATTTACAAGATTTAAAACAATGCATGTGTAAGTCAAGATTTCAAGAATTTCTAAATCAATGCATGTGTGAAAATTCATGAGATTAATAAAATGCTAATGCATCCATCAAATTGCAATAAACAAAATCCTAACACGGCCGAGCTCATAGCCGTCGTAGCCCGAACAACTCCAGGCGAAGACCAAGAGCGCGGACACCAGAAAAGGACGACGAGCAGGAGCGGTTCGACAAACGCATCAGGTTGGCTCTTCAGCACAACCTGGACATGCGGGACCAGAAGAAAATCTGTGGCCACGCCGATCTGGGGGCCTCGCCCTTCCCGCGAGACATCCAACGGACTCCCATGCCCAAGAAGTTCTCTGTCCCGCGGTTCGTCCCCTATGACGGACTGTCCGATCCATCCGCTCACCTCTAACACTTCTCCCAGAAGATGTCCATCTGGGGAAACGAGGGCCACCTCAACTGCAAGATCTTCTCCTCCAGTTTGGGTGACCTCCCCCTGAAGTGGTTCTGCGCTCTCCCCGAGAAGTCAGTTTCGAGCTAGAAGGAGCTCCAGCTTTCCTTCCTGAAAAAGTTCCAAGCCTACAGCGTCGTTCCCAAGACAGAGGGATCCTCGCCCTGAAAATGAAGCAGGGCGAGAGCCTCACCAAGTTTGCCCAACGATTCTGGGTGGTCTACAGCCAGGTCGAAGGCACCAGGGAGGAAATAGCAATCTTTGCCTTCCAACACGCCCTGATCCCCGGCCACGACCTCCGGAAGGACTTGGTCGGAGACCCCCCAGAATCCATGCCGGCGTTGATGTCCCGGATAAAACGCTTTGTAGCCCGGGAGGAAGATGAGATCCGGGCCCGGGAAGAGGACGGAAACCCGGAGCCCGGGCAGAGAAGCAGCCAGCCTCGGCAGAAGGGCGGGAGGCCCTTCCAGAGGCAAGAGCACAAGCAGGCCTGGGTCGCCAATTCGACGGAAGCCTACATCGTCCAGATCTGGGGGCACCAGGAGGCCCAGACCTCCCTCCGACGCCTATCAGGGCGTCCATGTCGTCTTCAAGGAGCCAATATACCAGATCATGAACAAAATAAAGACCAAGCCGTTCTTCAAGTGGCCTCCGCCCTTGAAAAATGAGCCCACCGCCGGTAGCCGAAGCAAGCTCTACTGTTCCTACCACAAAGGCAACGGGCACAAGACCGAGGAGTGCAAGTCTCTGAAGTGGCATCTGGAGAGGCTTGCCGGCGAGGGCCACATTCCAGAGTTCGTTAAGACAGAAGAAGCCGGCGGCAGCAAGAGCCGAGCCCACCAGAGCACGGTTCGGGATCCAGACAGCGAAGATTCTGAAAAAATCATTAACGTGATCCACCTGGCATCCTCAGCTCCCTCTACCCCATCTCGCGGCAGCTCGCAGGCCCATGCCGAGGCCAGGCGGGCATCGCACGGAAAAGAGGAGATGAAGGCTGAGCTCGGGCCGGCATCCAAAAGAGCCCGCCGCGACCGACCTGCAATCTCGTTCTCAGACAGAGATTTGGAGGGAATCCAGCTTCCCCACAACGACCCCTTGCTCCTCAGGATGAAGCTGAGAGACTTCACCGTGAAGAGGATCCTCGTTGACTCCGGCAGCTCTTCCGAGGTCCTCTACTACGAATGCTTCAAAAAAATGGGCCTCTCGGAAGCAGACCTCACGGAAGTCCGTGCACCCCTGCTAGGGTTATCCGCCAAGCCAGTCTATCCCAAGGGTAAAATCACCCTGGAAACCCGAGTGGGCGGAGCCTCCATGTTGGTCGACTTCCTGGTCGTGGATGCCCCTTCTCCCTACAATGTCATCTTGGGCAGAACGTGGCTGCATAAATTGGAAGCGGTCCCTTCTTCCCTCCACTAGAAGCTGAAGTTCGTACTCGAGAGCAAGGAGGGTAAGATGGAAGTGGTCACAGTGAAGGGAGATCAACAGCAAGCTAGGCAGTGCATGCTAGCCGCGGTCCCTGCAGAGAAAGAGCCAGAGCGCGTCAATCTCGCCAAGTTCGAGAAAGGGCTAGGTGAAATCGGCCGAGATCCCGAGAAAAAGAGTATTGAGGATCTGGCCGAGGTCAGGCTCGACTCGGCGGACCCCGACAGGTTCTTCCTGATCGGCACTCAGCTGTCAGACGGAGAGAGAGCCGAACTCTCAAGGTTCCTGATGCAGAACATCGATGTCTTCGCTTGGAGCCCAAGCGAAATGCCTGGGGTCGACCCCGAGGTCATGTGCCACAAGCTAAATGTGGACCCCGGCCACAAGCCAGTGGTGCAAAGAGCCCGAAGGACAGGGCTGCAGCAGACAGACGCAGTCGTCGAAGAAGTCGACAAACTGCTAGAGGCAGGTGCCATCTGGGAAGTCCAATACCCGGTCTGGCTGGCTAATACGGTGGTGGTTAAAAAGAAAACCGGTAAATGGAGGGTGTGCGTGGATTTCACAGACCTCAACAGAGCCTGCCCTAAAGATAGTTTCCCCCTTCCGAAAATCGATCAAATGATCGACGCCACCGCTGGCCATGACCGAATGAGCTTCCTCGACGCCTACAGAGGCTACCACTAGATTCCACTGTACGAGCCTGACAAGGAGAAAACATCATTCATAACCCCCCGCGGCACTTATTGCTACAAGGTGATGCCCTTCGGTCTAAAGAACGCGGGGGCAACGTATCAGCCCCTCGTGACAAAGATGTTCCAGGCTCAGCTCGGTCGAACGGTGGAAGTGTACATCGACGACTTGGTTGTCAAATCAGTGCGCTCCGGCGACCACCTGGCGGATCTCGGCCAAGTCTTCGGCATCCTTCGCGCGTTCAAACTCAAGCTCAACGCTTCCAAATGCGCTTTCGGCGTAGCCTCTGGCAAGTTCCTCGGCAGCTTGGTAACGCGGAGGGGGATAAAGGCCAATCCAGACCAGATCACCGCGATCCAGGGCATCCTGAGCCCCTCTACCACGAAAGAAGTACAGAAGCTCACAAGAATGGCTGCAGCACTCAACCGCTTCATTAGTCGGTCATCAGATAAGTGCAGGCCTTTCTTTCAGCTTCTAAGGAAAAATTTAAAATTCCAGTGGACTCCTGAGTGTGACCAGGCGTTAGCCGCGCTCAAAACCTATATGTCCTCACCACACTTACTCTCCACCCCAACTCGGGGGGAGATTTAGTATTTATATCTTGCGGCCTCGGATCACGCAGTAAGCTCCGTCCTCATCAGGGAGGACGAGGGAATTCAAAAACCAATTTATTACACGACCAAGACCCTGCTTGATACCGAGACCAAATACCTTCTATTGGAGAAGCTCGCGTTGGCTCTCGTTAGTGCCTTCCGCAAGCTCTCCCATTATTTTCAATCCCACTCCATTGTGGTGATCACGGAGCATCCACTCCGTTCTATATTCCAGAAGGCTGACTTTTCAGGGCGAATATCAAAGTGGGCAGTTGAGCTGGGGCAGTATGATATACAGTACCGTCCCCAAACTGCGATCAAAGCCCAGATTCTGGCAGACTTCATCGTCAAGTTCATCTCGCCAAACTCGGCTTCGACCCAGTTCGGCACGGAACTGGGGGGCATAGGGCATGAGCCCGAAGTAACCGAGGTCGAACAGTCTCCCACCCCGGCATGGAAGATCTTTGTCGACGGCTCGTCCACCTCCAAGAGAGCTGGCACCGGCATAGTCCTCCAATCGCCAGAGGGTCTGGTCATAGAGCAGGCCTTCACCTTGGACTTCAAAGCAACAAACAATGAGGCAGAATATGAAGCACTGATAGCAGGGTTGAACATCGCCCAAATCCTCGGAGCCCAGCACCTGGTGATCTTCAGCGATTCGCAACTGGTAACCAGCCAGCTCGCTGGAGACTACCAGGCCAGGGACGACAGGATGGCGGCCTACCTAGCCCTCGCGAAAAAACTGCTGTCTCATTTCCAGAAGGCCGAGGTCAGACAGATATCCTGAGATACCAACACGCACGCTGATGCGCTTGCCAACCTGGCTTCCGCTGTCGAGGCCGGAAAGAAAAGGACCGTTGAGGTTGGGTCGATATCAAGATCAAGCCTAGAACTCCACTCATCTCGGCTAATCCTCTATGCTGATCTCGGCCCGAGCTGGATGGATCCAATCATCGCTTACTTGAAGGACGATCAGCTCCCCAAGGACAAAACTGAAGCCCACCGAATCAGACTCAAGGCAGCTCGATTCTGGCTCTCTCCCGAAGGCAAACTCTACAGGAAATCCTTCACAGGTCCATACCTCCAATGCGTCCACCCGAGCAAGGTGGACAACTTTTTATATGAGATCCACGAAGGAATCTGTGGCAGTCACATAGGAGGTCGATCACTGGCCTACAGGGCTATAAGCCAAGGTTACTGGTGGCCCTACATGCAGAAGGACGCGCAGGTGTACGCCAGGAAATGTGAGAAGTGCCAGAAGTTCTCCCACTCTCTCCATCAGCCAGCACAAGATCTGAGTCCCCTCTCTAGTCCATGGCCCTTCGCTCAATGGTGCCTAGACATTGTGGGGCCTCTCCACCGAGCTCCAGGGAACAAGAGATGGCTGATAGTCGCTACGGACTACTTCACGAAGTGGATAGAAGCTGAACCGCTGTCATCCATCATGGACAGGGACTCCAGGAACTTCGTATGGAAGAACATCCTAACGAGGTTCGGCATCCCCAGGACCCTGATCACGGACAACGGGACTCAGTTCGACTCCAAATCCTTCAAAGACTTCTGCCAAGAGCATGGCATCAGGAACCATTACTCCAGTCCGGCATATCCACAGAGCAATGGCCAGGCCGAAATCTCTAACAATGTGATCCTGGACGGCCTGAAGAAGTGACTGGACAAGGCACAGGGAAGATGGGTAGAGGAGCTTCCGAGCATGCTATGGGCATACAGAACGACTCCAAGACGGTCCACCTCGGCGATACCTTTTTCTCTGGCCTACGGGATGGAGGCGGTCATTCCTTTAGAAATTGGCCTCCCCACCCTCAAGATAGAGCTGGTCGACCAAGGCCGAAATAAGACGAACCTGGCAATGGAGCTGGACCTGGCGGACGAGCGCCGAGAAGCAGCAGCCCTGCGACTGGCTGACTATCAGCAGCGACTGGCCAGAGCATACAATCAAAAAGTCAGAGAAAAGAGCTTCTCCGTGGGAGAGCTGGTTCTAAAAAAGACCCTGCCAGCTGACAAAGAGCCAAACGAAGGAAAGCTGGCCCCGAACTGGCATGGCCCGTTCAGGGTAGTATCACCGGCGGGAAGATCATCCTACAAGCTCGAGGACTTGGAAGGCGAGCCACTGCCGAGGCCATGGAATGCATCCCACTTAAAGAAATTCTATTTCTAAGGATGTAATGAGTCAGAATCAATGAAAGCAGCTTTTGCCTTGTCATCAATCTGTGTCATCTCTCCTTAACTGACTTCGGCAGCCCTGGGTCTACCGCCCTGGAAAAGGCTTCGAGTTCAAACACTCAGTCGTTTCTTAAAGCTCCGGGTCTACCGCCCTGAAAAAGGCTTCGAGTCCAAACACTCAGTCGTTTCCTAAAGCTCCGGGTCTACCGCCCTGGAAAAGGCTTCGAGTCCAAACACTCAGTCGTTTCCTAAAGCTCCGGGTCTACCGCCCAGGAAAAGGCTTCGAGTTCAAATACTCAGTCGTTTCCTAAAGCTCCGGGTCTACCGCCCTGGAAAAGGCTTCGAGTTCAAATACTCAGTCGTTTCCTAAAGCTCCGGGTCTACCGCCTTGGAAAAGGCTTCGAGTTCAAACGCTCAGTCGTTTCCTAAAGCTCCGGGTCTATCGCCCTGGAAAAGGCTTCGAGTTCAAACACTTAGTCGTTTCCTAAAGCTCCGGGCCTACCGCCCTGGAAAAGGCTTCGAGTTCAAACACTCAGTCGTTTCCTAAAGCTCCAGGTCCTTGGCCCCAGAAAAGGCTTAGAGCTCAGACGCGCAGTCGTTTCCTAAATTTCGGGTTCGTACACCCCTAAAAGCTCAGCCGAGATCCAATGTTAGCCCATTTCGGCCAGGAAAATACTCTTGGATCAACCCTACATCGCATTCTGGGAGCTACAGCTACTGAGCACGGCTGCTTAAAAGTGGATTCCCAAAATATGGTGCTCATAGCCGAAGCAAAACACTTAGCACATTCAGAACAAACATAAGCACAAAGTAAAGGGAAACACGGGACAGATACAAAGAAAGACTTTCATTAAAAATAAGAGTATCTCAACATAAAGGGCGCGGTGCGCCTAAACAAAAATTACATCAGAAAAGAAGGGAGCAGCGGCGGATGGACTTCAAATGGCAGGAGCAACGCTATCCGCACCCGTAGTCGAAGCTGCAGGAGGGGCTTCGGATGTGGAGGCCGCGGCCGGGTTCACGGCTTCAACGGGCGCCTCGGGCACTGTTGATGGGAGTTCCGTTTCCGGCTGGACAGCGAGGTTCCCCCCTGCATCCTCCACGGCGTCTGAGCACGGGTACTCATCCGGGCTCGTGTAGGCAGGATGATCGTGGGGGACGCCCATCTTATCCAAGGCTGCCCTCCACCCCATCTCCCAAGACGAGATCCGGATGTCGTTGACCTGCGCAGCGTACTCTTCACCCGCCACATCAGCGCCGTCCTGGAAGGCAGCTTTAACCTCGGCTTGGAGGTTGAGCTCGAGTTCGGCATTCTGGCTCTCCAGCTCCAAAACCTTCCTCTCCAGCCCCGAAACGCTCCTCTCCAGCTCGGCCTCCTTCCTCTTGGCCAGATCAAATGCCGACTTCAAATTGTCAAGCTCGGCAAAGAGGGATCGGTGCGTGTCCTCGTACTCCGCCACCTTAGCCTTCGCCTCCTCCAAGGCCTTCTTGTGCTGTTCACAGACAGCCTGAATTCTCTTTAGCTCGGCGTGGCACTTCTGGAGGCGAGACACCGAGATCTGGGCCATCTGCACGCTCTGCAAGGAAATAAATCCACCAGTGAGCAAAAGCCACAACCGAACAAGAAGTGTTGAAGAAAAGTCGGACTTACACTCAGATTCGCCTTCATCTGCGATGCCAGCAGGGATACCTCATCCATCTTGTCGTAGTTCTCCATGTCCCGCGGCAAGGCGCAGGCACTCGCCAAGCAAGCAACCACAAGCGCCCCCCCCCCCCCCCGAGAGACGGTCATCTACCGTCAATGGCCTCCCAGGCTGGAGCATGAAGCTCGGCCTCCATGGGGCGGGATGAGTCCGAGTCGCCATGCCGGATCCGGACGACTCTCCTGCCGAGCCTTCAACCCGGGCCCTCTTCCTGGCCTGGTCCTCCACCTGCGTGGCCAGGGTGGAGGAGACCCCGGGAGTCCCGGTCCTGGTCGCGGCGGGTGGCGTAGGAGTCCGAGTGGGTGGGGGCGCGGTAGATGACGAAGGCGCACTCAATGATGAGGGTGCGCGGGAGGAAGATGGTGCGCCCCGACCCTTGCCGCTCACTGGCACGGCCTTGAGGTTCCACAGAACTGGCTTCGGGCAGGTCCTATCCATCTCTTCCTCTGACTCAGTCTCTGAAAGGACGATCCTCCCGATCGTCTCGGCGTTGTCCTCGGATCCTGAAGTCGACGCCTCAGAGTTGGATACGGAACAATCCCCTGGATCTGCCGCAGTCTGCTCTTCGTCTGCTCTTGCCTCCTCTTTTATCTCCGCCGTGGCTTACGCACGGTGGGCAGTCTGCTTCTTGCCCTTATAGCCGCGGTATCTGGGCTCGTACCCCAGCAGCTTCCACGCAGACCTGTCGTTGTGGCCGTGGTAGCTCTCTAAGGCCCGGATCCAGGATCTGTTCAGCTCCCAGCCTTCTCCGAAAGCAGCCGCTCTCCTCTGACGAACGCCTACAGAGCAAACAAAGAACATAAGATCGGCAGTACAAAAGAGCAGAAGAAGTAAAAAGGGCGTACTAAGGTGTTAATTACTTGGAGGGGTGCCGTAGTGACGGGGGATCCTGAAAAATCTTTCCGAGATGGGCTCGTCGTCGCCGAACTCCCAGTTGCCCGAGACCATCAGACGGTCGTCCCCGGCATATTTATTAGAGTCCTCCAGGGCTTGCACAAATGGCCTCCGACCCGACTTGACGCGAAGATAGTACATATCCTTCCCGAATTTGCAAATATCGTAAGCCTCCTCGATATCATCGACGCCGAGACCAATGCCCAAAATTGTATTGTGCGCGTCCATGCCCATTACAATCTTGAAACTGTTGGGCATCAGTTGGCAAGGGCAAAGGTGCCATGCCCGGAGACACTGCCTAAGCAGAGGACGGAGGGGAAACCTAACCCCGCCCTCAATTACGGCTACCAAGGGAAACGACATCCAGCCGTCATAGAAATCACCAATAGCATAGGCAGTGACGGGAGCCGCCATGACCTGGACCCTATCTAGTATGCTATACCTAACCCTAAGGTCGGCCAACCCCCTTTCGGACTCTATCCAGTGGCTGTAGATGCCCATCTCTAAAAAAAAAATGCTAGAAGAAGGGGGGAATGTGCTAAGAAGCAAAAGAAAACCCTAGACAGAAGACAACCCTAGATAGAGCAGAACCCTAGAAAGCAGAATGAAATAGAAATAAGAGAAAGGAGACTTACGAGAAGATCAAAAAGCAGAACAGAGCCCTGATAGCACCTCTTTCCAGCGAAAGTCCGGAGAATCTTTGCAGCGATCTCTTCCGTTCGACAGAGGCGAAGGCAGGGAAGGAAAGAAAGAGCTCTAAAAGCGAAAGTGGAAGGGAAGAGGAAAGCTTTGGAAAGCAGAGGAAGAAAGGCAGAATGAGGCTAAGGAGGAAAGAAGGAGAAGAAAGGGCGAGCCCCCTACTTATAGCCGAAAAATAAAGCGTCTAATCATGGTGCCGCTTCGAATTTCGAAAAGAGCGCGTCTTTTCGCTGCGTGCGCCGTTATGAAAAGACGGGCCAGCCAAACAGAAGGAGACACGTGGAAGTGCCAGCCCGATTCTCGTGCACCATTTAATGCCTCGGGTACCGAAGCGACAGTGGATAGGAATAAAGACGCCAGCAACCGAAACGGTAATGGGATTTCAAAACTAGGAATCGTTTAAGCTCCCTCAGAATCCGGACGCAGAATTAGTGAAGCATCGCGGCGCACTGCATCTCGGCAAGATCTGTCCAGCTTCCGACCTCAAAGAGTTGGGATACTCTTAAGAGCTCGAAAGCTGGGGGGCGATTGTGTGGAGTGTTTCCACTGAGCTGAGATCAGTGCTAGCCCCGGTCTTAAGGCAACTTGATTAGGCCTCCCCTCGGCCAAGACTGACCATGGCTGATTGATCGCGGCGTTCACCGAGGTGAGAGCCCCCGAAGTCAGGTGACGCACATCACCCTTTCCGACCTCGGCGCCGCGGATTTGACAGACGCTGATGGGATTGATGACATGACAAAGGCGCATGCCAGGGCATGCCCTGCGATTCATCATTCCTGACAGAACGGCATTATACGGTACACGTGCGCCCCTAAAGCACGGCTCCAGGCCAGACCCGATGTGACCTTGCCCAAAGGTCAGAACAATGCTTGGCCCGATAGGATCGGCATTTAATGAGGGATGGGTAGGTGAGGCTAGCATTTAATGAAGTGTGGGCTGAGTGGACGAGGCCACCCACGTGGCAGGGCCCATCATGAGGCTCGCCCACCAAGACACCCCCATCTCCTATAAATATCATCTTCATCTCCATTCTAAGGTACGCAACCCATAATGCACACTCCTACTCTGCAATTCTTCTCTATCTCCCTTACTCAGTCCCTGAACTGACTTAAGCATCGGAGAGCCTTGCGCCGCCCAGGCCAGGGTCCTCTGACCGTTTGCTCTTCCCTTTCAGGCTTCCAGGCGGCACGTCATCTTCATCATCTTGGATAAGTCCTATAAGGCACCCCAGTTATTGTGGGTCATTATTTTCTGCACCTACAACGCTGAATATCAACTATAGTGGACACATTTTGAGTGATTGGTGTAGTTTCCCATTCTCATTCATGTAAAGTAGAAATGAGCGTCAACTATGATTTGGATGTAGGCAAGCTTAGGCTGACTCAGTTTGAGTGGTTGGTGCACTTTCCATTCTCATTCCTGTAAGGAAGTGAGTAGATTTTGTTTTTGTGAACAAGCATTACTTATTATTAGGGATGTAACCAAGCTCTGGCTACAAGTCAAGCTTGTGCCGAGCTCAAGCTCAAATCAACTGTATGAACCTCAAGTTTGGCTCGAGGTTCAGTCAGGCCTCACAAGCCAAAAGTTCAACCTCCATTTGCTTGAGCTCGTGCTTGTTTATAAATTAGCCGAGCCAGGTTCTTTTCAATATTACTAATATACGCAGTCGTATGTAATATATTGTAAGTACAGTTATCATATGTTTGCCCCACTTGAAGTATAATTTAATAATGCAGCAAGGGAATGGGTTAATCTTCAAGCTGAAACAAGGGATTAGCACATATATATGTAAGGATTCATACCAACTGTAATAACACAATAGGGGATTTAAGATATTTCATTTAGCGCCTAGAAAAGAAGAGCACATGCTTTTGTAATGACAATCTATGGGGATTGAGCAAATCCTTCACATGGTTGATTTTATCTTTTTGCTCGATCTTAGTCACAAGGGATTAGGCAAATTTCTTTGGAATTATTGTTAGAATCCTAGGATTTATATCTTGAATCCTATGATTTGTATCAAATTCGAAGGAAAAAGATTTGTATCTATGCAATAAATCTCATTTATATGTGAATCTTATGATGCAAGTGTAAATCTTATAGTTCAATACTTGTTTTATTCAATGCTACGATTTAAGCAATTTGACTGAGTGGGAATGGCCAAAGCCAAGAGTTTAATTATTAGTAATTTTTCCATTTTTTCATTGTTTTAATTTTTAGCATTTTTGTTTTTGTAAAGTTACATGTTTTTTCTTTTTGTGATTTTTGGAAGGTTTTAGAGATGAATAAGGAACAATATATATATAGATACATATATACACTTACATATATATATATACACACACACATACATATATACATATAGAGGCCAGCTCCCCTAAGCTCATGCTTAGGATAAGGTAAGCTCAAGTGTGTGGTGGGGCCCACTTGGGGACCCACATGGGGATTGGGGGGGAGGGGGGATTTCAGGGACTCCCTAGGATCTTCCTCCCTGCAAAAAATCAGCCTCAACCGTAATTTCTATCATCTCCATATGGGCCCAAGAGTTTAATGGTCAACAATCCATTCAGATTGATATATAGTCAATCCAATGGTCCAGTAAATTCGGATCTTACCGAAAGTTGGTGGACATGTGCAATTTAAGGAGTCATGTGTTTGGTCCATTTGGAAGGACCAAAGGTGGGCCCCACAGGCATGAGCTTATGAAATTTTCTCCCTAAGCTCGAGCTTAGGGGAGCCTTGGCCATATATATACATATGTATATGTGTATATATGGATATGTGTATATATGTATATGTATGTGTATTTCCATGAATACTTTTTAAGCTTCAGAAGACACCTTAACCATCCAAGGTTGATGATTTGGTTTTTATTTTTATTTTTTATTTAAAGATAACAAAAGAAAACCTTGGCAAATTGTTTTTTTCCTAGAAACGTTGATATCTAAAACAGATTTGACTATGTACACATTTATGCTATACTAATATATGCCAATGATGTTCTAATTGTTCTTAATATGATTTTATCATATTTATATTGCTTGGATTATGAATGACTAGTTTTTTTCTCCTTTCCTTTTATTTTCTATTATTTCATTTTTTATAAGAAAAAGAAAAAAAAATCCTACAATTTGTGATTCGATTTGTCCTTTCAATTGATTTGTGTTACAACTTGATTTTCAGAATAATGATTGCGGGATTTTAAGATAGCAACAAACTCTAAACGTAAACATCTATTGATTTACTAAGTTAAATTTCAATGTAACTCTCTATGGCTTTGTTTTTTTATTTATCAAAGATAAGAGAACATAAATCTTTATCAGGTTATCCTTTCAACGTGCTAAATCTAATAGCCTCCATTGTTATATGATTGGGTTAAATGGGCCTTGAGCCTGCCATGGCCTTTAATGTGGATGGTAGATTGAGATGCGGGGCGGGTAGGATGGTAGGTCAGGCTCTCACTTAAAAAAATGGCCTCACGCCAAACTCCTTATCACAGGCGAAGAGAAGAGAACTTGGGAACCCAAAAGCACTTGAAATTTTTCATTATTCATTGTTTGATTGCCAAAGAGGCATTATGATGCACATAGACCTTAGGCCACATGTACAGGGCCCAAGTAGATTTAGGATTTTTATTCACTAATTATAGTCATTAGTTTTTAAATTTTATTTTAGAGTTGTAATTAGGATTAGGTATCCAATTTAATTAGGATTCTTATTTTATTTCAAGATTTCTTTTCTTATTTATATGCATTGTAAGAGATTTATTTCTCAAAGAGTTGATTAATTGAATTGGATCTTCCCATTGAGGTGAGTCCTTATTATTATCTCTGTGGAGACTTGTTAAAGTGTCTCCGGACATGTGCTTCAGCACTGTATTATGCTTCGGTACTTTCCCGCAAGCCCTAATCCTAACCCTAACCCTAAGGCATACATCGGTTTGATTTGAAAATCGAAAGATCAACAGGCTCACGTAAGCCCTATTCGAAGGGCATGCATCGGTTTTGTATTAGAGACTATCGGTCTTGATAGATCAGCGTGATTACCCTTTATCCCTCTCCCACAAACACCATCTTCCATCCCTTCGAGGTCCATCACCATCACCATCACCATCACCATCACCGACATCCATCCCGTCCGTTCCATTCCATTCCCCTAACCACATCCCGACCCAGCCCTCCACTGCCGAATCCCTTACCCATCCAAAATATAAAAAAATCCCCTCAAACCGAGACTCTTACAGCCCAAAAGCCCTACCATCGCAACCCTAAATAATAGAACCATCCACTGCCCAAAACTCCATCAAAACGTCAACCCCTTTCAATCTGCCAGAACCCATCTTCATTCAAACCCCAAATCAAACCTTTAATCTACACCCCATTCCCAGCCCCTTTGCCTTCCAAACCCCAAACCAGAACAAAAAAATATATATATATATATATTTATGGAACCGAATCCCACCAGAACCAAATCCCCCCAAAAAAATCCAGAAAGCCCAAAATCCCTTTCCCAACCCAACCCAACCCAACAACGTCTCAATATCCCTGTACAAGCCTGTCAAGAGCCCATCTCTACAATCCGAATTTCTCACAAACCCAAAATCAAATACCCAGCTCTGCCATATCCCACTCCAGTAAATTCCTCACAACCCGAGAGAGAGAGAGAGAGAGAGAGAGAGAGAGCGAGCGAGCTGATCTAGAGGTGGGCCATCACACGGTGCGAAGATACTAATCTGGGTTTGTTGATCTCTCATTCTGGGAGTGTAAAAAAAATTAAATTACAGAAAAAAGAAGGCAAAGAGAGGAGGCGTGATGAGAGGAGTTACTTTTGCAAGAAGTACTTTTTGTAAGAAGAGGAATTTACCTGGTAGAGCCCCGTAGAGTCCTATACCACTTCAGAGGTATTGTATTTACCAAGGATACGGATAAGGCTCTACATGTTCGTTTTTTTTTTTGTCGTTTAGCGAATGGTCGATATCGACCACTTTTATGGTCGATATCGACCATTCTGCGGGAACCCAAATAAAAATTGGGTTTTTCACCATTCAGGATGGAGAAGAGGGGGGAGGAGGAGGAGGGAGGAGGGAGGAGAGGGAGGAGAGGGGAAGGAAGAGGGAGGATCACGCCAAGTAAATTATTTATGTGAACTTCCACAATCCACATTCAAGCATTGCAGCAGAGATGAAGGAACAAAGATAGTAGTTTCCTTTGGTACAAGTAGATGGACATGGTAGAAACAAAGGATGGTTGGAGGCATTTCAAGGGCTTGCAATGGGTGGTGATATGTGAAATGAAACTGATACCCAAAGGCAAAGAGTGGGCTGCATCATAGGCTGAGGGCAGATCATATGTGGAAATCAGGAGGGTTGGAATCTCAGAACCTGTTGAATCATTCAGTTAGGGCAAACCGAAGAAGAGGAGCTTGGAGTAAATTCGATCAAGTGGAAGCAAGATGACTGGTGATGCAGAGAAGCATGGAAAATTGCTTGGTGGTTAAGGATAAGGATGTCTATAGCTGAAGTTCCAATGAGGATCCATGGCATGTGTCAGACAAATAGCAGTCCAGCAACAGAGCAAAGCAGGGCAAGAAAGACGATTGGCCTGATGTTTCAAAAATGTAGCAGTGCAAGACAGGTTGGGGTTCAAGCAAAAGAAACGTATAGACAGATAAGAGGCACATAGGAATGTTGATATACGTGTGTGTGTGAGTGAACATTCACCCTAAGGATTCATAGTTTCCCATAGAAAGTGAAAATATTGAGAGCAGTTAGGCTTCAAAATCAAGCATAGTGAAGTGGAGTGTGTTCATATGCATTCAAGAACTTGGTTTCATGGAATTCAATGATTGTTGGCTACTTCACAATGATCGAGTTAAAGATGCTGCTGAGCTGTTTGATAAAATGCCCCAAAGAGATGTCTTTTCGTGGACTTTCACTACAACAAATGAGTCTTTTTGCGACGCTTAAAAGCGTAGCAATAGATAACACAACCGTTGCAAATGGTCTTCTGCAACGGTTTTGAAAGCGTCGATGTGACGTTGCAGTTGATGCCGACGCAAAAGATAAGAAACAACGCTTAAAAGAGTAGCAAAAGGTATACCCATCAGCTACGGATTTAAGCGTTGTTAATGAAATTAATAGCGTCGCTAGATATATATATATTTTTTTTAATTTAAAATTATCACCGACGCTTTAAACGGTTGCAAAAGGTTTACTAACTGCAACGTTTTTAGTTTTTGTCGCAGATAGTCTGTTTTTGCTACGGTTTAAAAGCGTTGCTAAAGGGCTATTTGTTGCAACACTTGTAAAGGTTGTAAAAGAACCATTTTTAAATATAATACAAGACGTATTTGCAACGCTTGTAAGGGTTGTAAAAGAAAATTTTGGAAGTATAATACAACTCATTTGCAACGCTTGTAATGGTTGTAAAAGAACCATTTGCACATATAATACAACACGTATTTGCAACGCTTGTAAGGGTTGTAAAAGAGCCATTTGCAAGTATAATACAACACGTATTTGCAACGCTTGTAAGGGTTGTAAAAAAACCATTTGGAAGTATAATACAACACGTATTTGCAACGCTTTAAAAAACGTAGTAATAACTCTTTTACAGTTGCAACCTTTTGAATATGTTGCAGAAAAAATTTTATTTTTCCCCATCTAAATTGGACTTTTTATACATTGATTTAGCATTATCATTGACCTAAAGAAACTTTGCACACTCAAAAACATTTAACTAACAAAAAATTAAATTTCATAGGTTCTAAATGTAAAAAAGTACAATTAATTGTCACAGTATCCAAAAAAAAATTACATAGCCTTCCAAGTTGTCATCCTTTCTAATCTTACAAAACATCATTCAAAATTTAAGTGATAAGTCTATTGCGTTTATGATCATCTTCCATCCTTTTCATCCCCAAGAGTTTATCTTTGCAACGTACTCATGATGTAGAACCATTCTGCAATTCCAAAAAAAAAAAAAAAAAGTTTGTTAGAATAAATGGTTAGAGAACCAGCTGAGGAAGTGAAGGGATAGACACTTGTGTGCCATGACAGACAAATAAATCAATCAGTATAAACAGATAAGATGCAAACTGTCATGCAGGCTAAACATATAGCAGTCTTAACCTGAACTAATTTCATTAATCTGCAGATGATACTATTGATGAAGGAGAAATAAGGAAACGGATGAAACTCAGTTCACAAGATGTAACATTGAGAAAGTAATTACTCTAATTTAACAAGTAACAACACAGGACATTTCACAGGAGCACAATCAAATAAGCAAATCCTCACAACTGGAAATTCAAGACTAGGCACCAAAACATTGATTAATCTTTTAATTGTTTTTCTTTTTTTCTCCTCTTGGGGTTGACTTAAACCAAGGAATCCACACTGACGTCGTCTTCTGATACAGCTTGTATGCTTCAGCTTCTATTACTAATTCATGTTGTGAATTATGAATCCACAAGAGCCAACGAGCCTGAACTTTGGAGAAATTTTTCTGATCTACTAATTAGCATAGTGCCAGTTGGGTTAGTGATAAGTACTGCAAAGGGCCTAATACAATACTTTATCACCTGTATTAGCTTAATCTCATTTTCACTTGGAAACTATAACAATAATAGCTTGTATCAGGCTGTATGGAAGCATATAATTAACCATGTCTTAGCCGATATTACCTACACAAAAAATGCTTGTATTGGCTACTGTCTTCATATTTGACAATCAAATATGGATCAGGAATCAGGATCAAATTTCTTCTTTAAAACATCACTCACAACAACTATTAAAAAGAGGGCATGACATGATCCACTGGCTTTACCTGATTCGAAAATGCTTTATAAACCAAACACGTATCATCAGATCCAACAACTTATACAAATGACTCATCTCAAATCCTCTTTAACCATCGAATCGCCTTACACATGGCGGTTTACAATCACCAACCTTGCTTTGACTTTCTCATTACCAACCAATATGGGAGCTTTGATTTTGGTAATTGGTGACGATACCCAACTCCCCTCCCTATAATCCAAACGAAATACCAAAATCCTTAGACTTTGAACTACACGACCTATGACCATCATATTATACTTTTGATTCATCATGTTCAAATGAGAGTGAGAAGACCGCTCATCAACCCAAGCTCATAAGCAGAAAACACCAAGGAATTGAATAAGAGAATGAACAAAACCAGAATGATTCTACTAATTGTCGAGGTACATGGCAATTGGCATCTTTATCAACTGAACTATCCTTGTGGACTTCTCAACTCTGTTCTAAGTCTTCTGTTGGTATTTCTGCAGTGATTGTTCTGTTTCAGGCGGAGAGACTTTCCTCAGATGCACAGCATTATATCCGTTGGATTATGGAGCGCTATAAGGGCTCTTGTAAAATCATATTTTGCTGTTCTGATGCCTCCAAGCTTCTACTCATCAGAGCTGTTTGCACCCGCATTCCTCTTCTGCCACCATCCAAGGGCGAGGTGATTCTATGCAATTGCTAACTTTGTGGTTACCTTTATATTTCTTGCTAGATTCACAGAATAGTTAAACCTTTGGTTGTCTCATTCTCTAGATTGTCAGAGTGCTGGAGCATATTGCTGATCAAGAAGGTGTAGAATTGCCTAACCATCTGGCTGAGAGAATAGCAGAGAATTCCAAACAGAACCTCCGGCAAGCAATTCGGTCGCTTGAAGCCTCTTGGCAGTCGAGGTAAGCAGATGGAAGTGACAAGAAGTAACCCTCGTATCATTACCCAATAAAAGGATTTGGTCATGAGCTCTCCATAGGAGATGCAATGATATCTGAACCACATGATTTTTAATCCCTCATTTCAACCTGTTTCTACTAGTTATTGATGAGCACTCATAGCAGTCTCTTTACCATCTCCCACTCTATGTTCATTATCATAGAATATGGCCATGCAGCAATCCTTTGGATACCTGGGCAAGAACCTAAATGAGAACAATTAGAATAGAGTAATAACTTGTCTGCTGCTTGAATTTCAGTTTATGCGTCTACTTAAAATGAATTTTGAGTTTCTGTGAAGGATACATGTTATTTTCACAAGATTATAATGTTCTAAACTTAATACATGTTTCTAGATGGTATCCTGTAGGAGGTAATACTGACTTTGTTCCTTCTCTTCGTGGTGCCTCATTTTTAATTTGAATTGCAGTTATCCATTTAAAGAAAATCAAGTAATTTTAACTGGATGGGAAGAGGATATTGCAACAATAGCTAAAAGTATTATTGACGAACAAAGCCCAAAGCAGTAAGTAGATTTCTGATGCTACATGTTTTCAATTATGGGCATTTTAGGGGCCTATTTTCACCCCAATGTGTTGGTATCTTGAATTTTATGGTAAAATGTGTTGTATTTTTTGCTCTACAGAAATCAGAAATGACATTAATTTAGGCTACCTCGTTTCTGACTTAACCTAATGTGCCTCAATCTGTACTCTCAAATTATACTAGTTGAATGGACAGCCATCTGTTTTGCTAGAAAATTCAAAACCACTTGCTTTCTCAGGAAAGAGGGTTGACTACTTCAGGTGAAATTTTGTAGAACAGTATGATTCTACAGAGATATGCATAAAATTGTGACTCCTATTAAAAACTTAAAAACAAAAAAGGCATGAGGTATTTATGTTCTTTTGAATCAAGAAACTGAAGTGTCCTTATCTGTTAATACACCCCAACAATGCCTTGGCTATGTGGCACTGTGGTTGAAGCTGCATATTGTGCCCAGAGTGCCTTGGTCTTGATTCCAGTTTGCACACACTGAAAATGGGAAAGGAGAAATTTACAGTACTCATTTTAGAGAATCTACAGTTTCAGCTTGGACTTGTCTACTGGGTCTCAAAACTTTTGGTGATCAGACTGTTTATCTAGAGGGTCCTAGCGTGGATTTGCAATTCCGAAATGGGCTTCCCACTCAAGCCAGTAATTGCCATCTGCTAATTGGCCTGCAATTGGATAAAAAGCATGTAAGTTAGTTCACCACTTCACCTCCCTGTCCCACCGATCCAATTTAATATAATAAAAACTTCACAAGATAAAATGCCAATCTCCATGGAGTCCATCCCTTCCCTCCTGCCCACTTATTCGCATTATTAGAATCCCCTCTATCATCATGTCCTCCGAGACCATTCCTGACAACTTATTCAAAACCTCCCACACTACCAATTTCTTCATCTTGTTAGATTTTTTCACACCTGGTGGGCCAAGTGGGCACAAAATATTCCAATCATGATTTCATAAGATGCCTTCAACGCATGGCTGGTCCTGGTTTTCCTCAGGTCAGGCCTCTATAGGGTTTAGGGTTTTTGAGTTCATTCAAGTATTTCATGAGTTAAAATTGCTGGGTCATTTTTCTAATTAATTTCATGGTTTTGTAGGCAATGGGGGGATTGTATCCAGTGATGGTGGAAAAGATGATGGATATGGCCACTCATCGTGAGGAATCAAATCATATGGTGGCAAAGAGGAGATACAGTGATGGATATGGCCACTCTTACATTTGCAACTTAATATATTCTCCTTATCTGTACTCTATAATAAAGATAAAGATAATAAAGATAAAGATAAACACATACCACAGAAAAGTTGGCCCCAATGTGCGCCATGAGAAAGTTCAATTTAGCTTCAGAAGCTGCTTTCCAATTCTGTAACTCCTGAACCTCGTCTCTCAGCTCTTGTGCTTGTCTCCCATGCTCCTCAGCTTGTCTCTCAGCTGCCTCAGCTCTCCTCCTAAGTTCCTCAACCTCTGGATAACAGTAAGAGGAGGAGGAGGATGACATTGGGTCCACGCCGTGACCTAGACCAACGATGTAACCTGGTTTTGTACCTAAGACTTTATTAGCAATGTCATCCTCAGTCATGGGGGTAGAACCTTCTTCTAGGGACTCGGCCTGCATCTTCAACATCTTATCCTGTAATTATAAACAGAGGCAGATATCAAACAAAAAAAATATTTTGGACGACAAATTCTAATTACAGCCAAGAAAAAAGATGAAAGAAAACTTGATCCTCACATAATTTTCTTCAGCAACGGAGCCACTCCAGCCTTTGCCCGGATTATAATACATCATGCGATAAAATTCAATTCTGCCGGGCTCTTGTTGAGTTTGTGCATTACGCTGTAACAGGTTCAATCCCAAAAATGTTTATTGTCGGCCATGCCAATTCTAAATTCCCATTTAAAGATATACTTATATATTTAAATAGCATTGTCAAACATAAGCTACTAATTCCTAATACAGATGAGAACAAGCTACATAGCAAAGTACCTAGAACATGACAATAGAAGCATATCTGTAAATCATTTCTCACAAAGGCATCAAAGCATCTTGCCACATTTAATGCCACATCAAAGCATCAGATACATTAGATTTGCAAGCATTCATTTCAAGTCCAAAGTATACATCAAATTCATAACCTTAGATTAAAAGCTGAATGAATTATAATTATGGGCAACTATGACACAACTTGACAATTGACTATCAAATTGACTATCAAATTGAATACGCTTGACAATTGACATAGGATCACATAACAAAGTACAGAAATATGAGATAACACACGAAAAATCCAATAATGAATATCCAAGATCATACTCAAATCTAAATATATATCGGACACGGAAATTTATAAACATTTATAATACCTTATCATATCGATGATTCAAAAACGATCTTGAACCGCCACGGTGTTGAACTTTTTTCTTGGCACGAATGGCCTTGTTTACCGTGCTAAGTTTCTGCACTAGAATTTTGTTAGTTATAAGCTAGTACAATAGTACACAAATACGAAGTTTGAATAATAACATTTTTTTACCTTGAACTTGTCTGTTTCAAACCAATCACAAAGTCGTTCCCAGTCCTCTTGTGCGACGTTGACATATGGCTTCCGTCTGCGTTGATCATTAGAAAGAGACTTGTAGTAAACGTGCAACCTGCACCTGAACTCTTTGAGGCGCTGCCCTAAGTATTTATTGATAGCCCTTTCGACATGCGGGAGATGCATATCAATGTCAAAGCTCTTCTGCAAATAAGTTTTGTAATGAAATGTTAAGAAGAATTCGACTCCATAAATATTAAATCAACTAAAGAAAAATTTTTTTATTACCAAAATATGTTCGTGCATCGTTTGAACTTTAGATTTGTATTCCTTCTTCACCTTTCTCCAATTATAAAGTGACAGAGGTGCATATTCGCGGCAAATTATGCCAACTTCAGAAGCAAATTGCTGACTCCAATCTCCTACAGGTTTTGACTTACCTGCTGGTATCTCAATCCTAGGTTTTTGACCTCGCCTTGCTATATGGTTAATGAGAGTGTTGTTCTTTGCCTTGCCTCTTTTTTTAACTGATGATGTCGAACCTATTTTACAATTAACAATAGCACAAATTAACAGCTGGTTAGACACTTTTACTTGATCCCTTTTTACCAACCCATTAATAATGTCATCAAACTATTGGACTTACTAGGAGTAGATGCATTAGCTGATTGTGCAGAAGAGTTGGGAACAGATGAAGGCACTGTACTAGAACTTACGGACCGTCCATCTGATGCCATGTCTATACACAAATTATTCAATTCACAACATGAATAAACAAAGACTGAGTGAGAATATACCAAAGTTGCAATTGTACACAACTGATGAAATTTATAGAGAGACTGGACTGAAATCAAAAGTTACATGTTAGATATACTATCTTACCACGAAGAAGCACAACATCTGATTGTGTGTTTGGCATAGGCAGGGGCTGCATTTCAGAAGTACTTCTAGTAGTTCGTCTACCTGGACCCATGACTGCACAAGAAAATAAACATTTGACAACATAAACTTAACAAACTCTCATTGAGCATAAATCACTTTTTGAATTGTAGTGCAGACAAAAGTTTAATCATGTAAATATAAACAAGTAAAATGAAAGTCAATACTCAGTATCATGATTAGGAAGGAATTAAATTACACAATATTTATGATGCTATCACTCATGGATAATTAAAATTACCTTTTACATGACCAATCAATCTATGTCAGTATCATCATCACTTGATACAACATTCTCTTCTTCATAACTACAATAATCTATCATTGCATCGTCTTCTTCATCAATTTCATCATCATTAATGAACGGATCCTCTGTCTGTACTCTACCCATATTAGTTAGTACCACATGTGCATCAACTTCGCTTGGGTTCAAATCTTCCCTACTCAGGTGTAGGGTTGCAAGTTCTTCATTCTGAATATTATCACCTGTTAAGTTCCTCAAGTGTGTGATCATGTTCAACAATGCCATTCACAGCGACATGCTCCTCTTGTTGAAATGCCTCAACACCATGCTCTACTACAATTTCTTCCTCCTTCTCTGAAATATCATATACATTTCTTGGCTTTATATTCTGCACAACTTGCCAACTACCACGCAATTTAGTATCGCTCACATAAAAGACTTGACCTGCTTGAGCAGCAAGCACAAATCGATCATCTTTGTACCAAGTTTGGGAGATATTAACACTAGTCACATGGCCATCTGTTTGAATAACCGTCCTTCTACTACCAACATCATACCAATCACATTGAAAAAGATAAACTCGATTGGAATTTAAGTAGTTTAAGACTATGACATCGGTTTAAAACACCAAAGAAATCAATCTCTTTTGATTGGTGACACCCTTGCACAACGACACCACTATTTTGAGTACGGAGATTTACTTCCTTCTCCTTTGTGTGAAACCTAATCCCATTAACGATGCAACCATTATATCGAATGACACGGTGATCAGGCCCGCAAGCTAATGAATATAAATCATTGGTCGCTTCAGGAGATTTCTGGGATCGCAATTCTTGCATCTACGAGAAAAGTGTACAAAATCAATAGAAAATACAATATAATTAAGACTTACAAGTACCTTTACTTTTGGGTCCCTAAGAAAACTTACACGTTGTTCAAACCATTCAGCAAAATACATTTCTTGCCTCTCTTCCAAATTATTTGGACTTTGCCTTTTAAGCTCAGTCAGGTGTTGTCTACATAAAGAAAATATATATTTATTGAATCTTACTATAAATCAGTTAGAAATATATATATATTGAATCTTAGTACATATGGTTGCACTCACTCGAGATATGGCAATACTTCTTCTGAATTATTCAGCACATAATAACGAGCCTTGTTGTGGTCTTTTAGATTCAAGCTGACAACTTTAGAAGCTCCTAATGGTCGCACATTCTGTGAAAAAACATGCAACCTAGTAGGTTGTTCCTCCTGACCACCATCAAAATTTCGCTCTTCACGATTGAAGCGTGTTTCAATTCCTTGGAGATACATGGAACAAAATGTCAGGCATTCGTTATCAATGTATGCTTCAGCAATTGAACCTTCTGGACGTGCCTTGTTACGAACATATTGTTTCAAAGTGTGCAAAAACCTGTTCAAAGGTTTATAATTATTGTAGGCAAAACAAAGTACAACTTTAAATTTTTAAATGCATATACATGTTACCTTTCAATGGGATACATCCACCGATATTGCACAGGTCCACCAAGAATTGCCTCTTGTGGCAAATGAACAGCCAAATGAACCATTACATCAAAAAATGAAGGCGGAAATATCTGTTCAAGTTTACAAAGTATCACAGCAATGTCTTTCTCCATATTCTCTAGCACTTCCAACCTTAATGTCCTCGAACACAACTCTTGGAAGAAGAAACCCAGCTCAATCAATGCAATGGATACATCACTGGATAAGAAACCACGCATGGCAACTGGGAGAAGCCGTTGTAAAAGTACATGGCAGTCATGGCTTTTCATTCCTGATATTCTACCATCATTGACATTCACACACCGAGAAATATTAGATGCAAAGCCATCTGGAAACTTTACAGATTTCAACCATTCGCAAAATGCCTTTTTCTCGGTCGATGACAATGTATAGCATGCAGATGGTATGATAAACTTATCACCCCTTGGAATTAGATGCAAATCTTTTCTTATACCCAATTCTTCCAAATCTAATCGAGCTTGCATTGAATCTTTTGTTTTACCATCAATACCCATCATAGTTCCTAAAATGCTCTCACAAATGTTCTTTTCAATATGCATCACATCAAGGTTGTGACGTAGCTTCAGTGTTCGCCAATACGGTAATTCAAAAAATATACTCCTCTTTGACCAATTCAACTCAATCTGCGTGCGCTTCCTTTTCTTGTTATTCGGATTCTTCCCAAATTTCCGTACTTCAACCAGTTCAAGTTGTGATAACACATCATCCCCAGACAAATCCTTTGGTTTTGGCCTGTTCTCAACCTTCCCATCAAATAAGTTCTTACCACGACTCCGCCAAGAATGTCGTGAGTGCAAAAAACGACGATTGGCCATATAACATAACTTGTGGCAGTTCTTTAGATACATAGAAACTGTGTCTTTGTTACAATTTGGACATGCCATTTTGCCTTTGGTGCTCCATCCAGACAAGTTAGCAAATGCAGGAAAGTCATTAATAGTCCACAATAATGCAGTGTGCAGCTGAAATGTTTGCTTGGTAACAACATCATATGTCTCCACGCCATTCTCCCACAAATCTTTTAATTCATTTATCAATGGTCGTAAATACACATCAATGTCATTTCCCGGTGATTTAGGACCAGGAATAAGTAGTGACATGAAGATGAAAGGATCCTTCATACATTTCCATGGTGGCAAGTTATAAGGCATAAGCATTACTGGCCACATGCTGTACATGGTACTCATGTCACCAAAAGGGTTGAACCCATCGCTTGCAAGGCCTAGGCGGATATTGCGAGGTTCATTTGAAAACCACTCATTCTCTTTGTCAAAGTCTTCCCAGACTTTAGAATCAGCTGGGTGCCTAAATACATTTTCCTCCCTAACTCGCTTCTCTTTGTGCCACCTCATATCTACAGCAGTCATCCTTGACATAAACAACCTTTGAAGTCTTGGTTTAAGTGGAAAGTATCGTAAAACTTTTTGTGGTATTTTCTTAAACTTGCCTTCAACAACTTTGTACCTCGGCTCTCCACATTCCGGACAACTTCGAAGATCTTCATTGTCTTTCCCCCAGAAAAGTGCACAATCATACTTGCATGCATGTATTGCAATATAACCAAGCCCTAACTCTCGCATTAATGTCTTCGCCTCATGATAGGACTTTGGTAGTGTCTCACCATCAGGCAATGCCGCTTTAATCAGTTGAAGAATCATATCAAATGATTTGTTACTCCAACGATTAATTACCTTCACATGAAACAACTTCACAAGATAATCTAATTTTGAGAATTTTTTGCAGCCTGGATACAAAGGTTGTCGCGATTCATTCATGAGTTTCTCAAACAAAGTAGCATTTCCTTCTCTCCTATTAAGACCAGTAAATGTTTCTGCTTCTGTGGATGTAAAATTAGCTGCATCTCCATATTGCATGTCTGGCATTGGATTATCCATCCGAGTAGGTGCCCCTAAATCTTGAAGTAAATCATGCACCCCATCAAAAACAACCCCTTTATCAGCACCAATATCATCGTCATCATCATCATCAGACAATTCTTCATATTCTTCACCATGATGTACCCATCGAGTGTAATGCTTGTCCATCCCATTGTCAAGCAAATGATCTTTTACTTCGATGATTTGCTTATAATACCTATTATTGCAAATCTTACATGGACAACGAATCCTACCCGCGAGGTCAATATGATTACCAGCAAGGGCAATGAAATCCTCAATACCTTCAGTATATCGAGTGCCGAAATGATCTGGCAGATTCATCCAACTCTTATCCATCTATATGTGCAATTCTATGCAATTTAAATCAAAAAAATATGTCAATTGCAAAGGCAAATATTGCAATTTCACGACATTTGGAATGATAGGAAAAGGAAAAAGAAACAATTGTACAAAATCGCAAACAGACAGAAGAACAAGTTAACTTCTAATATGAAGCTATAACTAGGAAAAAAAACAAATGGAATACCCAAAACTATAAGCATATAACACCAATAAACTCCCTATAATCCACAAGAAGTCAGATGAAAACTACAGACTATTTCAAAATGAGATTCAATGAGAATGGAGTACTAAAGTGTAAGGTATGTCTACAAAAAATGACTATCGAAAAACTAAAAAAAAATTAATTCAATGTGTAACTCTAATTAGAGTTAGTCTCACTTTAAAATTGATCGTCTGTAAACATGGGATTTAACTTTGATTTTTATTTTAACCATTTGTTTTACACCTGCCAAATCTGATGGTGGATCCGATTTTTATTGAACTAAGATCTGGCCCAAAACTAATATATGCACTAATTTTGAGTGGCATGAATCTTATATGCAGGCCCTGCAGAGAGATTTCTAGCATTCACACAGACAAAATAGTTCAAAAAAACTGGCCAAATTCCCACCTAAATGGAAGACCAGCCACTCTCAGACATTTCAGAAAATTGGATACTATTGCTGCATCCGTGCAATTAGTTGTATGAAAAGAGACATCATTTAAAAAAAAATTATATATATATATTATTACCATTCAAACCATCACTCTCTTGTCCCAGATAAATAACGGCCATTAATGACTTGCTAACTTCACAATCCATTCAGGAAGTGAAAAATCATAGGGCTTAGGGCTTATTGAGCAGCATCACAAGTATCGATAAAAATAAATTCAGAAAATATCATCATCATCAAAGCATTGTCCCAACTATATTGCAATTTATATCAATGATTAAATATATATATATATATATTTCAAAACTAACAAAAGGTTAATTTCTTGATAATATTATTTGAAAATGTCACAAAAATGATAAATCACAATAACAACAGAATAAACTAGTAAAAGTTATATAAACATCAAAATTTAACAAAAAACTTAGAATTAGTTTAAATTTTAATTTATCTTTATTAAAAATAATTATTTTGCACCGAAAAAATCAAAACCCTCCAAATCTGAAAAATATTTCTAAATGATAATTTCCCAAAATGATGTTTGTGATGATGTTTCTGAGTAGCTTGGTTTTTAGACTGATTGATCCATCATATATTATAAATAATACAAAGATCTCCATCATACAGAACCACTCACTTAAAATGCTGCCATCACCAGTGTAACATATTCACTTACCCACCGACATGGATACTTAAACAACAGAAAGAGAAAAAACAAATCTCACCTGTAAAACCCATTGGAGTTGTTTGATATTTAACTTATAACAAGAGGAAATCTATAACCCCAGAAGTCTCTCACTGGGTAAGGAAGGCACAAGCAGAAGGAAGAAAATTTTAGAAGCACAAGTGCAAGCAATAACCACAAATACTACACCAATCACATTTTTCCTATGCAAATAAACAGGCCCTTACCGAGGAAACAAAATATGGAAACTGAATAAGGGGAATCCATGATGTGTTTAGGTCCTGCTGAAGCACCATCACAGATGGCCCCCAGTCACACTTGCCACCATACTTAACACCTTTAGTCATATAGTGGGCCACACTAAGTGGGTTGGATTAGCATTGTTGTTGTACCCGTTTAATTTTAATCTTTCTCTTGTACTAAGGGCCGGTTGGGATACATGCACAAAATAATATTTTCAGATTTAAATAGTAGCAAAATTAAATATTATAGAATATAATAGTGCATTAATATTATAATATTGTAACATTATCGTTGTTTGGCATTTTCTCTAGAATGGAACATATTTTAAACCAAACTGTTTGATAGCTGCTTAAGATTATAATATATGCTAAAACAAACTCATCATATATTTAGAGTCAAATAAATAATGATATGCAAATTTATAGTTTTTTATCAAAGTTCATAATAAAAGAAATCATGTGGCTATGATTTTAGGAGGATTATAATAATTCTCTGAGACACAGGATTTCGATTATCTTAACATGGGTGTTATCAATCACTGAACAAGTGTAAAATACAACTTTGGTATAGCAGTACAACAAACATGGGAAAAGTAACAACTAACAAGTACCAATTCAAATCTGTGTACTCCTCAACCCACCTAGCTTTTGCAATACAGGGAAGCAATAAAATAACATAGAATCAACCACTCCTATATGAATCTATCACTCAATCTAGTTGAGGCCAAAGCAAGAGAAGTTGTCAAGTTGGAGCTGGAAGCAACCTGGGCTCACATGTGCACCCCACTTATTATACACTCGTTGAAAATCTTTGAGGATCATTTGATTCCAATTGGGGCCACTACTAGATATATATAATTATGTCAGTGGAATTTTGAGTTTATGAGAGAGCATCTTTTCAAAAAGGACTGAATGAAAATATGTTTTCAGAATTTTGATACCGCTCTTTTCACAATATTATGAAAACATGAAGAATTTTGAGTTTATGATACCACACCACGCAGCAACTCACAATATCTTTTTAGAAAATTATCAATCCAAGCTCTGTTAAAGTCTTCTACAAACATATTATGAGAGTACATCTTTTCGAAAAGGACTGAATCAGAAATTTCGTCAGCCTCTAGGAACCGGCATTGATATAGGATTCTTGGAATTGAAAAGTGGGCAAGAATAGAGTTTGGTGATGACGACCCGGGAAAAGGCTTTATAATTTGTGAGTATATTCAGGCCTGCATAACTCTCATTTGGCAGTCCTGAATCAAGGCTTCTTGGCCCAAGTTGGACCCGGACTTCCATGTGGTTCTAGATCTGGGTCTCTATGAGCCCACCCCACCCCACCCCACCCCAGTCCAGCCCTGTCGAGCAGGCTACTACCAATATTTCCAGGTTAGCAACCCACCCGCCCGACAATTGAAAACCAAGTTTGTGTCTGCACTATACATACTTCTTCTGTGACACATCGGGGCTTCATACTAGGGCTCATGCCCAGTGGAGTGGCGCAGCCCAGTTTTGGCACTCACATTTCTTAGGGTTGACCTAGAAGCCCAGTATAGATCCATTTTTATTTCAATCTAACAGGAGTTGTGTGCCATATTCATGTGAATGCATCCAGTACTAAAGACAACTGTAGATAAAAAAAAAATAGATGGAGTTAATCAACTGGGTGAGCTCATATAAGTGACAAGGATACTTTGGTTGGGAATCCTGTGAGGCCTACTGGATGATCAATCAAGATGAGCGAAGGAATAAAGAGGTCTGTGCATAGATGAAGGATGGACCAAAAATTGGCTCAATTGGATTAGATATGGTGTAGATGTTAATGCCTCAAGATCAATGATCACAAAGTGATAAAATCCAGTGAAAAACATAGTCTCTTTTGAGTGTGAAATTAGGTTTGGTGCCGATGCACAGGCAGGGGTTGGGATTAAATGTGGGCTTCAAATCATTTACACCAGGGCTGTAACATTACCAGTTACTCACATGCACACACTCACGAAAAAAATCAAAAAAAAAAACCAGTCCTACAAGATTATCTGACATTCGTGGACCAGTAGTAGTAAACTAGTAATCAGTACTCTTTCCGAGCCCAAGGATACCTCTTTGTTTCCTTGTAGACATGTGTATCACAAACTTTTACTTTGCTAAGGAAGGGGTCAGTTGCATGCCTACCTTTCTTCCATGGCACCAGATTTCAAGTAAAGTAATGATTTTAAATCTACAATGGCCCATTTGTAGAAATCACAGCATGCACTTACAATGCCGCGTGGATTATAGCATAAATTTCAATCAGTAAAAGTAGCAGAAGATATCAACAGAAACCACGATTTTTTACAAGCGTGGAATAGAATCAGTGTGTACCTCCAACGGGATCTAGGGCTTCTTTCCTTCTGCTGCTGCTGGTGGCGTTAACGAGGGGGAGAGGAGGCGCAGTCGTCGTCGGCGCGCGGAAGGGCACAGTGCAGAGCGAGGGGGAGAGGGAGAGGGAGAGGGAGGGAAGGAGGGAGGGGGAGGGAGAAATAGAGAGGGAAATGGGGAAAGAGATGGAGAGGGAGAGGGAGAGGGAGAAATAGACAGGGAAATGGGGAGGCAGAGCGCGGGAGAGGAAATGGGGAAATGAAAAGGCACCACTGTGTTTTTATCCCCCGCCAAAACCTAAATCGCTGAATCCATATGTTTTGCAAATAGAAGGACAGGACTTGGTCCATATGTTTTGCAAATAGAAGGAGCCATGGACTTCATGTTTTTTGGTCCATAGGATCAATAAAGTCTTGGATTTTGAAGCCAGCAAAAAGAATGGGCTTGGACAAGCTTTGGTACTGACCTAATCACCTTGAAGTGGCACTTATCCTAATTTGTTATTAATACTGACATTAGCTGCCATTAGATTTTATCATGATAAACATTCACCTTATCTAGAACTAAGGATTAAATTATTTAATCAGCTTGATATTTAGACCATGGCCCTGTACACATGAAAACTTTTACATTTTTCTACTTTCCTCACTTGTTATGCATTCTGGTAGGCTCCTTTCGCAGTGCTAGTTCTTCAAATTAAGGTATTGCTAAACTATGGTATATGGATTAAAAATATGCATCAAGAAACATTCTTCTTCTTTTTTTAATAATCTTTACAAAACAGAGATTTTTTTTAATAATTCTATGGATGTAGTGTCCAGTGATAGGTCCCAGTGTTGTACCATAAAACCACAAATGGCATTCAATATTGTCTAAAAATCTCTTCATGCTCCTATCCAATCCATCATCAATTTTGGATTCCACTCCCACTCCCACTCCTGGATTCTTAAAAGGATTGCTACATAACTTCAAAAAACTTATAAATGATTTTCTTAAAAAAAAAAAAAAAAAAAAACAAATGTTGTTGCTACGCTTTAAAGCGTAGCTAAACAAGGTTACCAATGTCGACGCTTAAAAGCGTTGCTACAGAACTTAAAAAAACATATAAATGATTCTTTTAAAAATAAAACGAGCTGTTACTACGCTTTAAAGCGTTGCTGAAAAAGGTTATCATTTTCGACGCTTAAAAGCGTTGCTACAGAACTTAAAAAAACTTATAAATTATTTTTTTTTTAAAAATAAAACTTGAAAAATCTTAAACGACCCTTAAAAGCGTAGCAATTACTATCGCAAAGTACACATTCCCAAAATTGATTTGCTACCCTTGAAAGCGTTGCTGCTGCTCTATGTTTGCAACCATTTGAAAGCGTTGCAAATAAAAACGTCGCAAAAAGACTCATTTGTTGTAGTGTTTGATGATGACCTGCTATACCCGTAATGGATTGTTGGAAAAGGCAAGGAGCCTCTTTGATCAGCTTCCTGAGAAGAATGACCTTGTTTGTTGGAACGCGTTGATTTCGGGTTATGCTAAGAACAGGCGGTTTGGAGAAGCCCGTAGATTATTCGATGAGATGCCGGTGAAGGACTTGGTTTCATGGAATTCGATGCTAGCCGGTTATACCCAAAATGGCGAGATGCGTTTGGGTTTGGAATTTTTCGATGAGATGATGGTGAAAGATGTGGTTTCTTGGAATTTAATGATTGATGGATATGTTCAGGTCTATGATTTGGATTCGGCATGGAAGTTCTTTCAAAGAGTACCTTCTCCCAATGTGATTTTCTGGGTGACTATGTTAAGTGCATATGCTCGGAGTGGTCGAATTGTTGAGGCAAAGAGCCTTTTCAATCAGATGTCTGAGAGGAATGTGATTGCTTGGAATGCTATGATCACAAGTTATGTGCAGAATGGTCAGATAGAAGAGGCTTATCGGCTTTTTACTGAAATGCCCGAGAGGAGTTCTGTGTCGTGGACGACTACGATTAATGGGTTTGTTCGTGTCGGGAAGCTTGATGAAGCAAGGGAGTTACTTGAGCAAATGCCTTATAAAAATGTTGCAGCTCAAACCACTATGATTTTTGGGTATGTGCAGAGCATGAGAATGGACGAAGCTCGACTGGTGTTTGAGAAAGTGAGTTGTAGAGATGTCGTTTTTTAGATCACTGGAAGATTGGGTGTTCGAGCAGTGGGGATGGTTACATGTGTCTCCAAGCATATGAGGATTTTCAAGTGGAACATTTGTATTACATTGTGTGGGATGTGGGTTTCCCCCTCCCGTTCCAAATCCACCCCGAATCACTATCGAAATTAATTGATGATACATTACTTACAAGTTGGGGCAGGAAAGTACTCATACTCATATATTAAGAAAATGACCAGAAACTTCAAATAATATATGTAATATGTCTATGTTAAAAACCAAGGTTCTGGTGATCCAGGTTATACCCAAATGATGGTGGAAACAAATTTCTCACAATTAAGTATAGTAAAAGTGGTCGATATCAACTATAATAGTTATCGATATCGACCATATAACTGAAAGACATAATTTACAGTCATTGTCAGTGCCGACCAATTTTATTGTCGATATCGACCACATAACTGAAACATTAATTTACAGTCATTGTCAGTGTCGACCACTTTTATTGTCGATATCGACCACATAACTGAAACATAAATTTACAGACATTGTCAGTGTCGACCACTTTTATTGTCGATATCGACCATAATAAAATAGAGAAAAAAAATGATGCTTGTCAATAGCAGTGCACCGTTTGGAGATACAAAATTCTTTAGGGGATCATGATTTGAGGCAGAATGAAAACAAGATATAGTCCACCTTCCTACCCAAGAACAAGCTTTCCCTCTCATATGCAAATCCATTCAAAAAGAAAAAAAAAAGAAAAACTGAACTCTTTCTCGCGCCATCTCCTCCTCTCTTGTCCAAAAGCTCTTGCCTTTTCTTCTTCTTCTTCTAAGAGATATCATAACATGAATATCAGAACCAAGTCCGATTCGCAGCAATAGCTCATGTATGTGTCTCCCCTGTTCAAGATCACCCAAATCAGCACATGCATGTAAACCACCCATAATACTAACACCAGTGGGTTTAACCCCCTCATCAAGCATCTTCCTAAAGAGGGCCATTGCTTCACCTGAATCTCCACACTGAGCATAACCATCTATCATTGAATTCCATGAGACCACATTCTTAACTCGCATCCTGTCAAATACCAACCTAGCAATGACATCAAGTAGGAATACTTATTGTGCATAATCATTTGAAACATTTCCTTCAATGACTGGCCTAACCCCAGCACCCAGCATCATCCTAAAAGCCACCACAGCCTCATTACACCGCCCCCCACGAACATACCCACCAATCATCGCGCTCCAACTCACCGGTTTTGTCTTGGGCATTTCATCGAACACCTAGCGTGCAAACTCAAGACCATTCTGTGGGAACCCAAATAAAAATTAGGTTTTTCATGATGGAGAAGAGGGGAGGAGGAGGGAGGAGAAGGGAAGGGTTGTGTTGCATAGGATGGACGGATCTGGGTCAGAAGGAGGTGAGGGTTTTCACGGATTTCATGGACGACAATCATAGAATTCTCTTCCTGATGAAATTGCCAACCATAGAATTTTCCAAATCACTTGTTGACCAGAGTAACATAAAAGGGAAGATAAGGTTGCAATGAACAAAAGATGTCCAATTCACAACTTCTTCCACTAGAAAATGCATCAATTTCCTCACGTTTCATGTGATGGGTTGTTTATTCCTCAAAGGTAGTGATGAGGCAAAGAGGAGAAACATGATGTATAATCTGTAATCTCATTTGCATGTGTTCTTTTGCTGATTGATGGGCAACCCAACTGAAATTTAGAGCCAACTCTTCCCTCCTCCCTCCTCCCTCCTCCTCCTCCTCTCCTCCCCTCTTCTCCCTCCTCCTCCTCTTCCTCCTCCTCCCCTCTTAAAAAGGATAGAGAGGGTCAAATGTTTTTGGCCCATTTGTAGTGTATTGCTCTAGAACAGCACCAACAATCAAGAGAGACAAATGCCCTCTCCTCCCTCCTCCTCCTCTTCCTCCTCCCCTCTTCTCCATCATGAAAAACCCTTTTTTTTTGTTCCCGCAGAATGGTCGATATCGACCATAAAGTGGTCGATATCGACAATATCACTAAACGACAAAAAAAAAATACGAAAACGCACCATATGCCCTTATCCGTGTCCATTATAAACGTGGCACCTGTAGAGATGTATAGTGTCCTATGGGGACCTGGTGGGTAAATTCCTCTTGTAAGAAATACTTGCTTTTTCTCTTTTCTCAAGAGAAAAAGTAAGAGACAGAATATCACTTTCTCTGCAACTTTTTTTCCAGCCACTTTTCCTCTACACCTTTCAAGTCACTCCACAGTTTCAGTGTATTGCATCACCACAAATTTCGGTGGTCCTTCAGAAATTTGGCTAGAATTAATTTCAGCTCTTGACGACCTGACCCATTTTGAAGCCCTGACCAGCATAGCATCCAGAGGATAGCAACAAATTGACAGCAATAATGGGACTCATATTTGCTTGCTTATTCGTGAAGAGCATATCTATAGAAAATGTCAATCCATTCTTACATCCAACCCACTATGAAATTGCATATCAGTAAATTCTATAATGCACTTCAAAGAACCGAATCTGCACTTAAATATGGAATATGGTATGCCGAGAACGAAAATTATGACCAATTTTCAAGGCTCCAAGATGCATGTGGATTACAGGATGACGAGGAACATGATTTAATTAGTTTTCTTAGAGGCCTAAGATCGGATTTGAGAGAATAAATGGCTGCAAGACCATTCATGAGGCGTATTGGGAAGCAATTCATGTGGAATGCGTGCTTAAACAATCTCATCTGGAGAAAGTTACGGAGAAGGAAAGTTACCTCAAATAACTGCAAACCACCATGTTGAGGAACCAGTGGTAGAGGAATTGCAGATTGATAAGCCAAAGAGAGACATTGAAGATTCCACAATTAAAGTGGCCTCGAATTTCCTCCTATGGGTAATGGTGATCAAAATATACAGGCAACAAGAAAAAAACATTAATTGTTGAAATCTCCAACATTGACTTCATCTTTGGAGATGAACGACGAATAGTCAGCGATTGTGCTTTGATGGTGCAGACTCATAGTTAGTGATTGTGCTTTGATGGTGCCAACTCATCAATTGAAGCATCCAACGATTCGATCACGCATCTACTCAAACTACGACCATCGAAAGAAGTTATACATGAAGCTTGTGCCCAGAAGCTACAATTCAGCAAATGTATCGAAAGTTCATCCGATTACTTTGACCCAGGCGGACATTTACAGAACTCAAGGTCGAGTTCTTTCCAACCTGGGAGAATGATGCAGATAGACCTCAGGCCACATGTGTAGGGCCCCGGTAGATTTAGGATTTGTATTCACTAATTATGTGTCATTAGTTTTCTAATTTTATTTAAGAGTTATAATTCGATTAGGTTTCCTATTTCATTAGGATTCTTATTTTATTCCCTAAGATAGGTTATTAGGTTTCTTAGCCATCAAGATTTCTTTTCTTATTTATATGCATTGTAAGCATGGATTAAAATATTGGCCGATACTGGTACGTATCGGCCGATATGTACCGGTATCGGCCATTACCAGTATGATATTTTGCAGTGAATCGGTCGCGGACTCGAGGGACCAAAAAATCGCCGGAATATCGGTCAATATCAGCCGATCTTTTCAAAATACTGGCCGATGAACGTTGTTGCTCTTCCTTCTTCCCTGAGCCTTTTTTTTTGTAAGTAAAAAAAAAAAAGCAGCATGTTGCATGGAAAGGGAAAAATAAAAAACAGAAAAAAGTATATCAGAGGGAGATCAGAGAGGAAGCACCTTCTTCTCCTCATCCTGCCCCTCTCCAGTCTTGCCCATTTTTCCCTGTTCCCTCGTCTTTTTTCCTTTCCTGCTGAATCTGGACGATTTCCTACACCTGCTACATGTCTTCACTCTAGTTGCTTGGGTATTTGGTAAAAAGTGTCGCGACCCCGGACCGGGTCAGGGGACCAAATCCGGGATCGGGACCTGTTGATGCCGCGCCACGTGCATCTCTTTGGCTAAACCGCACACGAGATTAAAAGAACATTTATCCGTGCACGTGATTTCCCACAGGGTTCCGCGGTGAGGATTATCTTTGCACATCATCTCACACATAAACATATCAAACACATATTCAAGATTGCGGAAGCGTGTAGCAAATCATATTAATGCTATTCCATTCCATAAACAAGACTGATTTATAATTAACATGACAAGATATCAGAATGAGCAATGATCATAAGCATATTTTCCAAAAGTAAAGTTAAGTGTATATACAAAAGATTAGTTGATTAATACCCCAAAATAATGGTCAACAAGGACTATACATCCAATAAAACCCAAAATAATGATATCACAAATTCCCAAAATGTGTCGTCGTCGAAGCCTGAACGAATGTCTACATGACATCGTCGGCTTGCCACTCTATGACACGCTGCGGTTCACCGACCGCCTCCTCAGGCTCCTCCTCGATAGCAATAAGCTCGGGACCTGAGTACCAAAATAAATGGATCAGACACGACGGTCTGGCAGGTGGGTGAAAGGATATGGCAATAAACAAAACAATGATATTTTGCAAGGGTTTAGAAAACCTGTGAATGAACAATGGGCTTCATAAAAGACAATGCATCATTTGTTAAATAACAACATGAACGATATAAAACAATAGAGGTACCAAGAATAAGGAACTGTCAAGATGGCGACCACACAAAGCTACATCCTCTCTCACCAAAGTGAAGAGAGCGCATACCCTACAGGATCATTGACCTCAGTCACACAAGGTGAGGAGGGACAACGATAAAATACTATAATCTACATATATATACTCTGCGGGACCACGGTAGCGAACCGGGTAAAACCTCTGCGGATTCCAGACTGCAGCTGACTATCAGGAGGGGAAGGATCTCCAAGTCGGTGGATCCAACCGACAAGGTTGTCCAAGCTTAGTGGTGCCGACTCATAGGTCAAATACGATAAATCAAATCATAGCATAGTAAAGGAACGGGGTGCCATTAGGTACAAATACATATTCACATCAGGTCGACATATACAGGTTAGCAAAAGCTAAACACATCACTTCTAGTACTTTTGGGACAGTCTAGTCATATCGCGTGGGTTTGAAATCCCAAAATAGGAGTTTGATTGAAAATCGAATACAATGGTTTCTCATCCATCTATGGGCTAAACAATGAGGTTCCTAGAATTGAATCGGTGTGAATAGGGTCCCGTATGTCTGTCATGATGTAATTTGGTACTCTTTAAGAGTTAGGGACATTCCGAGTCCTTATACACATTGGCCAATTTAGAAAGCCTCATGGAATCTCCATGATGAGGTTTCTCCTTCCTCTGGGCTTCATACAATGCCTTACAAGTCCTTACATGGCGTTGGGGCTCCATACAATACCTCCCCAAGCCTAAAAATAAAGTTTCAAATCCTTAAGTATTGACCCACACAGGACAGACAGTTCGCTCGAGCGAATTGGGAGGTTCGCTCGGGCGACCAGCTCTCTGTCTGGGATTCGCTCGAGCGGACCTATGGTTCGCTCGGACGAACGAGGTTCTGTGACGGGTTCGCTCGAGCGATGTGTCATGGTCGCTCGAGCGAACTGTCTAGAAACTGTTTTCTGAGTACAGTCCGTTCCTTCCTCTTCTCCTCCTTTCATCCTCCTTTGGGCATCCTTTTATACATACATTTGAGGGTCTTGAAACCTCCTTTCAACCCCATTCAATCCATCATCAAATCCTCTAACAACCACTCCCATAAATCACAATTTTTCCATCACTTCCACCTCATTCAATGCAAGACCACTCCCATAATAAAAGCTCATAAATGAACACAAGTGCTCTATAAACAAAACAATAATACACACGTTTTCCAAAAAGACCATTAATAGAGAGTACCCTAGCATTAAGCATATTTCCAAAATCATGAAAACTCATAAGATAAGTTAGGTGAAAGCAATAAATGAGAGTACAAATCTTTAATAGCAAGAAAACATGAAATTAATCCATTCATCCACTTGCCTTAGGTCCAAAGCTAAGAAATCAAGCCTCAAACACCTCTCCAAGCTAAGATACCAAATCTACACAAAAACCCCCCAAACCAAACCCTAAAACCATCAAAACCATACCATAGAAAGGAAAACTTGTAATAGCCAAGATTAAGTCTCCCTAGGGCTAGGAGAGCAAGAATCTAGAAGATTGGAAGGATCACTTACCTAAAACTGTTTCAAATAGGTAGAGAGAGCTCACAAGAAGCTCCAATGGTGATGCATGTCTTCACAAATGGTACCAATAGAGAGCTCTTGAGGTGAGGAAGATGATCATGGAGTCCATTTCTTGATTGAGAAGAGCTCTTGTGGTGAATAATGAGAAAGAAGCAAGAGGGACAAGGGAAAACCCTTAGGGCTGGAACCTCTTCTCCTTCTAGGGTTTTAGCAAACAAGAGGAGAAATGGGGAAGAAGCTCTCCTTATATAACAAATGGGGATGGGGCCCACAACTTAAAAGACTTCTCGAGCTAAAAACATGGCTTTCGGAGTTTCAAACGAATTCGACGAAGAAGACAAAGTTGATCGGCGAAATTTCTAGTTTCCAAAAAGTATATATTTTGCACGTTTTGGTGATATTGAAATTGGTGTCCAGATTTCGGGTAAAAAGACCATTTTGCCCTCAATTTGTGGAAAGTCGGGTTTAGGGCTCCCGAATGGAAACGATGTCAACATGAAAGTTGTAGGGATTAACAAGATAAGTCCAGTGGGGTTAAAAACATAATTTTTGGAAATCATTGGTAAACCCCCAATCTCACACATTTCGTAACAAGAACCCCCAAAGGGTCCCACGAGTAAAAAGGCTCTCAAAATTCCCCAAAGCTATTATAAAAGCTATTCTAATCCCAAACTTAATCAAAGACCACTAAACACACTTAAATCTAAAGCACTACTAATTAACTCTAATCGAGGTCTCTCGGGTCGGGGTTTTACATCCTCCACCCCCTAGGACATTTGGTCCTCCAAATGGAAATTAAAACTCACCTCCGGTAGGAGATGTGGGTACTTCTTCTGAACTTGATCCCGTAATTCCCATGTTGCTTCTTCCGGTCCATGATTCTCCCAAAGTACTTTGACCCACTCAATAGTCCGAGTTCTCAACTCTTGTTCCTTGGTGTCAATGATCTGTTTAGGCTTCTCAATATAAGTCGCATCTTCCCGGATTTCCAACGGCTCATAACGGAGTATGTGTAGTCTGTTGGGAACGTATTTCTTCAACATAGACACATGAAAGACATTGTGTACACCAGAAAGTTCGGGTGGTAAGGCTAATCTGTAAGCTACATCACCAATCTTACTCATAATGTCATACGGTCCAATGTACCTCCTAGATAATTTGCCCTTCTGTCCATACCTCAACGTTCCACGAGTAGGTGACACTTTCAAGAAAACCTTATCTCCCTCTTTGAACTGTAAATCCCTTATGTGAGAATCTGCATAGCTCTTTTGCCTACTCTGAGCCACTTTCAGACGTACTTGGATCAATTTAACCTTGTCACTTGTCTCACTAACAATAGTCAGGCCATGGAAACTGCGAGTACCAACTTCTTCCCAACAAACAGGTGTCCTACACCTTCTGTCATACAAAGCCTCAAAAGGCGCCATCCCGATACTCGAGTGGAAACTGTTGTTGTAAGCGAACTCACATAATGGTAAGGCTTCGTCCCATTGAGTCTTGAAATCTAACACGTAAGCTCGGAGCATATCCTCAAGTGTCTGAATTGTCCTCTCTGATTGACCATCGGTCTGTGGGTGATAGGCTGTGCTGAACTGTAACTTTGTACCTATAGACTCGTGCAATGTCTTCCAGAATCTCGAGACAAATCTGTTGTCTCTATCGGATGTGATGGAAACTGGCTGTCCATGTCGACTGACGATCTCTGTGACAAACAACTGTGCCAAAGGTAACATATGCATCTTCTTCCCAGTCTTCATCGGTAGGAAATAAGCTGACTTGGTGAGGTGGTCCACTATTAACCAAATAACATCATTGCCCTTTACTAGTCTTTGGTAATCCCGAGATGAAATCCATGGTTATGTGCTCCCATTTCCATTCCGGAATCTCTAATGGCCGTAGTAACCCTGGAGGCTTCTGATGTTTTGCCTTGATCAACTGACATATCATGCAACGAGAGACGAAAGCTGCTATCTCTTTCTTCATGTTATTCCACCAAAATCTGCCCTTCAAGTTCTGGTACATCTTTGTACTGCCCGGGTGTATGGAATACTTGGTATTGTGAGCCTCAAGTCCTCCAAGTTGGGCACACATAAACGGTCTCGGTAGTACAAAACTCCATCTATAACACGAAAATCCGGACGATCTGCTATATGCTCGAAAATCTTAGCCAACTCTGGGTCTTGCAACTGATTCTCTTTGATCTTCTAAAGGAACGAAGGTTCCGACATTGACATACTTGCCAACATGACACCCTCTCTTAGTGGCTGAAAATCTACTCCCAACTCTTCTAACTGTTGTACCACATAAGTCCCCCGAAGACTGGCCATGCTGACTGACTTCCTGCTCAAGGCATCTGCAACTACATTCGCTTTTCCCGGATGATACTTGATCGAAAAATCGTAGTCCTTGATATATTCCATCCATCTTCTCTGCCTCATGTTGAACTCCTTCTGAGAAAACAAGTACTGTAGACTACGGTGGTCAGAGTGAACCTCAAACTTCTCTCCATATAGATAATGTCTCCACATCTTCAAAGCTAAAACAACTGCTGCCAACTCGAGATCATGTGTTGCATAATTCTTCTTGTGATCTTTCAACCGTCGGGATCCATATGCAACTACCTTCCCATCTTGCATTAACACGCATCCAAGTCCAACATTGGAAGCATCGGTAAAAATGATAAAACCACCGCTCCCTGATGGCAAAGTAAGGACTGGAGTTGTGGTCAATCTCTTCTTCAGCTCTTGGAAACTAGCTTCACACTTGTCTGTCCATACATATGGTGTGTTTTTCCTAGTCAATTTCGTCAAAGGTGACACAATCGACGAAAATCCTTGCACAAACCTCCGATAATATCCTGCCAACCCAAGAAAACTCCTGATCTCTGATGCATTCTTCGGTCTGTCCCAACTCATAACCGCCTAAATCTTGGACGGGTCCACTGATAATCCTTCCTTCGATATGATATGACCCAAAAATATGACTTGGTCCAACCAAAATCCACACTTACTAAGTTTTGCAAACAACCGGTTTTCCCTCAAAAGCTGAAGTGCTATCCTGAAATGTTCCTCATGTTCTTCTTCGGTCTTGGAATACACCAAAATATCATCAATAAACACCACTGTAAATTGGTCCAAATACTCTGCAAATATCTTGTTCATCAACGCCATGAAAACTACCGGTGCGTTAGTCAAACCAAATGGCATCACTAGAAACTCATAGTGTCCATATCTTGTCCGAAAAGTTGTTTTTGGTACATCTGAATCTCTGACTCTCAACTGATGGTAGCCGGACCTTAAGTCAATCTTCGAAAAGTAAGCAGCTCCTTGCAACTGATCGAACAATTCATCTATCCTTGGCAATGGATACTTATTTTTGATGGTCACTTGGTTCAATCTCCTATAGTCAATGCACATTCTCATAGAACCATCTTTCTTCTTCACAAACAAAACTGATGCTCCCCATGGTGACACACTAGGTTCACAAAACCTTTGTCCAAAAGTTCTTGCAATTGTATCTTCAATTCTCCTAATTCTGCCGGAGCCATTCTGTAAGGTGCAATAGATATTGGAGCGGTCCCCGGTAACAACTCAATGGTGAAGTCTATTTCTCTAATGGGTGGCAATCCTGGTATCTCCTCCGGGAAAACATCCGGAAACTCACGAATAATTGGGATCTCCTCCACCCCTTGGAACCGTTTATCCTCCGTGATAAACGCCAAATAACTCTCACAACCACTTCTTAGAAGTCTATCAGCCTTCAACGCTGAAATAAACCCTGCACCAGAAGTACTCCTCTCTCCCTGAAACAACACCCCTGCTTGGGTCTCCTCTAACTTAAAAGTTAGGATCTTATGGAAACAATCCATAGTAGCATGGTATCCTGCTAACCAATCCATCCCTAGGATGACATCAAAATCCTGCATCTCCAATAAAATGAGATCTGCCTGTAATACTACTTCTCCTATCATGACTGAACAACTAGGGTAAAAAGTTCTACAAACAACTTCCTTACCTAAAGGGGTAGCCACAGTCAAAATGAAACTCAACTCTCTAGCATGCATATCAATCAACTTAGCAAATTTTGGAGATAGGAATGAGTGAGTAGAGCCAGGGTCAAACAAAACCCTAGCCTCAAAACCACAGACGAGAAGTGTACCTTCCACTACATTGCCTTCCGCCTCTACATCAGCTCTATTGACAGCATAAAGCTATGCCCTCTGTTGTGGCCTGTTTTGTCCTTGCGGTTGCCTGCCCTGCTGTGCATTCCTATTCTGATTCTGAGGACGCTGATTCTGATTCTGATTCTGCCCTTGCTGACGGGCCTGTTGTTGCTGCTGTGGCCTATGCTGCTGTTGTGGTGCCTGTTGCTGTAGTGGCCTTGCCTGATTCTGGACTACCAACGCATTCTGAGTTGGTGCCTGATGCTGCACTCCCTGCTGCTTTCTATTCTGTCTATCTGGCCTTGGGCAATCCCTCATCTGGTGGTCCAGCGAGCCACATCTAAAACATGCCCCTATGATAGAACGGCATTGGGCATTCCCATGATATTTTCCACAGTGGATGCAAGCTCCTGGATTCTGTATATTCTGTTCTTGCCTTGGCTTCTTATTCTGATTGTTCCTCTGTTGATTGTTCTGCTGCTGGCCTTGACCCTTTCCTTGGTTCTTGATGATCTTGTTATGGAAGTTCTCAAACTTGTATGCCCTTTTGACGGCTTCTTCAAAGGTGACGGGTGGTACGACCCCGGTAGCATCCCTCTCAATGATTGGGTGAAGTCCCTCAAGGAACTTAGTTATCTTCTTTTCCACCGTGTCCACCAACTCTGGTGCATACCAAGACAATCTCTCGAATTTGGTGAGGTATTTGAGGACTGTCATGTTCCCTTGTATAAGTTGCTGAAATTCTGCTGCCTTTTGCCTCTTGACATGTGCAGGTACATATTTCTCTCCAAATTGTCTCTTGAAGTTAGCCCAAGCTTCTGCATCTGCCATTGTCCTGTATTCTGCCTTGATGGTCTTCCACCATATATCTGTTAAACCCGTGAACATAGAAGCCGCGAGCTGCACTCATTCTACACCCGTACAT
Source organism: Litsea cubeba (assembly GCA_012931725.1). Lineage (NCBI taxonomy): Eukaryota > Viridiplantae > Streptophyta > Magnoliopsida > Laurales > Lauraceae > Litsea > Litsea cubeba. The sequence continues at coordinate 77,064,144 of CM022946.1, read as the reverse complement.
ATGAAGATCTCAAATATATTCTCTGTGTGCTCAAGCCAGTCATCTGCTGCCATTGGGTCCTCAGTCCCCAAGAATTCCTTCGATCCTCTCTTCCTGAACCGTTCGTACAACACATTAGGGTCATTCCCTCTATTGTTGACCGGACCTGGTGGTGCAACTGGGATTGGTTCTGGTCTCCTCTCTAGCACACCCAACAACTGTGCTTACATCTGAGTCATTTCTCTAGCATGATCTTCGTCTTTCTTAAGCATCTGTTTTTGCAATCTAGCCTGTGTCTCATGTGCTTGTGCTTGGAGCCTAGCCTGGTTCACATTGGTCTGATGTTGCTGGTCTAACATGGCCTGCATCATCTGTTGGAATTGGTTCTGCATGTTGTTATCCTGTGTATCCTCTGCAATAGGCCCTGTGTTCTCACTGTTACTAGCAACGTGGTTACTGTTTGCTGCTCTTTTGCGAGGTGGCATAACGCTGTAAAACAAATTGTTAGCACATATAAATCAAGTACAAGGTGGTCACACGTTGCTCACACGATTCTATCTAACGAGAGTCTAACGAATCCTCGCCACGTACTTAAGATTTCTAGTTTCTTTTAATTGCCTGAAACATGTCCCGCTCTGATACCAGTCCTGTCGCGACCCCGGACCGGGTCAGGGGACCAAATCCGGGATCGGGACCTGTTGATGCCGCGCCACGTGCATCTCTTTGGCTAAACCGCACACTGGATTAAAAGGACATTTATCCGTGCACGTGATTTCCCACAGGGTTCCGCGGTGAGGATTATCTTTGCACATCATCTCACACATAAACATATCAAACACATATTCAAGATTGCGGAAGCGTGTAGCAAATCATATTAATGCTATTCCATTCCATAAACAAGACTGATTTATAATTAACATGACAAGATATCAGAATGAGCAATGATCATAAGCATATTTTCCAAAAGTAAAGTTAAGTGTATATACAAAAGATTAGTTGATTAATACCCCAAAATAATGGTCAACAAGGACCATACATCCAATAAAACCCAAAATAATGATATCACAAATTCCCAAAATGTGTCGTCGTCGAAGCCTGAACGAATGTCTACATGACATCGTCGGCTTGCCACTCTATGACACGCTGCGGTTCACCGACCGCCTCCTCAGGCTCCTCCTCGATAGCAATAAGCTCGGGACCTGAGTACCAAAATAAATGGATCAGACACGACGGTCTGGCAGGTGGGTGAAAGGATATGGCAATAAACAAAACAATGATATTTTGCAAGGGTTTAGAAAACCTGTGAATGAACAATGGGCTTCATAAAAGACAATGCATCATTTGTTAAATAACAACATGAACGATATAAAATAATAGAGGTACCAAGAATAAGGAACTGTCAAGATGGCGACCACACAAAGCTACATCCTCTCTCACCAAAGTGAAGAGAGCGCATACCCTACAGGATCATTGACCTCAGTCACACAAGGTGAGGAGGGACAACGATAAAATACTATAATCTACATATATATACTCTGCGGGACCACGGTAGCGAACCGGGTAAAAACTCTTCGGATTCCAGACTGCAGCTGACTATCAGGAGGGGAAGGATCTCCAAGTCGGTGGATCAAACCGACAAGGTTGTCCAAGCTTAGTGGTGCCGACTCATAGGTCAAATACGATAAATCAAATCATATGCATAGTAAAGGAACGGGGTGCCATTAGGTACAAATACATATTCACATCAGGTCGACATATACAGGTTAGCAAAAGCTAAACACATCACTTCTAGTACTTTTGGGATAGTCTAGTCATATCGCGTGGGTTTGAAATCCCAAAATAGGAGTTTGATTGATAATCGAATACAATGGTTTCTCATCCATCTATGGGCTAAACAATGAGGTTCCTAGAATTGAATCGGTGTGAATAGGGTCCCGTATGTCTGTCATGATGTAATTTGGTACTCTTTAAGAGTTAGGGACATTCCGAGTCCTTATACACATTGGCCAATTTAGAAAGCCTCATGGAATCTCCATGATGAGGTTTCTCCTTCCTCTGGGCTTCATACAACGCCTTACAAGTACTTACATGGCATTGGGGCTCCATACAATACCTCTCCAAGTCTAAAAACAAAGTTTTAAATCCTTAAGTATTGACCCACACAGGACAGACAGTTCGCTCGAGCGAATTGGGAGGTTCGCTCGGGCGAACAGCTCTCTGTCTGGGGTTCGCTCGAGCGGACCTAAGGTTCGCTCGGGCGAACGAGGTTCTGTGACGGGTTCGCTCGAGCGATGTGTCGTGGTCGCTCGAGCAAACTGTCCATAGACTATTTTCTGAGTACAGTCCGTTCCTTCCTCTTCTCCTCCTTTCATCCTCCTTTGGGCATCCTTTTATACATACATTTGAGGGTCTTGAAACCTCCTTTCAACCCCATTCAATCCATCATCAAATCCTCTAGCAACCACTCCCATAAATCACAATTTTTCCATCACTTCCACCTCATTCAATGCAAGACCACTCCCATAATAAAAGCTCATAAATGAACACAAGTGCTCTATAAACAAAACAATAATACACACGTTTTCCAAAAAGACCATTAATAGAGAGTACCCTAGCATTAAGCATATTTCCAAAATCATGAAAACTCATAAGATAAGTTAGGTGAAAGCAATAAATGAGAGTACAAATCTTTAATAGCAAGAAAATATGAAATTAATCCATTCATCCACTTGCCTTAGGTCCAAAGCTAAGAAATCAAGCCTCAAACACCTCTCCAAGCTAAGATACCAAATCTACACAAAAACCCCCCAAACCAAACCCTAAAACCATCAAAACCATACCATAGAAAGGAAAACTTGTAATAGCCAAGATTAAGTCTCCCTAGGGCTAGGAGAGCAAGAATCTAGAAGATTGGAAGGATCACTTACCTAAAACTGTTTCAAATAGGTAGAGAGAGCTCACAAGAAGCTCCAATGGTGATGCATGTCTTCACAAATGGTACCAATAGAGAGCTCTTGAGGTGAGGAAGATGATCATGGAGTCCATTTCTTGATTGAGAAGAGCTCTTGTGGTGATTAATGAGAAAGAAGCAAGAGGGACAAGGGAAAACCCTTAGGGCTGGAACCTCTTCTCCTTCTAGGGTTTTAGCAAACAAGAGGAGAACTGGGGAAGAAGCTCTCCTTATATAACAATGGGGATGGGGCCCACAACTTAAAAGACTTCTCGAGCTAAAAACATGGCTTTCGGAGTTTCAAACGAATTCGACGAAGAAGATAAAGTTGATCGGCAAAATTTCTAGTTTTGAAAAAGTATATATTTTGCACGTTTTGGTGACATTGAAATTGGTGTCCAGATTTCGGGTAAAAAGACCATTTTTCCCTCAATTTGTGGAAAGTCGGGTTTAGGGCTCCCGAATGGAAACGATGTCAACATGAAAGTTGTAGGGATTAACAAGATAAGTCCAGTGGGGTTAAAAACATAATTTTTTGAAATCATTGGTAAACCCCCAATCTCACACATTTCGTAACAAGAACCCCCAAAGGGTCCCACGAGTAAAGAGGCTCTCAAAATTCCCCAAAGCTATTATAAAAGCTATTCTAATCCCAAACTTAATCAAAGACCACTAAACACACTTAAATCTAAAGCACTACTAATTAACTCTAATCGAGGTCTCTCGGGTCGGGGTTTTACAAAGAGCCTCGGAACCGAACTTTACCAATTACTCTTACCGTCGACGCCTTTCATTGTCTCGGAACTCAAATGGGCGAAATGCCCTTTCAATTGCTCATTTATTTCTTTTCACCCGAGCAAGTTAATGATCACTTTAGATGCAACTTTTGTGGGCTCCATGGTGGTGCATAGCTATAAATAATCTGAACCACTCAAATTTAATTGGTCCTTTATGCATGAGGTCTGGCAACATTTCACTCAAATCTGATGGTGGACCCACCTCTATTTAAAGTGAGATTTGGCTAGATCCCATGCATAAAAGGGAAATTGGTTTTGAGCAATTTGGATTTTTTATATGTGGGCCACGGTGGGGCCTAAAAATTTTAAAATTTTCATGCTTGAAGTTTAATAATAATTTTAAAAGCTCATGTTCTCTAATAAGGCCCACCCACCACTCATGAAAAAACTAACCAATTTAAATAAATATTTTTCTTGAATGAACCCAATAATTTTTTTCAATTAAAATTAGGCCAACTTCATATTGATCACTTATAAAATATATATATATAAGTAAAATATTAAGATTGATCAATGGGCCCATAACATATTTTATTCCAATAGTCCTCAAATTTAAATTGCTAAGATGGTCCCCTTCTACAAAGGACCCTTAGCAATTTTTATGAATATCGGAGTTGGGCCCACTATTACTTTGATCACATTTAAAGAGTGGAATAACTTGATCACACTTAAAAAAAATGTGAATAAAATACTAACAATTGAATTAAGTATCCAAACTTTTTTATTTGACCTATACACTTCTAATAAAACATACTTATGAAAAATGCGAACCACTAAAATAAATGGCCCATTCTTGAATGTGGCCTTAATAATATTTACTCCTAGAAAAGTCTGACCTATATTGAAGTGAAATTAAACTGCCTTTGAGGCCTAAAATTCATTAAATTGTAAGTAGAATTTATATAATTTTGATAAGACAGCGATACAGGAAGTCATGAATTAGGGGGACCGATATTTTGATTTATTATTGTTACTAATGGAAGAAAACATCGTTTTCTAGTATTTTATAATATTCTGGATTTTTTGGATATTTTTACAAGTTTTTTTGGACTTATAAAAACTTCACACCGCGACGGACCGATAATCGCGACCGATACTGATACCGTATCGGTTTTTTGGCTCGACTGATACCACGACCGATATCGCGACTTTGAACCATGATTGGAAGAGATTTATTTATCAAATAGTTGATTAATTGAATTGGGTTTTCCCATTGAGGAGCGTCCTCATTATTGTCTCTGTAGAGACTTGTTGAAGTGTCTTCGGACATGTGCTTCGGCAAACCCTAGAGCATGTATCACATTACATCCATATATAAGCAAAAGAAATAACCTAGATCCAATCTTGACCATCCAAACACATTGATTGCCAAGATTAAAACATCAAACTAAAAATAACTTAAAACATGATTAAAATTCTCAAAACTATTAAAAATAAATAAAATAAAATGAATGGGCTGGGCCAAAAGGTTTGGTCGAGACAAATGGGCAGGGTGTCATGCGCCCGGAGTTGGGCCCCCTAAACCAAGTAGTAGGTCCGCCCTCTCAGGCCGTGAGTGGTGTGGAAAGAAAAATGTAATCCATGATCACAATAAAAATAATACAGCATAAAGATAATAATCCAGCCCATCATAGTGGTTCACGTCGGTGCCACAATGGATCGAGATTCGCGGAGTGAGGACATGTTAAATTTCCATCACTTACACAATAGCAATATGCTGAAGCTATATTCATTCATTTCAAACGATGTACCAATACCATAGTGATATGGAGCTAAGCAAGTAAGTAGGTATGTGATAGTGTTAAAAGTTACAAGAGAGAATAAAGGCCGTTTAGTTATAGTGTAGCCTTAAACAAACATAGGCCTTAATAAAGCTAGACAAAATGAAATCTAAGTCCAAGGGTAATCATGAGGCTCTCTCGTGCATGGTTCAAACAGCCTTACTCTAGGTTGTCTATACCCCGCTTTCGATACCCTTGTTGCGGCACCTCAAAGATTGCCCAGCCTCTGGCTCAATGGAAGGGGATACATCACCCACAGCACCAAGAGTAGCATCATCAGGTTATGAATAATTAAGCAAGTGAACAGTAAGCAAATAACATAGTGTGATGCATCAAATAGAGTATAACAAAAAAAAAAGAAGATTAAATTATCAACAAAGATGGATGTACTAGGCAATTGTGCATGAGTAAAGATAGTAACAAGAATCAACATAAATAGTAATCTATAACAAAATATACATCTTCACAAAGTAGGCAGTCCACATGAGCTAGATTCACCACGGGATATCATGTCACAGCCCTCCCGTACTCTACAAAGTTGTGGTAGGGATGCACGAGATGACAAGCCCGGCCAAACAAAGTGTATAGGAAATGCACAGCTAAAGGTTGATACTCAAAGCGTCACTGTAGTACCCATTACCCAGTAGCATACGTTCCACCTCAAAACATCCAATTTATAGATGGTAAAATATTCAACCGCCCTTGCCACAGGGGGATCCTACTTTGTGGTGGACTCAAAACAGCTGAGAGGTGCCTGACTCAAAGAATCATAGCGGTCTGTGTTTGGCTAGGCTTCCTCTTATGTGAACCTGATAATCATTAGATATACGAAAAGAAATAATAGTAGGATTAAAAGCTCTGAATATAAAATAAATATAAAATGATGGGTTGGGCACAGATGCTTGGTCGAGATGGATGGGCTGGGACAATTGGCTGGTCAACCCATGGGGACCATGGGTTTGTCTTGCATCACTAAGCTGCTTAAGCAACCGAGCAAGGATAATCCCTTAACATAGTTTGGTTTTCCAGTCTTTGAAGTGTTAGCTAATACAACGCACAAACTTTTTTTTCCTTTTGACTCTTGACAGAACTTGATAGGATCTTTTCCTAAGCAACGGCTCTTAAAATAAGAGTAACCGTATTTAGCATTTATAAGATGTTAATGAGGCCCTATCTCACAGGCCTAGTTAGGCCCAGTCATTGTATTTTAGTCAAAGCACACCTGTACATACTTAGTTTGTTAGCTAATCTTTAGGATCTAGATTTGATTAGATATTGTTAATTGGCTGTAATTAGGGCATTCAGCCCCTACTTATATGAAACACAGTCGTCCCTCAAAGGGCACGTCATTCAGCATATGATTCTGTTGCATCTCTCACATTGACATGGTGTCAGAGCCAGTCAACAACTAGTCAGTTATTTTTTCTTCTTCAAGATCCAATGTTCTTTGGATCCTCCTAGTCATCTTCCAAGATCTCGAAGCCATTCAGAGACCCTTTCTTTAGCCTGATCAACTCAGATCAGACGTGGTCCACCTGCGATCATCTTCACCATATTAGCAGAATCAGCCCATCTTGGTCGCCTGGTTCTCTTCTTATTTATGACGAATTTTTCAAGATTTATGGATCATGAGAGGAAGGCCATCTAGCATATTTTGTGATATTTCAGTTTTGTCCACCAGTTTTCATCACAGCTGTTCAAATTTGTGGATTTTGATCCGTTTTGAGTGGGACTTCTTCCAATAGTTGCGAAAATACTTTGCCCTTCCATCCTCATCGTCTGATCTGATCACTGATCATCTGATGGGGCCCACGTGGAAATCCTTCCACTGATGTCAAGGACGTTTTTGCTACTGTTGCACTATTTTGTGTAATTTTTTTCCTACTGCTGTTTTTTGCTTGCTGCTGCTGTTCTGCTTCTCTTAGTTTCATAAATAGTTGCATCAATCTGCTGTTATACCATCTACATCCTCAGATCTGTCCATAGATCACTTGGTGGGGCCCACATACACACCTTCACAGTGACGACAGGATCGTCTGTCATTCTGTGTATTGTTTTGGTGCACTGTTCATTCTGTGCTTTTGGGAAATATTCCGACCATCTTCAAACACAGATCTTGGAATTGTTGTTGCGTGATTGGTTTGTTATTCATTATGCTGGTTCATCTGAATCTTTGTTGCATATGGAGAAATCTGAAATCCACTTAATCAAGTTCAACGGAAAAAATTATCCATCTTGGGCCTTTCAATTAGAACTTTACCTCGAAGGTAAAGAATTATGGGGCCATATCTCTGGAACTGATCCAAAACCAACAGAAGATGAGAAGAAAATTGTGTCCTGGAACACTAAAGATGCTAAGATCAAATCTTGGATTCTCGGGTCCATGGAACCACAGTTTTTCATGAATTTGAAACCATACAAATCTGCCAAAGCTATGGGATTATCTTCAAAAAGTGTATCATTAAAGGAATTCTGCCCGACATTATCAATTAGAATCTGAAATTGCAAATTATATGCAAGGGACTTCTTCCATTCAAGAATTTTATTCTGGTTTCCAGAATTTATGGACCGAATTAGATGAAATCAAATATGCAAATATCTCTGCACATGCTCTTCCCGAATTGCAAATAATACTAGCACAGTCATCGGGATCAATTTCTTATGAAATTACGGCCTCAGTATGAATCAGTTAGATCTAATCTCATGAGTAGGGTACCTTCTCCATCACTAGATGAGTGTCTAAATGAATTACTGCGGGATGAACAGAGACAATTGACTCAATCTAGTGTGCTCCAACAGGCTTCTCTTGGTGCTATTGATGTTGCCTATAGTGTACCCACTTCCTATCAGACACCGAACTCACCAGTACCAGTTGCTTATTCTACCAAAGGAAAGCAACCAAGCAGAGATATAAGTAAAGTGCAGTGCTTCAAGTGTCAGACTTTTGGCCATTATGCAAATCAGTGTAAGCAGTGGATCTGCAATTATTGTAAAGCATCTAGACATTCCATCAATGAATGCCGCAAACGTCCTCAGAACAGAAATCCAAAAGTTTACCAGTCTGTTACTGCTACTTCTGGCACTATTGATTCATCTTCCATATCTTCTTCTGCCCCTACTTCTGCTGCTCCAGTTAACCCTGACAAGATCCAACAGATGGTCCTCCAGGCCTTTTCAACTCTTGGTATCTCTGGTAAAAAACTCTCTCTCTCTCACTAGGGTATTTTGATTCTGGTGCCTCCAATCATATGACATCATCATCAAAAAACTTCTCTACAATTAAACCATATGATGGACGGATTCAGGTCCATGCTGCTAATGGTACCACAATACCAATTACCTATGTTGGTGATATTTCTCATTCTCTACCCTTAAACGATGTTTTCTGTTCCCCAACTCTTTCTACAAATTTAATCTCTGTCGGTCAATTGGTTGATGATAACTGCAATGTTTCTTTTTCTTCCTCTGGTTGTGTGGTGCAAGCTCAGGAGACGGGGAAGGTGATCCGAAGGGGCCTAAGTGTGGGCGTTTGTTCCTCTTCATATAGTAACACCGAATCCAGATGTCTGTGTTTGCTTTATCAGTTGTCTCTAGGAATAATGTGCAGTTGTGGCATAATAGATTAGGCCATCCCAATTCCACAGTTTTGTTATCTTTGTTCAAATCTGGTCATATTAATAAAATGAAGTTTTTATCATCCGATGTTGCTCTTGATTGCACCACTTGTAAGCTGGGAAAGAGTAAAACTTTATCTTTTCCATTACATGTTTCTTCTGCTACCAAATATTCTGATTTAGTACATAGTGATGTTTGGGGTGTTGCACCAATTGTTTCTCATTCTCAGTGTAAGTATTTTGTGACTTTCATTGATGATTATAGCCGTTTTACATGGGTTTATTTTCTACATGCCAAATCTGAAGTCTTTGATGTGTTTAAAAAATTCTTGACTTATGTTCAAAATCAATTTTCAACATGTATTAAGGTTCTTCGTACAGACTCGGGGGGGAGGGGGGGGGGAGATATGTGTCCGCACTATTTCAGACATTTTTACAAGAAAAGGGGATTTTATCCCAACGGACTTGTCCCTACACTCCCCAACAGAATGGTGTAGCAGAATGGAAAAATCGTCATCTTTTAGACATGGTTAGGTGTTTATTATTAGAATCCTCCATTCCACCTCGATTTTGGGCAGAAGCTTTAACCACTGCAACTCATATCATCAACCGTCTTCCTTCTCCAAAACTTCAAAACACATCTCCACATTTTCGTCTTTTTAAAACTGAACCACAATACACACACTTACACACTTTTGGCTGTGTTTGTTTTGTTCATCTTCCCACACATGAACGTTCAAAATTATCCGCATCTGCAAAATGTGCCTTTCTTGGTTATGCTTCCCAACAAAAAGGTTTTATATTTGTTATGACCCCATCTCCAAGCGGAATCGGACTTCTAGAAATGTTGTCTTCTTTGAACACCAGTACTTATTTCAGTCTTATCCTGATTCATCTCCAGAACTCTCCTTTTCTAAAGTACCATCCTTTGATGATGAATGCCTTCCTTCACCTCTGCGATTTCATCCGGACAAGGTGTATGCTCGTCGACAAGGAACAAATGCCACCACTTTACCTCTTCTGCAAGAATCGGCCCCGAATCCTGCTCCGGCATTAGATTCCCCTCCACTTGCTATTCGTCATTCTTCTTGTCTCTCTCGCCCACCAGATCGATATGGTTTTTCTCATTCTTCATATTTTGCTACTTTGTCATCTGTTTCCATTCCTACTTCTTATTCACAAGCAGCAAAGCAGGACTGCTGGAGACAGGCTATGGAAGAAGAACTTAATGCTCTACAGCAGAACCAGACATGGGTTGTTGTTCCATGCCCAGCCTCGGTTAAACCTATTGGGAGTAAATGGGTTTACTTTATCAAATTGAAGGCAAATGGTACTTTGGATAGATAGAAGGCCAGACTTGTGGCCCTTGGCAACAGACAGGAATATGGCATCGACTACGAAGAAACTTTTGCTCCTGTCGCAAAGATGACCACAGTTCGCACCATCCTTGCCATAACTGCATCTCAATCGTGGCATCTTTTCCAATTTGATGTGAAAAACGCATTTCTTCATGGTGATCTTAAAGAGGAAGTTTACATGCGACTGCCTCAAGGTTTTCCAAAACCATCCGAAGGACAAGTTGCTCTTTTGAAACAGTCCTTGTATGGGCTAAAACAAGCACCCAGAGCATGGTTTGACAAATTCAAGGATGCTTTACTCAAGCTGCAGTTTCAACAAAGTCCTTCTGATCCATCATTGTTTTTGCATCAGCAATCTACAGGAATCACCATTCTTTTAGTCTATGTAGATGATATCATAATCACTGGCACAGATACAGCCATGATTCAAGTTCTACAATTTTCTCTGCATCAATCTTTTCAAATGAAGGATATGGGTCCTCTGCAATACTTTTTGGGATTGGAAGTTCATCACTCTGAGAAGGGGTTGGTTTTACATCAACATAAGTATACCATGGATTTAATTGAATCAGCAGGCATGTCAACCTCCACACCAGTGGATACTCCTCTCGAACTGAATCTTAAACTCCATAGTGATAGTGGTGATCCCCTTCCTGATCCGACATATTATCGACAGCTTGTCGGTAGTCTTATATATTTAACTACTACTCGGCCCGATATTAGTTATGCAATTAACTTGATGAGTCAGTATATGACCAATCCCCATCATCTCCATTTAGCAGTTGTTCGACGCATTCTTCGTTATCTTCTTAGCACTTCTCACAGAGGCTTGTTTTTTCCTGTTGGCTCTCCAATGACATTGACTGCCTATTCTGATGCCGTTTGGGCAGGTTGCCCTGATACTTGTCGTTCCACAACGGGCTGGTGTATGTTCTTAGGTGATGCTCTCATTTCTTGGAAAGTGAAAAAACAGGACAAAGTGTCTAAATCATCAACTGAAGCAGAATATCGGGCCATGTCTGCCGCATTCTCCGAAATTATATGGCTTCGTGGACTTCTTGAGGAACTTTGCTTCCCCCAAACCTCTCCCACACCATTACATGCGGATAACACCAGTGCCATTCGGATTACTGAAAATCCAGTGTTTCATGAGAGAACTAAACACATTGAGGTGGCTTGTCATTTTATCCGGGATGAATATCTCCGTGATGTTATTTCTCTACTGTTGATCTCCTCAAGCCTCCAAGTTGCTAATATTTTTACAAAAGCACTTCCTCGACCACGTCATCAATTCTTAATAGACAAATTGATGCTGGTTGATTCATTGGCATCAATTTGAGGGGGGGGGGGTGTTAATGAGGCCCTATGTCACATGCCTAGTTAGGCCCAGTCATTGTATTTTAGTCAAAGCATGTTAGTTTTATGGACTCAATATAGTAGATGAAATAATAAATTGATTAATTTCTTTATTTATCAGTATATTCATGCTTTCCTTTAATGAGATGAATGGTGATTTATTATATACTTGCACATAACCAATACGAATGACATGATGGTTCATGAGATGAACCGGAATCCATAAGTATATTAGATGTAACACATGTATATGGATGAGATCCACATACAGGAGACATGTGTGACAAATCTTATACTTAAAATATATTCACAACCAGTGATGAGACTGGACATCTCATACTGACAAGGTTGCAGCACTTTGATCACTATGAGATAGTGTGATTTGTCTCGATCATCAGAATGGAAGATTCTGGATCATAGTGCTGGTACATTGGATGTATTGAAGGACCATGAGAAGCACCTTATAAACACTGTCTTTACTTTAAGGTCTGCTCTCATAATTCCCTACCAATAGGCTCTCAATCCTGAGACATTAATGAACTTAAGTTTCTATCTATTCATGTGCTTTGAGTCACCAATGAGTGAGGCCAACTGTAGGTCAACACCTCGGTGATTTGGGTACATGGTAGTAGAGCTGTGGGAACATTCAATGGTCAAGATGGAATCTATCTCTAATATCCCCTTGTGCCAATTAATGGATTTATCATTGGTAAGTGCGCACCCATTCCGATTAAGAGTTAATTGGAAAGGTACCTATGATCATTATAATTAATTGGGGCTCAAGGATAATAAGATATGGATCTAGTTTGGAAGACAGGTCCAATTGATCCATGGATATTGATAGAGGGGTCTACTTGTGGTAATGTGGAAGTTTAGGGTCTTCTATGTAATATTCGTAAGACTGGAGTTCAATTGCATTTATATAGTGGACTTATTTGCAATTAACTGTGGGCCCGGATTACACATGAGATGTGGGGTCGTGAGTCCCAGTTGGAGCCAGCTTTCTAAGGAATTCCTAGTGGTCCCCACGCTAGCCCAATTAATAGAAAGTATCTAATTCTAGTTGAACTCTAAAAGGAAAGTTACTATTTCTATTTGAAGTGAGACTTCTAATAGTGGTAATAGTAGACTTACTAATTTTAGTAGAAGTGAGACTTCTATTTTAATTAGAAAGGAATTAGAAAGTTACTAATCATATTTGAAGTGAGACTTCTAATTATGATATGGTAAGTTACTAATTAATGGAAGTAAGACTTCTATTGTAATTAGTAAAGAGGAGGCAACTTGCAAAAGCTATAAATAAGAGGAGAAGTGGCCTTGGACGTCCATGCACTCTCCATACATTGGGATTCATGCCCAAGCCTCCCTATTGCAAGTGTTGCACGAGTTCTTCCTCCTCTCCCTCTTCTAGTTCTCTTTCTAGTTCCTCCCTAGAGTTCCTAGTAGTTTTCTCTTGGAGATCCCACCATCTTCTTGAGAAAAAGGAGAATCTGATACGGGTCATAGCGTGGAAGATCAAGAGGTCTTGGAGATTCCTATTTGATTAGTGAAAGCGTTTCATCATCAAAGAAAGACGCAACTTCTCCATTAGAGCACAACCGAGTTCCAAAGGTATAATCTACTTCCTTGCATGTTGTAGATTTATTTGTAGCTTATATGTTGCTGGTTCTATCTTCTAGATAGATTGTCTTACTGATCAAAGATGGCTGAGATTGAGGGCTTGAATCTTGGATTGGGTTTTATAGCCTTCTGGATAGTTGATCCCTGCCAAAAGTTTAGGAAACCTATCCTAGAGGCCCACCCTATTTCCAACAAAGCACACCTGCACATACTTAGTTTGTTAGCTAATCTTTAGGATCTAGATTTGATTAGATATTGTTAATTGGCTGTAATTAGGGCATTCAGCCCCTACTTATATGAAACACAGTCGTCCCTCAAAGGGCGCGTCATTCAGCAAATGATTCCGTTGCATCTCTCACATTGACATAAGATACTTATAAGCTTCAGTGAATGGGGGGTCTGATATAGTCTACATAGACTATTTGTAATTCAGGGCTAGGAGGGCTTGGATCGCCCGTTTGAGTAAACAGTTGGACTCAATGACTAGGTTTAATTGTCTATTGTCTGGCTCATGGTTTGATGAAGAACCTGTGTCACTAATGGTGGTTTGGGCTATGGGGACTTTGAGAAGAAGAATTGGGCGCTCTTGTCTAAATGGTGGTGGAGATTTGGGGAAGAGAGTGAGGCTCTTTGGTGGAAGGTTATTGCTCTCAAATATGGGGAGGACAAGTGGGGGTGGACTCCTAAGCTTGTGCCTAGGTATTGTCTATCGTGTCTGTAGGTGGGGGTGGGGGGGTATAATGTCTATCAGGAGTTGTGATGTTTTTTAAAAGGGGTGGGTTTTATTGTTGGGGAGGGGAAAGATGTTAGTTTTTGGTCTGATGGACTGGGTGGGGGTGGGTCCTTTGAAGTATTTGTTTCCTAGTGTCTATAGAGTCGTATCCAATAAAGAGTCTTCTGTGTGAGATTGTAGTACGGTGAGTGGTAATAATGTGTCCTGGGTGAAAGTCCTTGTGGGAGTCCGGGGGATCCTAACCCTAGAGGGGGGGTGAATAGGGTGAGCTACTAATAGTGACTAACTATGACCAATTTTAATTTTCAATAGACTAACTAGTCACTAGTGATGATAACAAGCACAATGCGGAAGCTAAATACATACAATCATCACAAGAGCATGCACCACAACACAATATTTATAGTGGTTCGGCCAACGTGCCTACATCCACTACCGGCTTGTGCTCTCACACCCCACCGGATTTCCACTAATATGGTTTTCCAATAGGCTAAGCAATAACCTCTACAAGATGCTTTCCAAGGCTTAGCAATAACCTTACAATGTTGTTTTTCTAGGCTAAACAACAACCTATCAATATGCTTTTAATGGCTAAGCAATAACCTTACAAAGATATAATTTCTCAAAGAAAGTGTCTTCCAAAGAACACTCTAAGAGATTACAATTAAAGCACAATTACAATGCCTCTTTAATAGGCTAATTTGAAAGTGAAAACTAAACTCACACAACACACTAATGAGTGCAAAGATGTATGCTAATGAGGTGTGTGTGTGACAACTTCAATCAAGTTTAAAAAGTAAAGTCCAATGAATATATGCTCAAAGCAATTCAAAGATTAAAGCACATAGAAAGAATTGATTGAAGTTTAAATGCAAATCACATGAACAAATACTAACTTGTTGATGATCTAAAAAATAAAGGCTCACAAGTTGTATGAAATTAATTTGGCTTAAACATGTGATCCATTTGTAGTGTTGTTTTCAAAAACAAGATTTAACAAAGGTTTTTTAAAAAGATTGAAAACAACAATGATGATTCAAACAAGTTAAATTAACATGTTATAAAGAAATCAAAGTTTTAAACATAACATGTTTAACAAAGTTTAAAACTAAACTAAGTTTGAATCAAAGAAAAGAATTCATTACAACTTAATATCAAAGATTGAATGGAAGTAATGAATTCATTTCATCATAGTTATCATGCTAAAAACATTTACCAAAGATTTAAAACCAAGCATGAAACATATGATTAAATTAAGCAAAGCTTACTTGGAGATTTAACTTCATGATCCAAGCTTTAGCTTCCTTAATGACCTACTTAATCCCCTTGGTTCATCCCCTTTATCTTTTCTTCAAACACCTCCAAGAAGGCTCCAAGTTTCCACAAAAGTTCCAAAATGTTCAACACTTTTTCAATGGGAATGAACCCCTTTTTATACTCAAAAGTTGAGTTCCTGCGTGTCCTCGGTCGACCCCCAGCTTGGCTCGGTCGACCGACCCTTAACGGTAAAAAATCAAACCGTTTGAAAAATGCTCAACGGACACTTTCTCGGTCGACCCACAGTGTCTTCGGTCGACCGAAGGCATGGGTTCGGTCGACCAACCACACTGCGGGTCGACCCGAGCCCAAGGACCAAAAATCCCATTTTTTGCATATTTAAAGAGATTTCTTTGTGGGATCTTTGGGCCACTAAATCAAGCTTGGAAACATGATTTTAAATCATTCTAAATATTTTAAAATCATGAAACATAAAAAGCCAAAAATCATTTGAAACTTTAAAACTTAGGCTAAGCTTGAATTTTGAAATTCCTTTTACAAAATCAATTGCATCCAAAATTAAAACCAATTCATGCATAAAACATGAGTTTTACCATATTTTTAAAAACAATGCATGGATAAAATAAGATTTCAATGTTTTCTAAAATAATGCAAGTGTGAGAAATCAAATGATGATTAAAATGATATGCATCCATCAAATTGCAATACACAAAATTCCTAACACTGGGTAGTGTCCCTTAGGAGGTCCCTTCGTTAATCGGAAGAGGTTCAATACGGGGAGTTGTTGGGTGTGTTTTCTAATACTTTTATTTGTAGGGAAGGCAAGGATAGGCGGATTTGGAAGCCATCCACCTCAGGGGCCTTTTCGACCAAGGCTTTTTACTTAGTGCTTACGGCAACTAATCACCCAAGAACATCCTATCCATTAATATGGTCGGGGTTCGTGCCTCCTCGTGTTGAGGCTTTCTGTTCGTTAACAGTGGCAGGGAAGATCTCCACGACAGATAATCTTAGGAGGAGGGGCATTTTGTCGGACTCTATTTTAGATACTCGTGTTCTTTATGGGAAAGAAAGGGAATCTATTGATCATCTTCTTCTTCTTGCGAGGTGACTTCCTATCTCTGGTTCTACTTCATCAACTTGTGCGGGGTTTTGTGGTGCTTCCCAGGAACCCTAGCAAGTTTGGTGGAGGCATGGGTGTGGGGACCTTTTCGCGGTTGTGGTTTGCTACTTTGGCATCTTATTCCATTCGCCATTCTTTGGGAAGTGTGGAAGGAAAGGAACGAGAGGATTTTTAGGAACTCCACCTCCTTTTTGGAGGGTTTGGTTTCGAAGGTTATTTTTTCAATTGCCAAGTGGGCTTTGGTCAGGAAGGATTTTAGAAATCTCAAAGTGTCGGATTTGTTTCACAATTGGCAAGCTTGCATGGGTTGCGGTGCTCCTAAAGTAAAAAGTCCATTTTTTTTATTCTTCCTACAAGTATATTAAAATTTAGTGTCGATGGTGTGGCGAAAGGCAAACCAGGGCCGAGGGGTATTGGTGGGGTGCTTCGTAATGATAAAATGAGGTGTTGCTTATGTTCTCTTGAAGTGTGGGGATTAGAGATTCCAATGAAGCGGAGGTGTTGGCTATTTTGGAAGCTCTTCGTATCTTTTCGGCTTCTTTCCATGGTCCATTGTTAGTGGAGAGTGATTCTACTAATGCGGTGGGGTGGGTCTTGAAGCCCAATTCTAGACCTTGGAAGTTTCAATTTCACTTAAATGAATTAAAGATGTCCTCCTCTTTGGTTGTCTATTTTGTTCATGTGATGAGGCGTGCCAATAGTATGGCGGACGCTTTGGCTTAACAAGGGGTGGATAGAGCTTCTCCATGGGTGGGTTTATCAATGTAATCTTTTATTTTGGGGGGTGGTTTTGTTTTGATTTTTTCGATTTGGTGGGTCGGGTATAATACTTTTATGCCCTTGTATTTCTAGTTTTCTTTCTTGTGTCTTTTGTTTCTCTCTTTCAATAAAGATTCCATTACCAATCAAAAAAATTTAATAAAGTTTTCGTTACCAATAAAAAAAAAAAAACTGATACTATGAAATTTCGAAGAACAGAGAAAGAGAAGAGAGGAAATCGTATGTTAGCCTGATTTATTCCACATTCTTTCTCTTTAAAGCTGAGTTTCAGTTATAAAAAAAATATCTGGTTCTTGATCCTCCTTTAGCCACCTCAGCAAAGGTATTAAGAAAACGCACAAAAAGAAACATACCTCTTCATGAAAGGTTTCATTCCTAATTGTCACCTCTTCCTCTTCATCAAGAAACACATCTTTGAGTAAATGACTTTTCCTCTTCCTCAAAGGAAACACTTATTTGTGAGGAAGTGAATTTCCACTTTCTCAATTACCACCTTTCCTCTATTCCATGCCTGGTGTATGCCATCCCTTCTCTCCCTTCTCCATTTTGCAGGGCTATGGTTTTCGGTACATTTCCAAATCTCCCAGTCTCATCAATACATTTAAAACAACTATTTAAGTTTCTCATTAATTTGAGCATACATGGTTTCTAAAAGGTGGGTACCATTCGGTTGTCACGGAAGGACACCAGTTTGATGAAACCAATGTCTCATATAAGGGACGTTTTAGGGCAGCCTGCCTGTTTTCCGGTGAAGAAAGAGAGAACGAGAGGGAGAGGGAGAGGGAGAGGGAGAGGGAGGTTTGCACAATGGGTTCATGATTGTTAATTTCTGGAATGTAGACGGTTATACTCTTGATAGATCATCATGCTTCAACATCTGTATTTCATGATGGTGAGTGTAGGTGCAGAAAATAATGACCCACAATAAGGTGGTGCCTTACAGGACTTATCCGGGAAGATGGTGATGACTGGGAATGTCTGGATGCCGTCCGAAAGCCTGAAAGGGATGAACAAACGGTCAGAGGACCCTGGCCTGGGCGGCGCAAGGCTCTCCGATGCCAAAGTCAGTGTGGGAACTGGAACAATGGAAGGAGAGGGAGAAGAGAGGCAGAGTAACAGCTCTGTGAATGGAATATGCGCGTACCTTGCATGGTGCATGGAACTCTATTTGTAGAGGTTTGGATCGTATCTTTCAGAGGATATCTTGGTGTGGGTCCCATGATTTGACTGGGAAGTCATGATCAGCCCACAAAGTAATAAATGCAGTCTAATCCGGCCCACTCTGCATTTAATGCTAGTCGGGTCAGCCCACATTGCATTAAATGCGCATCTTGTTGGGCCAGACTGTGTTGGGCGCCTTTGGCGGTAAGAGTACCATCGGATCTGCCCTCGGGCCTTGCCCTGATGTGGCCTCAGCCGCTGGATGTCGCCATGTCAGCGATCTGGTGAAGATAGTGGGCGGCTGGATGTCGTGTCTGTCCCACTAGCTCGTGCCCCTATCCCTCCACGTGTCTGGTGACGTGGGGGATGAGGGGCGTGAGTGGAGACTCCTTCTGGCTTCGGCTTCCATCCCGGCTCCTTCAGCCGAGGTGGAGCTTTCTGCCAAGATGGCATCCGGGGTGGCCTAGCCGAGGTGGAGCTCCCTGCCGAGATGACGCCCGGGGTGGGCCAGTTCGGCGCTAAGGGCCCGGAGCTGCCTGACTTCGGCCGGACCTCCTGTCCTGGTAGCCGGGGTGAGACTGGTGCCACGTGGATGGCACGAGGATGGCACGTGAGAGTGCTTAGTCTCGTCTGATGGCTGTGATTAGCGTAACCCTGTGTTTCCGGAAATCTCCCCACACAATTGCCCCCTAGCTTCTGGCCTCGCGTAGAACGTCAGTGCCGTGAGGTCGGGAGCTATCTGACGGGGTCTATCTGGAGGAGAGAGGGGCTTTGGCCCTGATTCGCGGTCGCTTTGGATGACCGAGGTAATAACTGGCGTCCCTTATTCAATGCTGAAGACAGGTCGACGGCTCCACGCGTCATCTCCTGGCTAGTTGTCTGTCTCTTCAAGATCGTACGCGCCGTTTTGTCAGGGGCGTAATCAATTTTTGAAATGATTCGCGCAGAGTCCCAGGAGGCGCCCCCTGGCGCGCCCAATTAGGGTTTTTGAAAAAGGGGCCTCTCTGCTATATATAGGGCAATCGAGGTTCGTTTTACCCTTCGTTTGCTATTCTGAGTCAGAGGCGAGCATCAGAGGTGGGCAAGCTACTGTGAGGGAGCTTTATCTGAGAAGTGGCGCGCTGCTGAAGTTGAGTCTCTTCGCTGCCCAGCATCTTCGTTCTGCTTCCGTAAGTTCCTTCTGCCCTGCTTCTTCTTCTGCGGGTTTCTCTGTTTTTAGACTGGGATAGGAATGGGGATTTATAGCCACTGGTTAGAGGGCGAGGCAGCGATCGAGGGTTTCAGGTCGGCCTTCAGGATCCCTGCTGATGTCCAAGTCAGGGGTGCTGAACCCCGTGGCTACAACCCTCGCGACTTTTCGGGAGGCTGGATGCCCTTTCCGCTAGTGGCTGTGATAGAAGGCGGGGTCCGGTTCCCCCTTCACCCACTTCTCAGGAGATGCCTGAGTCAGTGGTGTCTCTGCCCCTGCCAACTGCTGCCGAATGCCTTCAAGATCGTGATGGGCACGATCAAGTTGAATGAGGTCCTGGGCATCGACTTCGGCGTCTTCGACCTTGAGGACGTCTACGACATATGCAAGTCCGGGGATTCTTATTATCTCCGGGCTAAGCCAGGCCGGGACGGCTTCGTTCGATACTTGGAGGATTCGAGCAAGTATGCCGGAGACGATCTTCTGTACGTCTCGAGGAACTGGGAGTTTGGGGTGGCCGACACCGATAGAGGCTACCAGGTCCCTCGCCACTTCGGTACCATTCCAAGTAAACACCCTCCGTTTCTTTTTTCTTTTTTCATAAGTTTCTTTTTGTTCTGCCGCGCTTATGCTTCGGATTGTTGCAGCTTTGAAGGAGAGAAAACGGGCCGCCAGATACATTTGGAAGAGGAACGAGGCCTGGCTCCGCCTGGTGAAGCGGTACAGCGGTCATGACGGCAGGGCGGCCTGGTCGCTGCTAGGGTATCGGCCGAAGTACCGTGGGTATTTGAGGGGCACCGTAGAGCCGATCCATGGCGAAGGTGGCGGGCTCGAGGTCGGGCAGGAGCAGGCCGGTCCGGAGGTCGCAGAGCTCTCGCGGGCGCCGTCTGGCGTTAGGGCCACGTCTGGAGCTCTAGCTTCCACATCGGGATCGAGACTTCTCCAGGTCTCTGGAAGGGAAGTGAGTCAGACCGCCCGATCTC
The DNA here is from genome assembly GCA_012931725.1 of Litsea cubeba. Lineage (NCBI taxonomy): Eukaryota > Viridiplantae > Streptophyta > Magnoliopsida > Laurales > Lauraceae > Litsea > Litsea cubeba. The sequence goes on along the minus strand of CM022946.1, from coordinate 77,043,442 downwards.
CCTCGCCAGACTCCGAGATGAGGCGCACCAGGCGCTTGTCCTTCGAGGACCTCGAGGCCTTGGCGCTTGGAGTGGAGGACGCCCGAGCCCCCCAGGAGCCGGAGGTGGCGGAGGTTCCCGCATCTCCCAGCCCTGTTGATCCAGAGGTACGCTCGCCCCCTGCTGAGGTCGAACAGGAGGAAACTCGGCCACTGAAGATGCCGAGAACCGACGCGGGCCCTAGCTCGACTGCTGCCTCGTTGCCCCAGGGGCCGCCGTTATGGGAGCCGAGCTTCATGCTTGGGCCGGGGAGGCCGATGACGATGGAGGATCGCGTTCTCCACAAGATCGATCCCCAGGTCCTCGAGGCCCTAGGGCGAGCCTGCGCCCTTCCCCGGGACATGGAGCGGGTGGACAAGTACAGCGATCAGAAGCTGATCCTGTCAATGCTGCAGTCTAACTTCACGGTAAATCTTCATTTCCCTTTGTCGAACCAGCGATTTAGCGTCTAACGCTCTTTGGATCTAACAGATACTCCCCGTTTCTTTGACAGGCGGCACAGAAGTCCATGGCCGTTGCTGACAGGATCCGCAGGTACAGCATGGACGTTGCCGAGCTGAACGTGGAGAAGAACGGCCTGCAGGAATCCCTGGACGCCGTTAGCCAGAAGTTAGCCAGGATGGAAGGGGAATACGCGGCGAAGCTCGAGCAGGCGAGGGAAGAAGCCGAGGCGGAGAGGACCAGAGCGGCCGAGCTCGAGGTCTCCATTTCGAAGATGGGAGACGATTACGCGGCCCTGCTTCAAGCCGAAGCCAAGAGGGCGGATGAAGCTGAGGCGAAGCTCGAGTCCGAGTGCGATGCTGCGTTCGAGGACGCCAAAGCGCAGGTCACCGCTCACTACAAGGGAAGGGTTCTTGTCGTGAGGGATAAGGCCTGGGCGAAAGGGTGGCTTGCCGGCCTGAAGGAGGCCGGGGTCTCGGAGGGCCACCCCTCCTTTCGGGAGCCTCCTCCGTACACGCTTCCGGTGCCGACCTCTGCCCGTCCATCCGGCGAAGCCTCTGATGCCGCAGCCCGTGTGACTGACCGGTCATGACCTCGGGAGATTTGCTTTTTTGCTTTATGCTCTGTAACTTTCTTCAGTTTGTATTTGCTGAACACTGTCTATTCAATGAAAGCCGAGCTTCTTCACTTGTGAATTTCCTCTTTGCATTTGTCTCTCTTTCATTTCTGGATATGCATTGAATGGTATTGAATGCCTTTACTGTGTGGCGTGGCCCTTGAGGTAGAAAGAGTCAAACGGTCGTCATAGCTGTCAATGCCTATTCTCCGTATTCTGGAGACCGTAAATAGCAATAAACATGGTGGCGCAGCTGACGAGGGGATCGGACGGATGTCTCCACGTGGCGCCATAGGGATCGCTGGTCAACAGCCGTGCATCCCCAGTAACGCGTGGGAGACTTCGTCCTCATAACTTCTTTCGGAGACCGAGCCTTCCTTCTTCCTATAAATAGGGATGGCAAGCTTGCCCTGGGAGAAGGAAAGAACATAGTTGTAGGAACCATGTCCGGGAGGTGTCTGAAATTATTTGATCCGGGGGGACCCTTGCGCCTTTGGACGGCTATCCCCGAGGGGGGAAGGCTATCGTGGTCTGCGCACTCTCTGAAGGAACTCCCCGTGGACCACGCGCTCTCTGAACGCGGGTTCATGGCCATTCGTCCCTGGGCAGACAGAGTGAGGATGCGCTGCAACGCAGTGCTGCAACGTAACCGGGGGACGGTGGCGCCTTCTCGTCCGACACGGTCCTGTGCGCCCGTCGTACGGAAGGCGGGATTGAGGCCCCGGCCTCCGAACCGGAGGGGCTCTGTGATCGCTTTGGTCTGACCAGCCAAAGCGTATTGTAGAGCTCAGTGAAATTATGTATCGCTCAGAGCCTCCAAGCGACGATCCGGCGTCTTCGATCCAGAGTCTCCCAGTTACTTTATTTTCTGCTTTATTTTCTGTTCTGTAGCTCTTGTAATAAAGCAGTTTTCAGTGAATAAAAAGGAGTTCTGTGATCACCTAAACCATGTACAATGCTTTTGAGTTCTTTTCTTTCTTTGCACTGTTCTGGAATGCTTGCATTTGTGTTTGAGTGCTGCCGCAGCTCTCTTCCTCTGGAAAGCTGCCCTTGGCCGGAATGGCTGGCTTTGGCCGAGACGAGCTGCCTTGAGCCGAAGTGGAGTCATCATTCCACTGGTCTCGGCTGTGGAAGCGCGAGCTAGGCAATGATCTTTGGGGGGTGTAAAAACCCTGATCTTAGGAATCCGGCCGAGTATCCGAACTCGAGGCCTTCTCCAGGGCCCAAGGCCAGGAGCTTTAGGAAACGACCGAGTCTGGACTCGAGGCCTCTTCCAGGGCGGTGGGCCCATCCCGGCTGAGTGTCTGAACTCGAAGCCTTCTCCATGGCCCAAGGCCAGGAGCTTTAGGAAACGACCGAGTCTGGACTCGAGGCCTTTTCCAGGGCGGTGGGCCCATCCCGGCTGAGTGTTTGAACTCGAAGCCTTCTCCATGGCCCAAGGCCAGGAGCTTTAGGAAACGACCGAGTCTGGACTCGAGGCCTTTTCCAGGGCGGTGGGCCCATCCCGGCTGAGTGTTTGAACTCGAAGCCTTCTCCATGGCCCAAGGCCAGGAGCTTTAGGAAACGACCGAGTCTGGACTCGAGGCCTTTTCCAGGGCGGTGGGCCCATCCCGGCTGAGTGTTTGAACTCGAAGCCTTCTCCATGGCCCAAGGCCAGGAGCTTTAGGAAACGACCGAGTCTGGACTCGAGGCCTTTTCCAGGGCGGTGGGCCCATCCCGGCTGAGTGTCTGAACTCGAAGCCTTCTCCATGGCCCAAGGCCAGGAGCTTTAGGAAACGACAGAGTCTGGACTCGAGGCCTTTTCCAGGGCGGTGGGCCCATCCCGGCTGAGTGTCCGAACTCGAAGCCTTCTCCATGGCCCAAGGCCAGGAGCTTTAGGAAACGACCGAGTGTGGACTCGTGGTCTTTTCCAGGGCGGTGGGCCCATCCCGGCTGAGTGTCTGAACTCGAAGCCTTCTCCATGGCCCAAGGCCAGGAGCTTTAGGAAACGACCGAGTGTGGACTCGAGGCCTTTTCCAGGGCGGTGGGCCCATCCCGGCTGAGTGTCTGAACTTGAAGCCTTCTCCATGGCCCAAGGCCAGGAGCTTTAGGAAACGACCGAGTGTGGACTCGAGGCCTTTTCCAAGGCGGTGGGCCCATCCCGGCTGAGTGTCTGAACTCGAAGCCTTCTCCATGGCCCAAGGCCGGGAGCTTTAGGAAACGACCGAGTCTGGACTCGAGGCCTTTTCCAGGGCGGTGGGCCCATCCCGGCTGAGTGTTTGAACTCGAAGCCTTCTCCATGGCCCAAGGCCAGGAGCTTTAGGAAACGACCGAGTCTGGACTCGAGGCCTTTTCCAGGGCGGTGGGCCCATCCCGGCTGAGTGTTTGAACTCGAAGCCTTCTCCATGGCCCAAGGCCAGGAGCTTTAGGAAACGACCGAGTCTGGACTCGAGGCCTTTTCCAGGGCGGTGGGCCCATCCCGGCTGAGTGTCTGAACTCGAAGCCTTCTCCATGGCCCAAGGCCAGGAGCTTTAGGAAACGACAGAGTCTGGACTCGAGGCCTTTTCCAGGGCGGTGGGCCCATCCCGGCTGAGTGTCCGAACTCGAAGCCTTCTCCATGGCCCAAGGCCAGGAGCTTTAGGAAACGACCGAGTCTGGACTCGAGGCCTTTTCCAGGGCGGTGGGCCCATCCCGGCTGAGTGTTTGAACTCGAACCCTTCTCCATGGCCCAAGGCCAGGAGCTTTAGGAAACGACCGAGTCTGGACTCGAGGCCTTTTCCAGGGCGGTGGGCCCATCCCGGCTGAGTGTTTGAACTCGAAGCCTTCTCCACGGCCCAAGGCCAGGAGCTTTAGGAAACGACCGAGTCTGGACTCGAGGCCTTTTCCAGGGCGGTGGGCCCATCCCGGCTGAGTGTTTGAACTCGAAGCCTTCTCCACGGCCCAAGGCCAGGAGCTTTAGGAAACGACCGAGTCTGGACTCGAGGCCTTTTCCAGGGCGGTGGGCCCATCCCGGCTGAGTGTCTGAACTCGAAGCCTTCTCCATGGCCCAGGGCCAGGAGCTTTAGGAAACGACCGAGTCTGGACTCGAGGCCTTTTCCAGGGCGGTGGGCCCATCCCGGGTGAGTGTCCGAACTCGAAGCCTTCTCCATGGCCCAGGGCCAGGAGCTTTAGGAAACGACCGAGTGTGGACTCGTGGTCTTTTCCAGGGCGGTGGGCCCATCCCGGCTGAGTGTCCGAACTCGAAGCCTTCTCCATGGCCCAAGGCCAGGAGCTTTAGGAAACGACCGAGTGTGGACTCGAGGTCTTTTCCAGGGCGGTGGGCCCATCCCGGCTGAGTGTCCGAACTCGAAGCCTTCTCCATGGCCTAAGGCCAGGAGCTTTAGGAAACGACCGAGTGTGGACTCGAGGCCTTTTCCAGGGCGGTGGGCCCATCTCGGCTGAGTGTCTGAACTCGAAGCCTTCTCCATGGCCCAAGGCCAGGAGTTTTAGGAAACGACCGAGTGCGGACTCGAGGCCTTTTCCAGGGCGGTGGGCCCATCCCGGCTGAGTGTCTGAACTTGAAGCCTTCTCCATGGCCCAAGGCCAGGAGCTTTAGGAAACGACCGAGTGTGGACTCGAGGCCTTTTCCAAGGCGGTGGGCCCATCCCGGCTGAGTGTCTGAACTCGAAGCCTTCTCCATGGCCCAAGGCCAGGAGCTTTAGGAAACGACCGAGTCTGGACTCGAGGCCTTTTCCAGGGCGGTGGGCCCATCCCGGCTGAGTGTTTGAACTCGAAGCCTTCTCCATGGCCCAAGGCCAGGAGCTTTAGGAAACGACCGAGTCTGGACTAGAGGCCTTTTCCAGGGCGGTGGGCCCATCCCGGCTGAGTGTTTGAACTCGAAGCCTTCTCCATGGCCCAAGGCCAGGAGCTTTAGGAAACGACCGAGTCTGGACTCGAGGCCTTTTCCAGGGCGGTGGGCCCATCCCGGCTGAGTGTCTGAACTCGAAGCCTTCTCCATGGCCCAAGGCCAGGAGCTTTAGGAAACGACCGAGTCTGGACTCGAGGCCTTTTCCAGGGCGGTGGGCCCATCCCGGCTGAGTGTCCGAACTCGAAGCCTTCTCCATGGCCCAAGGCCAGGAGCTTTAGGAAACGACCGAGTCTGGACTCGAGGCCTTTTCCAGGGCGGTGGGCCCATCCCGGCTGAGTGTCCGAACTCGAAGCCTTCTCCATGGCCCAAGGCCAGGAGCTTTAGGAAACGACCGAGTGTGGACTCGTGGTCTTTTCCAGGGCGGTGGGCCCATCCCGGCTGAGTGTCCGAACTCGAAGCCTTCTCCATGGCCCAAGGCCAGGAGCTTTAGGAAACGACCGAGTGTGGACTCGAGGTCTTTTCCAGGGCGGTGGGCCCATCCCGGCTGAGTGTCCGAACTCGAAGCCTTCTCCATGGCCCAAGGCCAGGAGCTTTAGGAAACGACCGAGTCTGGACTCGAGGCCTTTTCCAGGGCGGTGGGCCCATCCCGGCTGAGTGTCCGAACTCGAAGCCTTCTCCACGGCCCAAGGCCAGGAGCTTTAGGAAACGACCGAGTCTGGACTCGAGGCCTTTTCCAGGGCGGTGGGCCCATCCCGGCTGAGTGTTTGAACTCGAAGCCTTCTCCACGGCCCAAGGCCAGGAGCTTTAGGAAACGACCGAGTCTGGACTCGAGGCCTTTTCCAGGGCGGTGGGCCCATCCCGGCTGAGTGTCTGAACTCGAAGCCTTCTCCATGGCCCAAGGCCAGGAGCTTTAGGAAACGACCGAGTCTGGACTCGAGGCCTTTTCCAGGGCGGTGGGCCCATCCCGGCTGAGTGTCTGAACTCGAAGCCTTCTCCATGGCCCAGGGCCAGGAGCTTTAGGAAACGACCGAGTCTGGACTCGAGGCCTTTTCCAGGGCGGTGGGCCCATCCCGGGTGAGTGTCCGAACTCGAAGCCTTCTCCATGGCCCAGGGCCAGGAGCTTTAGGAAACGACCGAGTGTGGACTCGTGGGCTTTTCCAGGGCGGTGGGCCCATCCCGGCTGAGTGTCCGAACTCGAAGCCTTCTCCATGGCCCAAGGCCGGAGCTTTAGGAAACGACCGAGTGTGGACTCGAGGTCTTTTCCAGGGCGGTGGGCCCATCCCGGCTGAGTGTCCGAACTCGAAGCCTTCTCCATGGCCTAAGGCCAGGAGCTTTAGGAAACGACCGAGTGTGGACTCGAGGCCTTTTCCAGGGCGGTGGGCCCATCTCGGCTGAGTGTCTGAACTCGAAGCCTTCTCCATGGCCCAAGGCCAGGAGTTTTAGGAAACGACCGAGTGCGGACTCGAGGCCTTTTCCAGGGCGGTGGGCCCATCCCGGCTGAGTGTCTGAACTTGAAGCCTTCTCCATGGCCCAAGGCCAGGAGCTTTAGGAAACGACCGAGTGTGGACTCGAGGCCTTTTCCAAGGCGGTGGGCCCATCCCGGCTGAGTGTCTGAACTCGAAGCCTTCTCCATGGCCCAAGGCCAGGAGCTTTAGGAAACGACCGAGTCTGGACTCGAGGCCTTTTCCAGGGCGGTGGGCCCATCCCGGCTGAGTGTTTGAACTCGAAGCCTTCTCCATGGCCCAAGGCCAGGAGCTTTAGGAAACGACCGAGTCTGGACTCGAGGCCTTTTCCAGGGCGGTGGGCCCATCCCGGCTGAGTGTTTGAACTCGAAGCCTTCTCCATGGCCCAAGGCCAGGAGCTTTAGGAAAACACCGAGTCTGGACTCGAGGCCTTTTCCAGGGCGGTGGGCCCATCCCGGCTGAGTGTTTGAACTCGAAGCCTTCTCCATGGCCCAAGGCCAGGAGCTTTAGGAAACGACCGAGTCTGGACTCGAGGCCTTTTCCAGGGCGGTGGGCCCATCCCGGCTGAGTGTTTGAACTCGAAGCCTTCTCCATGGCCCAAGGCCAGGAGCTTTAGGAAACGACCGAGTCTGGACTCGAGGCCTTTTCCAGGGCGGTGGGCCCATCCCGGCTGAGTGTCTGAACTCGAAGCCTTCTCCATGGCCCAAGGCCAGGAGCTTTAGGAAACGACAGAGTCTGGACTCGAGGCCTTTTCCAGGGCGGTGGGCCCATCCCGGCTGAGTGTCCGAACTCGAAGCCTTCTCCATGGCCCAAGGCCAGGAGCTTTAGGAAACGACCGAGTGTGGACTCGTGGTCTTTTCCAGGGCGGTGGGCCCATCCCGGCTGAGTGTCCGAACTCGAAGCCTTCTCCATGGCCCAAGGCCAGGAGCTTTAGGAAACGACCGAGTGTGGACTCGAGGTCTTTTCCAGGGCGGTGGGCCCATCCCGGCTGAGTGTCCGAACTCGAAGCCTTCTCCATGGCCTAAGGCCAGGAGCTTTAGGAAACGACCGAGTGTGGACTCGAGGCCTTTTCCAGGGCGGTGGGCCCATCTCGGCTGAGTGTCTGAACTCGAAGCCTTCTCCATGGCCCAAGGCCAGGAGCTTTAGGAAACGACCGAGTGTGGACTCGAGGCCTTTTCCAGGGCGGTGGGCCCATCCCGGCTGAGTGTCTGAACTTGAAGCCTTCTCCATGGCCCAAGGCCAGGAGCTTTAGGAAACGACCGAGTGTGGACTCGAGGCCTTTTCCAGGGCGGTGGGCCCATCCCGGCTGAGTGTCTGAACTCGAAGCCTTCTCCATGGCCCAAGGCCAGGAGCTTTAGGAAACGACCGAGTCTGGACTCGAGGCCTTTTCCAGGGCGGTGGGCCCATCCCGGCTGAGTGTTTGAACTCGAAGCCTTCTCCATGGCCCAAGGCCAGGAGCTTTAGGAAACGACCGAGTCTGGACTCGAGGCCTTTTCCAGGGCGGTGGGCCCATCCCGGCTGAGTGTTTGAACTCGAAGCCTTCTCCATGGCCCAAGGCCAGGAGCTTTAGGAAACGACCGAGTCTGGACTCGAGGCCTTTTCCAGGGCGGTGGGCCCATCCCGGCTGAGTGTTTGAACTCGAAGCCTTCTCCATGGCCCAAGGCCAGGAGCTTTAGGAAACGACCGAGTCTGGACTCGAGGCCTTTTCCAGGGCGGTGGGGCCATCCCGGCTGAGTGTCTGAACTCGAAGCCTTCTCCATGGCCCAAGGCCAGGAGCTTTAGGAAACGACCGAGTCTGGACTCGAGGCCTTTTCCAGGGCGGTGGGCCCATCCCGGCTGAGTGTCCGAACTCGAAGCCTTCTCCATGGCCCAAGGCCAGGAGCTTTAGGAAACGACCGAGTGTGGACTCGAGGCCTTTTCCAGGGCGGTGGGCCCATCCTGGCTGAGTGTCTGAACTCGAAGCCTTCTCCATGGCCCAAGGCCAGGAGCTTTAGGAAACGACCGAGTGTGGACTCGAGGCCTTTTTCAGGGCGGTGGGCCCATCCCGTCGGAATGAGTCAGAGAGACGACAAGTTGATGACAGTGAAAGCTGCTTTTATTAATTTCGAGGCTCGATACATCTTTAGAAGCAAAATTTCTTCAAGTGGGATGCATTCCATGGTCTCGGCAGTGGCTTGCCTTCCAAGTCTTCGAGCTTGTAGGCCGACTTTCCTGCCAGTGAGACTACTCTGAACGGGCCATGCCAGTTCGGGGCAAGTTTCCCCTCATTTGGTGCTCTATCAGCTGGCAGGGTCTTCTTTAAAACGAGCTCTCCGGTGGTGAACCTTCTTTCTTTGACATTTTGATTGTATGCCCTGGCTAACCGCTGCTGATAGTACGGTCAGTCTCAGGGCTGCTGCTTCTCGTCGCTCGTCCGCCAGCTCCAGCTCCATTGCCAGGTTCGTCTCATTTCGGCCTTGGTTAACCAGCTCTGTCCTCAGGGTAGGAAGGCCGATTTCCAAGGGAATGACCGCCTCCATCCCGTAGGCCAGAGAGAAAGGTGTTGCCGAGGTGGACCTCCTTGGAGTTGTTCTGTACGCCCACAGCACGCTCGGAAGCTCCTCTATCCATCTGCCCTTTGCCTTGTCCAGTCGCTTCTTCAGGCCGTCTAGGATCACTTTGTTGGAGATTTCTGCCTGGCCATTACTCTGTGGATATGCCGGGGTGGAGTAATGGTTTCTGATGCCGTGCTCTTGGCAGAAGTCTTTGAAGGACTTGGAGTCGAACTGAGTCCCGTTATCCGAAATCAGGGTCCGGGGGATGCCGAACCTCGTAAGGATGTTTTTCCAAACGAAGTTCCTGGAGTCCCTGTCCGTGATGGAAGACAACGGTTCAGCCTCTATCCATTTTGTGAAGTAGTCCGTAGCCACTATCAGCCATCTCTTGTTCCCTGGAGCTCGGTGAAGAGGCCCCACAATGTCCAGGCCCCATTGAGCGAAGGGCCATGGGCTGGAGAGGGGACTCAGATCCTGTGCTGGCTGATGGAGGGAATGGGAGAACTTCTGGCATTTCTCGCATTTTCTGGCGTAGACCTGGCTGATTGCTCTGTAGGCCAACGACCGACCTCCTATATGGCTGCCGCAGATTCCTTCGTGGATCTCATACAGGAAGTCGTCCACCTTGGTCGGGTGGACGCATTGGAGGTATGGACCTGTGAAGGACTTCCTGTAGAGTTTGCCTTCGGGAGAGAGCCAAAACCGAGCCGCCTTGAGCCTGATCTTGTGGGCTTCAGTCTTGTCCTCAGGGAGCTTATCGTCCTTCAAGTAGGCGACGATTGGATCCATCCAGCTGGGGCCGAGATCAGCACAGAGGACAAGCCGAGATGAATGGAGTTCTAGACTTGACCTTGATACTGATCCGACTTCGATGGTCCTCTTCTTTCCTGCTTCAACGGCGGAGGCCAGGTTTGCAAGCGCATCTGCATGCGTGTTGGTATCTCGGGATATTTGCCTGACCTCGGCTTTCTGAAAATGGGAGAGCAGTTTTTTCGCGAGGGCTAAGTAGGCCGCCATCCTGTCGTCCCTGGCCTGATAGTCTCCAGCGAGTTGGCTAGTTACCAGTTGAGAGTCGCTGAAGATTTCCAGGTGCTGGGCTCCGAGGATTTGGGCGCTGTTCAACCCTGCAATCAGTGCTTCGTACTCTGCCTCATTGTTTGTGGCTTTGAAGTCCAGGGTGAAGGCCTGTTCTATGACCAGTCCCTCTGGCGATTGGAGAACTATGCCGGCGCCAGCTCTCTTGGAGGTGGACGATCCGTCGACAAAGATCTTCCATGCCGAGGTGGGACACTGTTCGGTCTCAGACTCTTCGTGCCCTGTGCCCCCCAGTACCGTGCCGAGCTAGGTCGGAGCCGGGTTGGGGGAGACGAATTCCACTATGAAGTCTGCCAGAATCTGGGCTTTGATCGCAGTTCGGGGACGGTACTGTATATCATACTGCCCCAGTTCTACTGCCCACTTTGATATGCGCCCTGAAAAGTCAGCTTTCTTGAACACTGAACGGAGTGGGTGCTCCGTGATCACCACAATGGTGTGGGATTGAAAATAATGGGAGAGCTTGCGGGAGGCGGTGACAAGAGCCAACGCAAGCTTCTCCAATAGGAGGTACCTGGTCTCGGCATCGAGCAGGGTCTTGCTCGTGTAATAGATTGGCTTTTGAACTCCCTCGTCCTCCCTGATGAGGACGGAGCTCACTGCGTGATCCGAGACCGCGAGGTACAAATACAGAATCTCCCCCAAAGTTGGGGTGGAGAGTAATGGTGGTGACATTAAATAAGTTTTGAGTGCGGCCAATGCTTGGTCACACTCAGGGGTCCACTGGAACTTCAAATTTTTCTTTAAAAGCTGAAAGAAAGGCCTGCACTTATCTGACGACCGGCTGATGAAGCGGTTGAGTGCTGCGGCCATTCCTGTGAGCCTCTGAACTTCCTTCGTGGTAGAGGGGCTCTAGATGCCCTGGATGGCAGTGATCTGGTCCGGATTGGCCTCTATCCCCCTCCGCGTTACCAAGCTTCCGAGGAACTTGCCAGAGGCTACGCCGAAGGCGCACTTGGAAGCGTTTAGCTTGAGCTTGTACGCGCGAAGGATGTCGAAGACTTGGCCGAGATCCGTCAGATGGTCGCTGGAGCGCACAGATTTGACGACCATGTCGTCGATGTACACATCTACCGATCGGCCGAGCTGGGCCTGGAACATTTTTGTGACGAGGCGCTGATAGGTCGCCCCCGCGTTCTTCAGCCCGAAGGGCATCACCTTATAGCAGTAAGTACCGCGGGGGGTGATGAACGATGTTTTCTCCTCGTCAGGCTCGTAGAGCGGGATCTGATGATATCCTCGGTAGGCGTCAAGGAAGCTCATTCGGTCGTGACCAGCGGTGGCGTCGATCAGTTGGTCAATCTTCGGGAGGGGGAAACTGTCCTTAGGCCAAGCCCTGTTCAAGTCGGTGAAGTCTACGCACACCCTCCACTTCCCAGTTTTCTTCTTGACCACCACCGTGTTGGCCAGCCATACCGGGTACTGGACTTCCCGGATGGCTCCTGCTTTCAGCAGGTTGTCGATCTCTTCGACGACCGCATCTGTCTGCTGCAGCCCGGTCCTTCGGGCCCTCTGCACTACCGGCTTGTGGTTGGGGTCGACATTGAGCTTGTGGCACATGACCTCAGGGTCGACCCCAGGCATTTCGCTTGGGCTCCAAGCGAAGACGTCCACGTTCTGCACCAAGAACCGAGAGAGTTCGGCCCTTTCTTCATCTGGCAGCTAGGTGCCAATCAGGAAGAACCTGTCTGGGTCTGCCGGGTCTAGCCTGACCTCGGCCAGGTCTTCGATGCTCTTCTTTTCAGGGTCCCGGCCGATCTCACCGAGGCCTTTCTCGAACTCGGCCAGGTTGACGCGCTCTGGCTCCTTCACTGCTGGGACTGCGGCCAGCATGCACTGCCTGGCCTGCTGCTGGTCTCCCTCCACTGTAATTACTTCCATCTTGCCCTCCTTGTTCTCAAGGACGAACTTCAGTTTTTGGTGGAGGGAAGAAGGAACTGCCTCTAGCTTGTGGAGCCACGTTCTGCCAAGAATGACATTGTAGGGAGAAGGGGCGTCCACAACCAGGAAGTCGGCCAGCACGGAGGCTCCGCCAACTCGGGTTTCCAAGGCGATCCTACCCTTGGGATAGACTGGCGTGGCGGATAACCCTAGCAAGGGTGCTCGGACCTCCGTGAGGTCTGCTTCGGAGAGTTTCATCCTTTTGAAGCAGTCGTAGTAGAGGACCTCGGAAGAGCTGCCGGAGTCGACGAGGATCCTCTTCACGGTGAAGTCTCTCAGCTTCATGGTGAGGAGCAGGGGGTCGTTGTGAGGGACCTGGATTCCCTCTAGATCTCGATTCGAGAACGAGATGGCGGGTCGGTCGCGGCGGGCTTTCTTGGATGCCGGAGCGAGTTCGGCTTTCATTACTTCTTTCCCGTGCGAAGCCCGCCTGGCTTCGGCACGGGCCTGAGAGCTTCCCCGGGATGAGGAAGCGGGAGCTGAGGACGCCAGATGGATCACGTTGATGATCTTCTCTGAGTCCTCGCTGTCTGGAGCCTGGGCTGCGCTCTGGTGGATCCGGCCCTCGCTGCCGCCGGCATCACCTTCCTTGATGAACTCTGGGATGTGGCCCTCTTTGGCCAGCTTCTCCAGATACCACTGCAAAGTCTTGCATTCTTCGGTCTTGTGCCCGTTGCCCTTATGAAGGAGCAGTAGAGCTTGCTTCGGGGGCCTTCGGTGGGTTCATTCCTCATGGGCTGAGGATACTTGAAGAACGGCTTGGACCTGATCTTGGTCAGGATGCGGTAGATCGGCTCCTTGAAGACGACGTTGACGCTCTGACTGGCGCTGGAGGGAGGTCTGGGCTTCCAGGTGCCCCCAGACCTGGACGACGAAGCTTTCGCCGAACTGGAGACCCAGGCCTATTTGGGCTCCTGCCTCTGGGAGGGCCTCCCGCCCCTCTGCCGAGGCTGGCCACTCCTCTGCTCGGGCTCCGGATGCCCGTCCTGATCCTTAGCTCGGATCTCGTCTTCCTCCTGGGCGATGAAGCGCTTCACCCGGGACATCAACTCTGGCATGGATTCTGGGGAGTCCCCCGCCAAGTTCTTCCGCAAGTCGTGGCCGGGGATCAGGGCATGCTGGAAGGCGTAGATCGCTATCCCTTCCCTCGTGCCCTCGATCTGGCTGTGGACCGCCCAGAATCGCTGGGCGAACTTGGCGAGGGTCTCGCCCTGCTTCATTCTCAGGGTGAGGAGGTCCCCTTCCTTCTTGGGGACGACGGTGTAGGCTTGGAACTTCTTCAGGAAGGAGAGCTGGAGCTCCTTCCAACTGGAAACCGACCGCTCCGGGAGAGAGCAGAACCACTTCAGGGGGAGGTCACCCAAACTGGAGGAGAAGATTTTGCAGTTTAGATGACCCTCGTTCCCCCAGATGGACATCTTCTGGGAGAAGTGTCGGAGGTGGACGGATGGGTCGGACAGTCCGTCATAGGGGACGAACCGCGGGACGAAGAACTTTCTGGGCAAGGGGGTGCGCTCGATTTCTTTTGTGAAGGGCGAGCCCCCGAGATCAGTGTGACCACAGATCTGCTTCTGGTCCCGCATGTCCAAGTTGTGCTGGAGAGCCAATCTGACACGTTTGTCAAATCGTTCCTGCTCATCGTCCTTCTCTGGAGTTTGAGCTCTGGGCTTTCGCTTGGGATGGCTCGGGCTGCGACGGCTATGAGTTCGGCCGTCGTGGCCATGAGTTCGGCCGTCGCGACTATGGTGACTTCGGCTGTTGCTCGAGCCTTCGTTACGGATCTGGCTCCGTCTCTGGTCTAGATGATTTCTGAGGTCCTCGCGGGGAGGCCGGGCTGCCCTGCTGGGGGCGTCCCTCTTTTTCCCTTGAGGCTCAGAGACCTGCCTCAAGGAGGCAGTTTGCGCTGCCCTCAGCTGCTGTTGGAGCTGCTGGAGCTCTCGAACTAACCGCTCCTGCTTCTGGAGAAGAGCGTCTTGGGATGCGACGTTTCCTCCATCGGCTGGAGGTTGATCACGGCGCGTCTCCTCTACGGCCACGGCTTTGTCCTTCCGAGGACGTTCGCGCCGATGCTCGTCGCGTCGGGGTGGCACGGTTTCGTCCGCTGAGAGTGAGGCCTCAACTCCCTCTTGGAATGGGATCTCGACAAAGAGTTGGGAGCCCAGGCGACCCTCGCCTGCGGGTGCGCCTTGGACCGTTCGGGACCGCCCCTGAGGAGGGACGTCCGTCGACGGTGGTAGCAGCTCGAGGACTGGTCTTGAGGATTCTCCGCCCTTCTTAGCTTTCGGTGGCATGGCTTCTGAGAGATTGAGGTTTAGAAGGGTTGTTTGGAAAGATTTGGAGAAGGTTGGGAAGGCTGGGATATTGCTTTCCCACAGACGGCGCCAATTGTAGGTGCAGAAAATAATGACCCACAATAAGGTGGTGCCTTACAGGACTTATCCGGGAAGATGGTGATGACTGGAAATGTCTGGATGCCGTCCGAAAGCCTGAAAGGGATGAACAAACGGTCAGAGGACCCTGGCCTGGGCGGCGCAAGGCTCTCCGATGCCAAAGTCAGTGTGGGAACTGGAACAATGGAAGGAGAGGGAGAAGAGAGGCAGAGTAACAGCTCTGTGAATGGAATATGCGCGTACCTTGCATGGTGCATGGAACTCTATTTGTAGAGGTTTGGATCGTATCTTTCAGAGGATATCTTGGTGTGGGTCCCATGATTTGACTGGGAAGTCATGATCAGCCCACAAAGTAATAAATGCAGTCTAATCCGGCCCACTCTGCATTTAATGCTAGTCGGGTCAGCCCACATTGCATTAAATGCGCATCTTGTTGGGCCAGACTGTGTTGGGCGCCTTTGGCGGTTAGAGTACCATCGGATCTGCCCTCGGGCCTTGCCCTGATGTGGCCTCAGCCGCTGGATGTCGCCATGTCAGCGATCTGGTGAAGATAGTGGGCGGCTGGATGTCGTGTCTGTCCCACTAGCTCGTGCCCCTATCCCTCCACGTGTCTGGTGACGTGGGGGATGAGGGGCGTGAGTGGAGACTCCTTCTGGCTTCGGCTTCCATCCCGGCTCCTTCAGCCGAGGTGGAGCTTTCTGCCAAGATGGCATCCGGGGTGGCCTAGCCGAGGTGGAGCTCCCTGCCGAGATGACGCCGGGGTGGGCCAGTTCGGCGCTAAGGGCCCGGAGCTGCCTGACTTCGGCCGGACCTCCTGTCCTGGTAGCCGGGGTGAGACTGGTGCCACGTGGATGGCACGAGGATGGCACGTGAGAGTGCTTAGTCTCGTTTGATGCATATTCGGTAATTATGATTTCTTTCTAAGTAAAAAACTGTTTACTCTAATGATTTGTTTTTTTTTATAAAGAGTAAGAGGTGTCCATTAGGAATGAAACCTTTCATGGAAAGGGTGTGTTATTTTTTGTGTGCTTCCAGTTGAAATGTTAAATTGGCTTATTTGATCATACATTCTAAGTAATAAAATAAATGAAGGGAATATTTTTATTTCTTTCTCTTTAAAGTTGAGTTTCAGTTAAAAAAATGTCTGTTTCTTGACCCTCCTTGAGCCACGTCAGCAGTGGTATTAAGCAAACTGGAAGCACACAAAAAGAATCACACCCTTTCCATGAAAGGTTTCATTCCTTTTGAGTAAATGATTTTTACAAACAAATCTTTTGAGTAAATGACTTTTCCTCTTCATCAAAGGAAACGCTCATTTTTTAGGAAGCGGATTTTCTCTTTCTGAACTACCACCTTTCCTCTATTTCATTCCTGGTGTATGCTGTCCCTTCTCTCCCTTTCCCATTTTCAGGGGCTAATGTTTCGGCACGTTTCCAAATCTCTCAGTCTCATTGGTACATTTAAAATAACTATTCAATTTACATGATTATAACCGTGCATCGTACGGGATTTATTGCTAGTGGGTATATATTATTAGGTTTGTATATAATAATGCCCTTCAAAAGTCATATATTGACTAATATATCTTCTAATTATCTTTTTTTCATTTGTCTTTTTGTCTTTCTTCATTGGTGTCCTTTCACATGTCTGTCCCTACTGAGGTGAAGAAATCATCCGTTCCAGCTACTATTCCCTTCTATTTTGTGTTTTATTCACTTAGTTCTCTTCTTCTAGCTCTTTCCATATCTGGAGGATAAATGTGCACGGTCCTTGTGGAACTTTTGGGTAATAACTAACTTTTTATCAAAATATTTGGTTCTTCCTTGAAGCTGTACTTCTACTTTGTACTCTTCTTGCAACTGTTGCCTTCATCTGTCTTACTTTCTTTTTGTCCTCACTGGGAGGTTTATTTACCTTGGTGGTATCAACTTACATCAAGTTGTAATTAGAGCAATCCAGGCTACATATTGAGGACTCAGGTATACTGGTCTGCGTCAACAACCAGGCACAACCAACCATTGACCGCATTACCATGTTCCACCGATGAAGTTCCACAAGACATGTTTGGTTTAATTTTGTTTGCAATAACACCTGTGCGGGGAGATTTCTAGAGCACAGGATTAAGCTAATCCCAGCCATCAGATGAGACTAAGCACTCTCACGTGCCGACCACGTGCCACCCACGTGGCACCAAGCTCACCCCGGCTACCAGGACATGAGGTCCGGCCGAAGTCAGGCAGCTCCGGGCCACTAGCGCCGAACTGGCCCACCCCGGGCGCCATCTCGGCAAAAAGCTCCACCTTGGCTGGGCCACCCCGGATGCCGTCTCGGCAGAAAGCTCCACCTCGGCTGAAGAAGCCGGGACAGGAGCCGAAGCAAGAAAAGACCTCCACTCGCACCCCTCATCCCCCGCGCCACCAAGCGCGTGGAGAAACAGGGGTGCGAACTAGTAAGACAGAAGCGACATCCAGCCGCCCATAATCTTCGCTGGATCACTGACAAGGCGGCATCCAGCGGCTGATGCCACATCAGGGCAAGGCCCGAGGGCAGATCCGATGATGCTCCTACCGCCAAAAGCACCCGACACGATCTGGTCCAACAAGACGCGCATTTAATGCATTGTGGGCTGATCCGACTGACATTAAATACAGGGTGGGCTGGATTGGACTGCATTTATTACTTTGCGGGCTTATCATGACTCCCAGTCAAATCATGGGACACACACCAAGGTGTCCTCCAAAGACACGTCCAGACTCTATAAATAGAGGCTCAAACCACCATCAAAGGTACGCACAAGACAACTCATAGAGCTGTGACTCTGCCTCTCTTCTTCCTCTCCTCCCATTGTTCCAGTTCTCTCACTGACTTTGGCATCGGAGAGCCTTGCGCCGCCCAGGCCAGGGTCCTCTGACCGTGTGTTCTTCCCTTTCAGGCTTTCGGACGGCACCCAGTCATCACCATCTTTGGATAAGTCCTCTAAGGCTCCCCAGTTATTGTGGGTCATTATTTTCTGCACCTACAATTGGCGCCGTCTGTGGGGAGGTAATATCCCAACCATCCCAACCTTCCCAACCTTCTTAACCTCAATCTCTCAGAAGCCATGCCTCTGAAAGCTAGGAAGGGCGCAGAGTCCTCGAGAGCAGCGCTCGAGCTGCCACCACCGTCGACGGACGTCCCTCCTCAAGGGCGCTCCCGCACGGTGCATGGCACGTCTGCAGGCGAGGGCCGCTTAGGCTCTCAGCTCTTCGTCGAGTTCCCCTTCCAAGAGGGACTCGTGGCCTCGATCTCAGCAAAAGAAGTCATGCCACCCAGACGCGATGAGCGTCGGCATGAGCGTCCTCGGAAGGACAAAGCCGTGGCCGTAGGAGAGACGCGCCACGTTCAACCCCCTGCCACTGGAGGGGTTCTCGAAGCCCAAAATGCTCTCCTCCAGAGGCAAGAGCAGCTGATTCGCGAGCTCCAGCAGCAGCTGAGGGCAGCGCAAACTGCCTCCTTGAGGCAGGTCTCCGAGCCTCAAGGGAAAAAGAGGGACGCCCCCAGCAGGGCAGCCCAGCCTCCTCGCGAGGACCTCAGAAATCATCTGGATCATAAGCGGAGCCAGATTCATGACGAAGGCTCGAGCAACAGCCGAAGTCATCATAGCCGCGATGGCCGAGCTCATAGCCATCGCAGCCCGAACCACTCCAAGTGAAAGCCCATAGCTCAGACCCCAGAGAAGGACGATGAGCAGGAGCGATTTGACAAACGCGTCAGATTGGCTCTCCAGCACAACTTGGACGTGCGGGATCAGAAGCAGATCTGTGGTCACACTGATCTGGGGGGCTCACCCTTCACGAAAGACATTGAGCGCACCCCCTTGCCTAGAAAGTTCTCCGTCCCGCGGTTCGTCCCCTACGACGGACTGTCCGACCCGTCCGCTCACCTTCGACACTTCTCCCAAAAGATGTCCATCTGGGGGAATGAGGGTCACCTGAACTGCAAAATCTTCTCCTCCAGTTTGGGTGACCTCCCCCTGAAGTGGTTCTGTACTCTCCCAGAGAAGTCCATTTCGAGTTGGAAGGAGCTCCAGCTCTCCTTCCTGAAGAAGTTCCAAGCCTACAGCGTCGTCCCCAAGAAAGAAGGGGACCTCCTCGCCCTGAAGATGAAACAGGGTGAGACCCTCGCCATCTTCGCCCAGCGATTCTGGGCGGTCTACAGCCAGATTGAGGGCACCAGGGAAGAGATAGCAATCTACGCCTTCCAGCATGCCCTGATCCCCGGCCACGACTTGCGGAAGGACTTGGCCGGGAACCCCCCAGAATCTATGCCGGAGTTGATGTCCCGGGTAAAGCGCTTTATCGCCCAGGAGGAAGACGAGATCCGAGCCCGGGATCAAGACGGGCATCCGGAGCCCGAGCAGAAGAGCAACCAGCCTCGGCAGAGAGGCGGGAAGCCCTTCCAGAAGCAGGAGCCCAAGCATGCTTGGGTCGCCCGTTCGGCGGTGCCCACACCACCCAGGTCTGGGGGCACCAGCAGGCCAAGGCCTCACGCCAGCGCCTATCAAGGCATCAACGTCGTCTTTAGAGAGCCGATACACCAGATCCTGAACAAAATAAAGGGTAAGCCGTTCTTCGAGTGGCCTCAACCCTTGAGAAATGAGCCCACAAGCGGCGATCGAAGCAATCTCTTCTATTCCTACCACAAAGGTAAAGGACACAAGACCGAGGAGTGCAACTCTCTGAAGTGGTACCTGGAGAGACTCGCCGGCGAAGGCCACCTCCCAGAATTCGTCAAAACAGGAGATGCCGGCGGCAGCGGGGGCCAAGTTCACCAGAGCACGGCTCGGGACCCAGACAGCGAGGACTCCGAAAAGATCATTAACGTGATCCACCTGGCATCCTCGGTTCCCTCTCCCTCATCTCGCGGAAGCTCGCATCACACGGGAAGAAGGTGATGGAAGTCGAGCTCGGGCCGGCACCCAAAAAAGCTCGCCGCGGCCGAACTGCGATCAAAGCCCAGATTCTGGCGAACTTCAGCATAGTCTCGCTCAAATTTGGCCCCGGCCCCGCCTGGCACGACGCTGACGGGCACAGGGCACGAGCTGTAAATAACTGGGATCGAACAGTCTCCACCTCGGCAACACCTCTCAGGCCAGCAGGATGAGAGCAGTCAATTCCTTTAGGGATCGGCCTTCTCACCCTGAGTGCAGAGCTGATCGACCAAGGCCGAAATAAGACAAACCTGGCAATGGAGCTGGAGTTGCCGGACAAGCGCCAAGGAGCAATAGCCCTGCGTCTGACCGATTGACGGCAGCGGTTAGCCAGAGCGCACAGTCAAATGTCAAGGAAATGAGGTTCTCCCTGGGAGAGCCGGTTCTCAAGAGAACTTTGCCAACTCACAGAGCCGAAGGAAAGCCGGCCCCGAGCTGGCATGGCCCGTTCAGGGTGGTCTTACAGGCAACGAAATCAGCCTACAAGCGCAAAGACAGAGGGCAAGCCACTGCCGAGATCGTGGAATGCGTCCCGCCTGAAGAAATTCTGTTTCTAAAATGTGTAGCAAGTCCCAATCAATGAAAGTGTCTTTTGCCCTGTCATCAAATCTGTATCATCTCTCCTTGCGTGACTTCAACAGCTCCGGGTCCATCGCCCTGGAAAAGGCCTCGAGTCCAAACTCGGTCGTTTCCTAAAGCTCCGGGTCCACCGCCCTGGAAAAGGCCTCGAGTCCAAACTCGGTCGTTTCCTAAAGCTCCGGGTCCACCGCCCTGGAAAAGGCCTCGAGTCCAAACTCGGTCGTTTCCTAAAGCTCCGGGTCCACCGCCCTGGAAAAGGCCTCGAGTCCAAACTCGGTCGTTTCCTAAAGCTCCGGGTCCACCGCCCTGGAAAAGGCCTCGAGTCCAAACTCGGTCGTTTCCTAAAGCTCCGGGTCACACCGCCCTGGAAAAGGCCTCGAGTCCAAACTCGGTCGTTTTCCTAAAGCTCCGGGTCCACCGCCCTGGAAAAGGCCTCGAGTCCAAGCTCGGTCGTTTCCTAAAGCTCCGGGTCCATCACCCTGGAAAAGGCCTCGAGTCCAAACTCGGTCGTTTCCTACAGCTCTGGGTCCACCGCCCTAGGAAAAGGCCTCGAGTCCAAGCTCGGTCGTTTCCGAAAGCTCCGGGTCCATCGCCCTGGAAAAGGCCTCGAGTCCAAACTCGGTCGTTTCCTAAAGCTCCGGGTCCACCGCCCTGGAAAAGGCCTCGAGTCCAAACTCGGTCGTTTCCTAAAGCTCCGGGTCCACCGCCCTGGAAAAGGCCTCGACTCCAAACTCGGTCGTTTCCTAAAGCTCCGGGTCCACGCCTGGAAAAGGCCTCGAGTCCAAACTCGGTCGTTTCCTAAAGCTCCGGGTCCAGCGCCCTGGAAAAAGGCCTCGAGTCCAAACTCGGTCGTTTCCTAAAGCTCCGGGTCCACCGCCCTGGAAAAGGCCTCAAGTCCAAACTCGGTCGTTTCCTAAAGCTCCGGGTCCACCGCCCTGGAAAAGGCCTCGAGTCCAAACTCGGTCGTTTCCTAAAGCTCCGGGTCCATCGCCCTGGAAAAGGCCTCGAGTCCAAACTCGGTCGTTTCCTAAAGCTCCGGGTCCATCGCCCTGGAAAAGGCCTCGAGTCCAAACTCGGTCGTTTCCTAAAGCTCCGCCCTCTAACCAGTGGCTATAGATTCCCATTCCTACCCCAATCCAAAGACACAGAAACCCACAGGAGAAGAAGCAGGGCAGAAGGAACTTACGGGGGCAAGGCGATGACAATGAGCAACAAAGAGACACGACCTCAGCAGCACACCACTTCTCAGACGAGGTTCCCTAGCAGCAGCTTACCCTCCTTTGATTCAGAATGGCGACAGAGAAGAAGACGAACCTCGATTGCCCTATATATATCGCCCAAAGGCTCCCCTCCCTTTTCTAGGGGACCTAGTTGGGCGCGCCAAAGGGGCATCTCCTAGAGCTCCGCGCGAATCATTTCAAACATTGATTGCGTCCCTGACAGAACGGCGCGCACGATCTCGAGAAGACAGACTACTAACCAGAGGACGACACGCAGGGCCGTCAACCTGTCTCCAGTATTGAATAAGGGACGCCAATTATTGCCTCGGTTATCCAAAGCGACCGTGAATCAGGGCCGAGAGGGACTCCCTCCACCGGGTAAGCACCGTCACATAGCTCCCGACCTCACGGCACTGACGATTTCCGCAAGGTCAGAAGCTAGGGGCAATTGTGCGGGGAGATTTCTAGAGCACAGGATTAAGCTAATCCCAGCCATCAGATGAGACTAAGCACTCTCACGTGCCGACCACGTGCCACCCACGTGGCACTAAGCTCATCCCGGCTACCAGGACATGAGGTCCGGCCGAAGTCAGGCAGCTCCGGGCCACTAGCGCCGAACTGGCCCACCCCGGGCGCCATCTCGGCAAAAAGCTCCACCTTGGCTGGGCCACCCCGGATGCCGTCTCGGCAGAAAGCTCCACCTCGGCTGAAGAAGCCGGGACGGGAGCCGAAGCAAGAAAAGACCTCCACTCGCACCCCTCATCCCCCGCGCCACCAAGCGCGTGGAGAAACAGGGGTGCGAACTAGTAAGACAGAAGCGACATCCAGCCGCCCATAATCTTCGCTGGATCACTGACAAGGCGGCATCCAGCGGCTGATGCCACATCAGGGCAAGGCCCGAGGGCAGATCCGATGATGCTCCTACCGCCAAAAGCACCCGACACGATCTGGTCCAACAAGACGCGCATTTAATGCATTGTGGGCTGATCCGACTGACATTAAATACAGGGTGGGCTGGATTGGACCGCATTTATTACTTTGCGGGCTTATCATGACTCCCAGTCAAATCATGGGACACACACCAAGGTGTCCTCCAAAGACACGTCCAGACTCTATAAATAGAGGCTCAAACCACCATCAAAGGTACGCACAAGACAACTCATAGAGCTGTGACTCTGCCTCTCTTCTTCCTCTCCTCCCATTGTTCCTAGTTCTCTCACTGACTTTGGCATCGGAGAGCCTTGCGCCGCCCAGGCCAGGGTCCTCTGACCGTGTGTTCTTCCCTTTCAGGCTTTCGGACGGCACCCAGTCATCACCATCTTTGGATAAGTCCTCTAAGGCTCCCCAGTTATTGTGGGTCATTATTTTCTGCACCTACAACACCCTTCCTATTTTTGCCCTTCTTCTACATGGTATGTTTGGTTTAATTTTGTTTGCATTAACACCCTTCCTATTTTTGCCCTTCTTCTACATGGTGGTTTTAATCAACAGGTAAAATTTATATGGTTTTCATCAAAAACATTCTTATTAATATGATGAAATCCTGTCAGTGTTTGCATACAAGTGAGTATTTTCTGTTTCAAGCACAGGCCAGCATTTTTTGTTGCCACTGCTCTAGTAGCAGCAAACAAGATTTATATTCCTTGACATTTTATGAATAATGCTAAAAAAAGGAATAAAGCTTTTAAGTTTTGTGTATTTGTAGGTGCAGAAAATAATGACCCACAATAACTGGGGAGCCTTAGAGGACTTATCCAAGGTGATGAAGATTAGGTACCGCCCGAAAGCCTGAAAGAGAAGAGCAAACGGTCAAAGGACCCTGGCCTGGGCGGCGCAAGGCTCTCCGATGCCAAAGTCAGTGAGCGAACTAGAACAATGGAAGGAGAGGAAGAAGAGAGGCAGAGTAACGGCTCTTTGGGTTGAATTGTGTGTACCTTGCATGTGGTATGAAGCTCTATTTATAGAGGCTTGGGTCGTATCTTTGGATGATATCTTGATGTGGGTCCATGATTCGACGGGGAAGTCATGATCAGCCCATAAAGTAATAAATGCGGTCCATTCCAGCCCACTTTGCATTTAATGCCAGTCGGGTCAGCCCACATCGCATTAAATGTGCGTCTTGTTGGGCCAGATCGTGTTGGGCGCCTTTGGCGGTAGGGGTACCATCGGATCTGCCTTCGGGCCTCGCCCTGATTTGGCTTCAGCCGCTGGATGCCGCCCTGTCAGTGATCTGGAGAAGATTGTGGACGGCTGGATGTCGCATCTGTCTCACTAGCTCGCGCCCCTATTCCTCCACGTGCCTGATGACGTGGGGGATGAGGGGCGTGAGTGGAGGCTCATTCCTGCTTCGGCTTTCGTTCCTGTTCCTTCGGCCGAGATGGAGCTTTCAGGCGAGGTGGGCACATGGGATAGCCGAGCTCGGCGCCAGCGGTCCGGACCCACTTGACTTCGGCCGGAGCCCCTGTCCTGGTAGCCGGGGTGAATCTGGTGCCACGTGGGCGGCACGCGGATGGCACGTGAGAATGCTTAGTCTCATCTGAAGGCTATGATTAGCGTAATCCTGGAGTTCGGGAAATCTCCCCACACAATTGCCCCCTAGCTTTTGACCTCTTAAGCGTCCTAGCCTTTAGTGGTCGAAAGCTAGAAAATCTGTCTGGGGATGCGGCGATCATTACCTGGTGTTGTTTCAACTTTTCTGAAGCAATAAATGCTCTGCCCTGTCCGTCCTGGGAAGCGAGTCGACGACTACACGCGTAGCCTCTTCACTGATTGCGTTGTCTCATTGATGGGACGGGCACGGGCTGCGAAGTCCGCATTTTCGAACTCGAAAGTGGTATTCAATCGAGGGTTCCCCTTCCATAAATAGAGTCATCTTCTTGCTTTCTTGTTTCTGATTCCTTTTGCCTCTGCCTTCGATTTCTGCTCTGCTCGTTCGAGATCTCTCTAGCGAGGACGACCGTAGGACGCGCCCGGATCTGTTCCTGATTCGCCCCTTCGTCTCTGTAAGTTGCTTCGTGCCTCTGTCTGGTTTTTCTTGGGGTTTCGCGACTTCTAGGGTTTAACTTCGCTGTCACCCTTTTTAGACATGGGCACCCCTAGGTTTGAGCTAGATACCGATGAGGGCATAGCCAGGTTTAAGGCCGCTTTCAGTATTCCGGAGGGAGTCCTCCTCAAGCCGGCGGACTCCGTCGATTATGCCACGCTTCGCTGGTCCTGCGGCTGGATGCCGTTCCCTCTGATCTCCGTGATCGAGGGCGGGGTTAGATTCCCTCTGCACCCCTTGCTTAGGGCCTGCCTTAGTGCATGGTCCATCACCCCGTGCCAGCTGATACCCAATGGCTATAAGGTCATCATGGGCACGGCGAAGCTGAATGAGATCTTGGGGACCAACCTGGGTGTCCATGATATCGAGGATACCTATGATATCTGCAAGGCTGGGGAAGGAAAATACTATCTCCGGGTGAAGCCGCAGCGAAGAGGCTTCGTCCTGGCCTTGGAGGATTCGAGTAAGAATGCCGAGGAAACTTTCTTCTGTGTGTCGGGGGACTGGGAGTTCGGCGCTGGCGAGAGCAGGAGGCTGATGGTGCCTCGTCGCCCCGGGACTGTCCCAAGTAAACACCGCCTCTTTTCTCTTACTTGCTTTGCTTGACTTGGATGATGCCGAGCTGACACTCTTATTGTTTGTTGCGCAGAAGCCGGCGCGAGGCGACGCCGAGCTGCGAGTGAAGGCTGGAGGAAGTACGTCGACGACATCAACAAGGTCGAAAGATACAAGGGGCACGAGACC
Organism: Litsea cubeba; assembly: GCA_012931725.1. Classification (NCBI taxonomy): domain Eukaryota; kingdom Viridiplantae; phylum Streptophyta; class Magnoliopsida; order Laurales; family Lauraceae; genus Litsea; species Litsea cubeba. Next base: position 77,018,542 of record CM022946.1, on the reverse strand, counting down.
AGGTCAGCTTGGAAGCTGCTCGGGTATACGCCGAGATACCGCGGCCACTATAGGAGAACCGGAGTGGCCGAGGTGGACGAGGCGCATCCTGATTATCCTGCTGTCTCCGTTGCCGTGCCCGCCGAGATCCCTTTGACCAATCCTGCTGCGAGCCGAGCTGCGTCTGGCGCCGAGGCGTCCACCTCTAGTTCGGAGTTACCGAACCTGACGCAGATAGTGGACGCTTATTCGTCCGATCGGGAAGAAGGTATGGAGGGAAGCTCAAGGGCGCCCGTTGTCAAGGATCTGGCGGCCAAGTTCAGGCAAAGGTCTACCTCTTCTGCGACACCTGATGGACTGCGCTCCTGCTCGGTTCTCTACCGAGGTCGGCGGACGTGGGAGTCCGTATGGTCCGACCTTTTCGTAACCGGGGGGCAGGGGCGTGCATCAACATTTCTTTTTTTGTATGGGTGTGCCAGATTTTCTATTTTACTTGGAATTGCAAGTGGTGATCCAGAGATCAACCTTCGCAAAATCAACTTCTTTCAAGTTTTCCATTGCACATATATTTAAGAAAAGAGACATTTTCTTGGTTTGCCGTGAAAGGCGATTTTTTGGCATTTATTGCCGATTTTTGGCGTTTATAGCCGTTTTACAATCCTTATCAATAATGAAAGACAAGAGTTGTGATTTTTGTCTCTTTTGAAAAAATACAAACTATAATGAAAAGCAAGAAAAGGAGGATCTAACTTCTCAGGAGATTGTGGGGGACCCGTTTAGATTGACGGTCGCAAGCCATATGTGGGCTTCGCCATCATCCATGCAGATGAGAACAGAGGATGCTATTGATTCACTTGGCTTGGCTATAACCTCAGGTTTTTAGAGAACAAAGACCAAAAGAAGGTCCTATGTCCAATAAAAAGCCGAGTAGACGGGCTTGAAAAGCCATGTCTAAGCCATTGGCGGCAGAAGGAGAAGGCAAGGACCTTGGGGGGGGGGTACCCCCCAAGGGACTTTTGTCACCTTGTAGCGGTGGTCGGTGTAGGATTTCCGCAGAGTTTTCTCTCTTAGATTTCTGATGCCTCTTTCTGTCTGAGTTTCCAGATTTTCTGCAGTCTATTGTCTGTGTGTCTGCTGTTTTGTGATCTCTTTCTTCTTGGAGAGCTCTCCTATTTATAGGCTTTTAGGTAGCCATTTAGGAGGGTTTATGAGCCTTAATTGTCATAAAGCTACATAAAGGGAGGAGTTACAAAATTGAATTCTTTATTTTGTAACTCCTTTTTCTTGGCTTTTGATTGGCCGGAGGAGATTGAGGGCATTTAATCGCCTTTAATCGCCATGATGGGAGGAGTTTCATGGGTTAAATGCCATGAACCTCTTGACTTGTAACTCCCGGATGCTTGCTTCTGATTGGTCCGTCCAAAGAAATGGATTAATGACTGTAATAAAGCTAGTCAATTAATCGCATTAAGTGGTCGCCGAGCATCTGAAGAGTCGCGGGCCGTGCCGTGTCTTTTGGGATTCTTCTGGCGATGATCATCGATGGATCTTCATGTAGATCGACATCGGATGGCCATGTAATTTCAGGTGTTTGTTGCCAACCGCAGGTCGGTGCCATCTGTCCTGTCGATTTCTCGATCGGTCGGGTAGAAAGCACACTTTTTTTTGGTTGACCGGGTGGCGATCAATATTGTTTTTGATACTTTTGATGATTGACCCGTGTTTTGGACGGATGTCAGAGGATTTGGTGTCTCAAAAGTATGAATTTTGGAAAATACCAGAGGCTGGGCACTTCGAATCGCGAAAAAAAGGCGAAAAAAAGGCGAAAACCGGGGTTTCCGGGGCCTTCCCGGCGACCCCGGGCTCCATGGTCGCCGGCGACCCTGGGGGGGTTTTCCCCCTTTTTATCCCGTTTTGTGTCCGTTTTTGCTGTTTTTCGATTCTTTTTTTCTTCTGTATTTTTCCTTGACATTTTTGACCATTTATTTGCCTGATTTCCCTGTAGGAAACCTGATGAGGATCCTTGCATTTTATTTTGCAAAGTTTCCAATTTCCTGAGAAAGCCGAAGACTTTGTCGCGCAGAGCTGCCGATTTTCCGTCAGAAGCTGAAACTGGGTCAAACGATGTCGGAATGACCTGAAATTTGGTGTGAAGCCTCCTGAGCAATAAATAAGACAAACCATAGGCTTTTTTTTTGAGTTTTGAAGCCGTTTGGGGTTCTATCACCAGTAGACTCGCTTTTGTCGCGATGAAGATGTCGCGGTTTGATGTGCGGTCAACCGATGTCCGATTGACTTGAAATTTGACAGGGAACCTATTGGAGTCATTTTAAGATGATCTATAGGCTCTGTCTTGGAAACCATGGTCCCGGAGAGCTTCGCCGCCGAGAGGCCTGATTTGGCTTCCGAGCGTCAAAATATGGTCAAATGTTGTCGAAATGACCTGAAATTTGACGTGTAGCCCTTTGTAAGCATTTTGAAGCCGTCCATGTGCTCTATCTGATGAGTGATGGTCTCAGTGGTTCTCGCCACCGAGAGGCTTGATTTAGCTGTTCGAGGGTTGATGTAGGGTCAAACGTTGTCGGTTTGACTCGAAACTTGACGTGGAGCCTTTTGGATGTATTTTGAGACCATCCATCGGCTCTGATTGAAGATTTGGTGTCTCCGATGCTTTCGCCGCCGAGAGCTCCTTTTCGGCTGTCGGAGAAGCGAAGTTAGGCCAAATGATTTTGAAATGGCCCGAAACTTCTTGTGTACTCCTCTTTTGGCTGTCTTGAAGGATCTTGCAGTTTTTGTTTGATTCTGACAAGATTTGATTTTTTGGAAGTAGCATTGCCTATTTATGGCAGGTTGCGACTTCATGTAGATCTTTGGATCTTGAAGAGGCAAAGTGACATTTTTGGTGTCAACAAATGCCCCCTAGAGGTACAACGACGAGTTGCTTAACTTTTGTAGTCGATGTGCCTCGAAGAGATTTTTGAAGGAGTGGCTATGACTTGACCAAGAGTATTTGAGCAGTATTTCTTTTTGGTATTTGTAGCCTTTTGAGCTTCCAGGGGAATTTTATGGTAGTGAAAAGGATCACGTACCATCTCGAGGTAAAGTTTTGAAGATGACATCAAGGATGTGGATTTGGGTTTTGACCTTGTGACCTAACAGGCTGTATGTGGCAGGTTAGGGGGTCGGGTTTGGTTTTGATCGTGTGACCCAACAAGCTGTATGTGGAATGTTGGGGGATCAATTTTGGTTTTGATCTTGTAACCTAACAGGCTGTATGTGGCAAGTTAGGGGATCAGGTTTTGGTTTGGATTTTTGTGGAATGTCAATTTCAAGATTTTGGCTCAATTTGGTATATGAGGCTGGGTGGTTTGATTTTTGGAAGCTCATGGGGCTTGGAATTTTCTTTGTATGGTCCAATCAACTCAAAAGAGGCATGGAACCATTTTTGTATGCTCTTGGTAAGAGGGATTTCTTTTTGACTAAAAGCCCAAAATTTTTTTTTTTTTTTAAACTGCCTAGGTGGTCAAACCTGGCTCATATGGGCTAATCCATGGGACCTTAAGCTTTTGAAATGGCTTAGATCTCATATGGTGTCATTTTTGTAAAGAATATCCAAAAATATCTCATTTGGATAGAGAATATCTAAGAATATCTTTACTTGGAGAGAATCTCTCATATTCCCTTTATTTTGGGATAGGATATCTCAAGATATCTTTCTTTTGGGAAAGAATCCTTCATTGATCCTATCTATTAGGAGAAAATCTCTCATTGATTTCTTTTTTGGGAGAAAATCCTTCAAGATATCTTTCTTTTGGGAAAGAATCTTTCTAATCTCTTTCTTTTGGTAAGGTTACTAATTAGTAACACTTATCTCTTTCTTCTTTCCTTCTTTGGTTTGCTCTCTTCTATAAAAGCAAGGAGGAGGTTGGATCTCTTGCATTTATTACTTTCTTTTGCAATAATCTCAAGAGGGCTTCAAGACCAAGAGTTCTTCTTCTTCAAGATCTTCAAGACTTTTCTTCTTCTTCTCCATCAATGGCTTCAAATAAGTTCCCTTTTTCAAGAAAACTCCATTGTAGGAAAAAAAAAGTTCTTTCTCTCTTTTTTTTTGTTTCTTTCTTTTTCTTTTCTTTTTTTTTCCACGTGTTTTCCTTCCTTTTTTTTTTACACGTGTTTCTTTTTCTTTTCTTCTTTTTTTTCTTCATGTTTTGTTTTTTTTTTTTGTTTGTGGGCCGTACGGACAGATCCGTACGGATCTGGCCGTACGGCCACGTGGCCTGTGGGCCAGCTCCCTCTTTTTTTTTCTTTTCTTTTTTTTTTGTTTTCTTTCCCTCTCCTTTTTTTTGAGAAAGTTTCTTTTCTTTCTTCTTTTCTTGTTTTTTTTTTTGTTTTCTTTTGCTCATCATGATAATGCCCCATTTTTTTTTGGCAAACCTAGATGTTCATGCATGCATCCAATTGTAAATTAAATTTGTAGCATGATGTGATAGCATACATGAAAGTTTTCGCAATTTTGGGAATTTGGAGCTCGCAGCGATGTTGAGCCCTTCCTGATTTTGCGGAGACTTTGAGGTTTCGAAAGTTTGGAGTTTCGGAACTCGCAGCGATGTTGAGCCCATCTTCAAGCTTTCTATTTCTTTCGGGATAGTTCCTTTTCTTCGGAATTGCCCCGTCATCATGTCAAAATTTCGCCAGATTTTTTTTTAGCGAGATTCTGTCATTTTGATGTTTGATCTTTTTCTTTTCCATCCTTTTCAGGTGGTTCCTCCAGAACGAACAAGGGTAAAGAGCCTGCTACAAGCGTACCTCGTCGATCTTCTAGATCTTCTAATCCGGCCGTTCAGCAGGCCTTTGAGAAGGTCCAGTATGTTGAGAGAAATCTAGAAGAGTGCGACTCCCTCAACAGAGATGAGATAAGGCAGCGACTGATCACTCTCAAGGGAGAGGAATTCTATAAGATCATGGTATGCAGTCGTCCATGGGTGATGGAAGATCAGAGCGTTTTGCCCAAGCCTACCTTCTTCTTTGGTGATGCAGTCTCTGATGACATGACATACCAGAGGAGATGTTTTCAGTTTTCTTTCACAGCGGATGGTGAGAAGAAGACTATTGTTACCCGGTCGACGTTTGATCGCACCGTCTCGATTCTGAGCCTTGCCCCCACGTGCTCTAAGAGGGAAGATCCTCCAAGCTGGGTGAGAAGGACAAATGTAATCAAGACCGGGGTTTTTGTTGGCGGTTCTCCTGGATATACGGAGAGGTCGCCTATTGACATGGACCTGTTGATGCCATCCAGCGGCTACCAGGGCTCTGATTATCCGTCGGTCGATTTGAGACCGGTGGGCCTTGGTTTTTTTAGCGGTGACGGCAGCAATTGGATCAAGCCTTTTCAACTCCGTGGCCGTTTCAATGCTGACTCCGAGTGGAAGTCGTGGACTGATCGCGTCCTGCTGATTGGAGGCGCCGTTTTGAAGGAAGCCGGGATTTTTGATGCGGTCCGTGCCTTTAGGGAGACCGTGATCTTTTCCGACGAGGCCTTCATGGCTATGCTGGAATCATTCCTCCCACAAACCAATACCTTCGTTGTGACGAATGGCGAGATTGGTTTTTCTTTGAAGGAGCTGAGCGCCATTACTGGATTGCCCATCCTCGGCAAACTCTATGAGGAGTTTATGCCGATTGACAGCGTCCTTGAGGGGCAGTCTGAGGAGTTCAGGCTTCTGTACTTTCAGCTCGTCGCCTTCTATGTTTTTTTGAAGGAGAAGGAGGGTTTGAAAGTTAGATCCAGCAGTTGGAAGAGTTCTAGCTCTTCATTCCCCAACTTTTTTGATAGCAGGGAGTCTTCTGATAGCGTGACTCAAGAAGCCGGAGCTCAGGATCCAAGTTCAAAGAAGATCTTGGCCATGCAAGAAGAGTTGAGAGATTTCTGTGCCAGTACAAATGCCATATGTCCTGACATTGCACTGCGGAGAGATCTCGTTGTTTACGTCACTTATTGGCTTGGTGAGGCCATTTTTGCTGGAGGAGATGGAACGCACATCAGGCCGCATTGTATTTTTCCGGCTTGTCAGATGGCGTTTGGAGAGCAGCTTGCTTTGGTGCCAGCTCTTTACTCCTACCTGTGTACCGAACTGCAGGCTGCTGCTTTTTTGGTTCGGCTTGGGCTTCCCATGAATAGGGTATTTTCAGCCCATATCTTTTATTCGTGGTACGTGTACCACTGTCCTGGCTTCCACCGGCTGGGTGCTGCACAGGATGATGATCCTCTGATGATTCGACTGGCTAAGGGCAAAGCCGTGTCCGAATCACTTTTGTTTGCCCGCATGAGGATCCGACGGTTCAAGGACGTCGAGATGGGGCGGTCTTCAGTGAAGCTTTCTCCGGAGTTGCGAAATAAGGCTTTTGATTTTGGTGCCTCCCGAGACTCTACCAGGGCGGGGTCGGGAAGGCATTATTCCTTGACGAATGCAGAGAGAGTGGCTTTTCAGCATACGTGTCGGCACGATGGTGTACCGTAGACATCTTTTCGTCGACATCCAGCCGTATGTACCATCTCGCTTTGCTTTGCTGCTGGGCTTTTCTCAAGGCGTTGTTGGAGCACCTTCAAGCATGGTGAAGCACTTTGGAGGCTTACAGGATGGGAGAAATGCATGGGCTTTCTATAGTGCTGAGGACACTACAGCCATGATTTCTTATCCTGTGTTGCTGACTTCCTGGACGGCCGGCTTTGCGAAGTGGTTCGCGGAGAGCTTTTCGGCATATCGGAGGCTTTCCAAGAATGAGCTTGATGTGAAGCTGGCATCTGGAAAGGGCCTTAGAAAGTCGGATGGCATCCGGTGAGAGGAAGTTTGGGCCTTCCTTTCTGGAGAGAAGCACAAGATAGGCTTTCTCGGTGACCAGGGCGTCATTGGTTCTGAAGCTGTTCGAGAAATACCTGATGAGGCTTTAGAGTAGCTTAAACAGGAGGAAGCAGAACTTGGCGCTTAGATGCAAGTGGCACAGAGGCAAGCTTCCATGGAGTCTACTGGCAAGAGTAGACCATCCAGTGAGGAGTCAAGTGGGAAACCTGACTCTGACAGCGGGGCAGGTTCCTCTAAGAAGCGAGCCCGCAGGAGTAAAAGGAGGAGGAGTCATCATCGCAGCAAGGGGCAGCATGAGGACTCTCCTGACTTGGAAGTTCCTCTTACTATCAATGAGGATGTGCCAGTGGATGCTGACGAGCCTCCAGAGAAGAGAAGCCGAGAAGAAGAGACCGTCGGTGAAGGTATGATTCTTCCTTTTTCTCTTTCCATTTCTTTTCATGGGATTTTTCCATGTTTTGATTTGCTTCTTGTTTCTGCTTTTCCTTTTTTTTTTTAGTAGAGGAAGACTTGGCGATGCCTGAGGTTCCAACCGATGAGGTGGTGGCGGATCCTGTCGGGGCACCTGAAGAAGAACCGAGGGACTGTGGAGTGAATCCAGAATCTCGAATTGGTACGACTTCCCTTTTTTTTCTTTTTTTTTGTCTGTGACTTGGTTTGCTAACACATTTCTTGCCAGCTGACTTGCCACAGGATTCCGATGACTTTGAACCATCGATGGATGCAAATGTTGATGATGCTTCCGATGAGTTCATGGAGGAAGAAAGTGTTCCGCCAGTCGTCGAGGAAGGTATTTTGTAGTTATAACCCTGATAATGATTTTCAAACAGGATCATATTCATACCTTTTAGTGTTTCTTTGGCAGGTTTTGAAGTGACAGAGGAGGGTCCATCGCTTCCTTCAGAACCATAGCAAGGGATGCCTGAGGTTGATCCAGAGGTAGAGACTCCTAGGACCAGTTCTGACAATGTTGAGGAGATACCTCGTGCTGAGATTCCTTCCCGAGCAGGAGCAGCTTCAACTGGGAAGAGTTCTTTTGTTACTCTTCCAACAGATGATGACATGAGCAGCCGACCAACGGAGTTGGGCGAATCTTCAGCTGGGCCATCTCTTCTTTTTGCGAAGAAGGTGGTGGTGCGAGTTCTGAGTTCTTGGATCGAGACTCTCTTTTCTGGGCACTTGGATGCCGGATTTGGCATGATCCAGCATGTGCAGGAGATTCTCGGTGATGCTGAAGAGGCTGGTCTGGATGTCACAGGTGCCAGGGCGATCGTTGATAGGATCATTGCACTGGGTGACAAGTGGTTTGAGACCATGGGTTTGGCTGATGACCAGTTCTTCAAGGAGATGTTCCTGGACCCTGCTGATAAGGCTAAGTCTTGTTAGGATTTCGTATTGCAATTTGATGGATGCATCATTCATCTTATTCATTCATTTGAATATTGTCACATGCATTGATTTTAGAAATCTTGAAATCTTGATTTATACATGCATTGTTTTAAATCTTGTAAACCTTATGATTTATGCATGTTTTGGTTTTAAACATTGGACGCATTTTTAGTTTGAAAAAGATTTTATAAATCAAGCTAGCCATTGGTTTTAAATGTTTTAAATTTTGTTTGGCCTTTTATGTTATATGATTTTTAAGCACTTGGATTGGTTTAAATCATATTTCCATGCTTGGTTTATTGGCCCAAAGTCCCCCCAAGAAAATCACTTTGAAAATCCCATTTTTGAGAATTCTGGACTTTTACCGGCGGTCAAATGGGACTTTTACCGGCGCTTTATGGCCGCCGCTAAAAGCAGTTTTTCAAAAATTAAAGCTGTTGGGTTTCTAACCGTTGAGGTGTCGGTTGACCGACAACAACCTGTGGGTCGACCGACAAGGAGCCGTTGGACCACTTTTTCTATAAAAAGAAACTCATTCCTTAAGCATTAGGGGGTATCTTTGAAGCCCTTCTTGAGGCATTTTGAAGCAAAAGAAAGGGGATCAAGCTAAGGAAGGCTAATGGTCATTAAGGAAAGCTAAAGCTTGGATTAATGAAGTTAAACCACCAAGTAAGCTTTGCTTTTTATTAATCATTATTTTATGCTTTGTTAAACTATTGGTAAATGATTTTAGCATATAAACTATGATGTGTTGAATCCTCTACTTCCTTAATCTTTGATTTAAGTCATAGGATTCTTCACCTTGATTTCAAAACAAGTTTGTTTTATAAACTTTGTTAATCATGCATTGCCAAAATCTTTGATTTCTTTTATGTCATGATTCATTAACTTGTTTTGAATCTTTCCTTGTTGTTTTCATTCATTTAAACCTTTGTTGAATTAGTTTGGTTTTGAAAACAACATTGCACATGCATCACATGTTTAGACTAAATTAATTTCATACAACTTGTGAACCCTTGTTTTTCATATCTTCTACAAGTTTGTATTTGGTACATGTGATTTGCATATTACTTCAATCATACCTTTTTATGTGCATTAAACTTTTAAATGCTTTTAGCATAAATTGATTGAGCTTTCATTTTCAACTTGATTGAAGTATTCACACACACACTTCATGAGCATTCATCTTTGCATTACTTAGAGTGTTGTGTGAGTTAGCTTTACACTTTCATATTCGCCTATTTTAGAGGCAATTTATTTAAGCTTAAATTGTAATCTCTTAGAGTGTTTTGTCAAGACACTTTCTTTGAGAGAAATCATTTGCTTGTAAGGTTATTGCTTAGCCATATAAAAGCATTGTGTAAAGGTTGTTGTTTAGCCTAGAAAAACAACATTGTAAGGTTATTGCTTATCCTTGGAAAGCATATTGTAGAGGTTATTGCTTAGCCTTTTGAAAAGCATAATAGTGGAAATCCGGTGGGGTGTGAGGAACACAAGCCGGTAGTGGATGTAGGCATTGAGGCCGAACCACTATAAATCTTTGTGTAGTGGTGATTGTTTTATGGTGATTTTGTTTATTAGCTTCCGCATTTTGTTTGTTAATTATCACAAGTGACTAGTTATTTTAAAGAAGTTAAAATTGGCCATAATTAGTCATTAAGTGTAGATCACCCTATTCACCCCCCCCCCCCCTCTAGGGTTAGGATCTCCCCAGGACTTACAAGTGGTATCAGAGGAAGGTTACTCCATTTAGGGCTTAAACACCCGGAGTTGATCCTCTCTATCTAGATCAAAACCCTAGTGTTGTTTTTCTATGAAAATCATTAGAATGGATTCCACTAGTTTAGACTTTGTAGATTCTTGTGTAGATTCCTCTAGACCCCTCCTTCTTCCATCTATTGGAGATTCTAACATTAAAATTAATGAATCTAAATCTAAATCAAAAGAAGAAGAATATGATGAAAATGAAGCTTATAAGGAATTGTACACATGGTCCTTAGAGCTTTCTAAGAAGAATAAAAGATTAAAAGAAGAATCTAAAAGGCTAAACCAAGAATTAGTCTCTTCTAAAAATGAACTTAAAGAAAAAGATGAATTAATAAATTGTGTAGAATCTAAGTTCATGATCTCTTTACATAATCTATCTAATATTAAAGATGACATAAGAGAATCAAAGATAGATTGTGATATTCTTAATAAGGAAAATTCTAAACTAAGAGATCAATTAAAAAGGCAAGATGAAAACATTAACAATTTAGAATCCAAGTTAACCATTTCTATGGAAAATTTATCCAATGCACAAATTAAGATAAAAACTCTAGAACTTGGATCTAATGTTATCAATGAAGTTAAATTTGAATTAAAACTTGCCCATGAAGAGCTAAACAACTTTAAGGGAATTGTAAATGAATTAACAAAAGTTAAAAGTGAAAATTCAACCCTTAAAAACCAAGTCACTCAACTTGAAACCTACAAACAAAAGTATGAGTGCAAATTTACCCAAAGTGAAGAAAAATTTGAAAAATTATTTAAATTGGGTAAATCTAAAAGAGATAGGACGGGTCTTGGTTTTGATAGGAATATTTCACATGACCCTAAATTCACCAACACATTTGTGAAAGGTGAGTCCTCATTCTCTAGCACTCACACTTCCTTGCCCATGTCTAAATGTAATTATTGTGGCATTGAAGGACATTTTAGGTTTGAGTGCAAATCAAGAAGAAGCCATGTGTCTAAAATCATTTTTGAACCAAAGAAAGTTAAATCAAATTCTATGATGGTTAAGACACTAAAAACCAAGGAAGACTCCAAGAAGAATAAACAAGTAAAACCTATTAAAAAGGAGTCTCCTAAAATAGATTCTAAAAAGGTTAAACAAGTTAAACCAACTCTAAAAGAATCTATTAACAAAAAACTTCTCAATCTTCCTTCCATAACTCAACAAATGAAAGAACTTTTGAATAAAGTTGCTAAGTTAAATTTAAAATTCAAAAGTCAAATAAAGGGAGGAAATAAGAAGAAAAGAAAAGTGAACCAATCCCCTAAGAAGAAAAGTCACCAACCTCAAAAGACTACTCACCAACCTAAGCCGAATTTAGTTAAATCTAAACATCATGGTGAAAAGTCTAAATTGAAAATTTATCAAGTCAAATCTCCAATAGTTGGTGAGACTTTTAAGATGGACCTCAAAGACCAACCCTCTCAAGACCTTAGGTGGATTCCCAAAGTTATATACTTAGACAAACCTTAAGGCCTTGGACCTCATTGACCAACCAATCCTTTAGTTAAATCTTTTTGTTGGTCATAGTGTTGCATATGCATTTTGTTCTTACTTAGTTACATTTCTTTAAATGCATTGTTTACTTATGATCAATTGATTTTGTCTTCATGTACTTCACTAGTTACATTTCATGGTTTTCAAAATCATTTGATTATAATCTCATCATGTTAGGTATGAATCTTTGTAATTATATTGTTTAGAATACAATTTGATGATTGATAATATGTTTTCTTCAATTTCATACTCATTTTGTCCATTGTTGGATTTTGTTTATGATTTGAAGATTGTATGATTGGATATGCTTTTAACCTTTCTTTGTTATATTTTTGAAAGCATGTTCCATGTTCTCATTTCCTTATGCTTTTGATTTTATCTCCTTAGAATTGGAAATGAATGTTATGATAGACTTTTTGCATCTATGCTCATTTAGTTACATTCTTTTTATATGCAAATGTTTATTGGTTCCTTGTATGGTTGTGCTTGATTTTAGTTTTATTTGAAGACACCATTCTAGGACTCAAAAATCCATCCTTTGTACTTTCTAATCATTATTTATTATATGGATGGTTATGATGTTGATTCATGTGTATTTTTCTTATTGGTATCATGCTTTATACATGTTTCAACTTCATAGTAGTGTGCTTGATCATATGAACCTCCTTGAAATCCATTCCTTGTATTTCTTAGTTATATCTTTAGTTTGATGGATTTCTTAGATGTTGAATCCATATGACTAGACACTTTTAAAATTGCATGTTCTACTAAGTTATATCTTTTATGCAATTTCTCTTGTTCATCACTATGCTCATTAGTCATATCATTAAAAGTGATGAATAATCATTTTATGATGCTTGTTGGAATTTTGTGTTCATGTCTCATATTCAATTGGTAATCAATTGGTATCATTTTCAATTAGTATTTATATCCAATTCGTATCATATCTTGAGTTTGTAATAGACCTTGTGTACATTGGATTGAACTTGATAGTTATATGTCTTTTGTTCCATGTCACATTCCATGAGCAATATAATCTTCATGATTGCCACCTCTCTTGCACTTATAGGTAAATCTCATGACCACCATGTTTATGTTTTCATAATTCTGGTTGGTTAATTGTGAGATTTGGATTCATGATTGAACTTCATTTCATTCATCTTGTGCATGATAGTTATATCTAATGATTGTATGAAATGAATTCAAAACTTTACATAGCTTATGATTTTAATAGTTAAATTGTTTGATGCTATGTTTGAGTAAACCCCATCTCATCATGGATAGCTCTAATTTGGATGAACCCTAATAGGTGTATTCCGTAACTTCATTTTAGAGTGATTGAGTTAATAGTTTTATCCTTAAAATCTCAATTGATATTTTATTTATTTATTTCAATTGATATCCATGATAGTTTATCTCCTTTTTGACCTTGCCCTTTAATTATCCTATAGCTTATCCGTCAATTGGTATCTTTATATTGGTAATTTGATCAATTTGAACTTTATAGTCAATTATCATTATCAATTGGTATCTAATTCTTCTCTTGAAGTTAACCCTCAATTGGTTAAACCATCTTCTTCTTGCACCTATTAGTTAAATCGTTGTCAAAAGTTTGACAAAAGAAGAGTATGGATTGAGGGGGAGTAAACCTTCTAAGGAAGCATTAGAGTTGATCAAATTCACCCTTATATTGGCTTTGTACCCTTATAGCCTATCTACCCATGCATGATGCCCTGTTATATATTTCATTTTCGATTACTTTTGTTAACAGGTGCTACTAAAAGGTATTTTCCTTGTTTCATGTGTGTAGGTTCCCCTGTTCAATTGATACCTTTGCAATTTAATGGCAAAGGGGGAGAAAGTTCTCAACCTTAATGGCAAAAGGGGAGAAAGAATTAAGGGGGAGAAAGTGCTAAAGGTGGAGAGAATGCACATCTTGCCAAAAGGAGAGTGCATGGTCAAAGGGGAGAAATGAAGAGAAGAAAGCTTGGGAGCTAAAGAAGATGCTTGGTCTAAAGAAAAGAAGATGAAGAGAAAGCTTGAAGATTGATCAAGCTCCAAGCATCAAGGAGAATGAAGAAAACGAGCTAGAGCCCAAGCCAAGTCAAAGTAGCATCCAAGAAGATTTCAAGCCTTAGATTTCAAGCCTTGTCCAGTTAAGGAAGAGCCGAAGACAATGTGTGAAGTATTAGTTTGGAGAAAGGTTTGCCATCAAATTGCAAAGGGGGAGATTGTTAGGATTTCGTATTGCAATTTGATGGATGCATCATTCATCTTATTCATTCATTTGAATATCGTCACATGCATTGATTTTAGAAATCTTGAAATCTTGATTTATACATGCATTGTTTTAAATCTTGTAAACCTTATGATTTATGCATGTTTTGGTTTTAAACATTGGACGCATTTTTAGTTTGAAAAAGATTTTATAAATCAAGCTAGCCATTGGTTTTAAATGTTTTAAATTTTGTTTGGCCTTTTATGTTATATGATTTTTAAGCACTTGGATTGGTTTAAATCATATTTCCATGCTTGGTTTATTGGCCCAAAGTCCCCCCAAGAAAATCACTTTGAAAATCCCATTTTTGAGAATTCTGGACTTTTACCGGCGGTCAAATGGGACTTTTACCGGCGCTTTATGGCCGCCGCTAAAAGCAGTTTTTCAAAAATTAAAGCCGTTGGGTTTCTAACCGTTGAGGTGTCGGTTGACCGACAACAACCTGTGGGTCGACCGACAAGGAGCCGTTGGACCACTTTTTCTATAAAAAGAAACTCATTCCTTAAGCATTAGGGATGATCTTTGAAGCCCTTCTTGAGGCATTTTGAAGCAAAAGAAAGGGGATCAAGCTAAGGAAGGCTAATGGTCATTAAGGAAAGCTAAAGCTTGGATTAATGAAGTTAAACCACCAAGTAAGCTTTGCTTTTTATTAATCATTATTTTATGCTTTGTTAAACTATTGGTAAATGATTTTAGCATATAAACTATGATGTGTTGAATCCTCTACTTCCTTAATCTTTGATTTAAGTCATAGGATTCTTCACCTTGATTTCAAAACAAGTTTGTTTTATAAACTTTGTTAATCATGCATTGCCAAAATCTTTGATTTCTTTTATGTCATGATTCATTAACTTGTTTTGAATCTTTCCTTGTTGTTTTCATTCATTTAAACCTTTGTTGAATTAGTTTGGTTTTGAAAACAACATTGCACATGCATCACATGTTTAGACTAAATTAATTTCATACAACTTGTGAACCCTTGTTTTTCATATCTTCTACAAGTTTGTATTTGGTACATGTGATTTGCATATTACTTCAATCATACCTTTTTATGTGCATTAAACTTTTAAATGCTTTTAGCATAAATTGATTGAGCTTTCATTTTCAACTTGATTGAAGTATTCACACACACACTTCATGAGCATTCATCTTTGCATTACTTAGAGTGTTGTGTGAGTTAGCTTTACACTTTCATATTCGCCTATTTTAGAGGCAATTTATTTAAGCTTAAATTGTAATCTCTTAGAGTGTTTCGTCAAGACACTTTCTTTGAGGCTTGTAAGGTTATTGCTTAGCCATATAAAAGCATTGTGTAAAGGTTGTTGTTTAGCCTAGAAAAACAACATTGTAAGGTTATTGCTTATCCTTGGAAAGCATATTGTAGAGGTTATTGCTTAGCCTTTTGAAAAGCATAATAGTGGAAATCCGGTGGGGTGTGAGGAACACAAGCCGGTAGTGGATGTAGGCATTGAGGCCGAACCACTATAAATCTTTGTGTAGTGGTGATTGTTTTATGGTGATTTTGTTTATTAGCTTCCGCATTTTGTTTGTTAATCATCACAAGTGACTAGTTATTTTAAAGAAGTTAAAATTGGCCATAATTAGTCATTAAGTGTAGATCACCCTATTCACCCCCCCCCTCTAGGGTTAGGATCTCCCCAGGACTTACAAGTCTAACCTGGATGAGGCTACAGAAAGCAGGAAGCAGGCAGTCCGAAAGAAGAACTTAGAAGAGCTAAACATCATTGGGCTGACACATGACCTTAACATCCTTGCCAGGGAGGTCGATGAGGCCAGGAAACGTCTTGAGCATCTGCAGGCACAAGTCGCTGCCAAGTGGACTGCAATAACAGAGGCTCGCGACAGGGAGAGTGCTCTGATTCGCCTGGTTGCAGATGCCAATCGAGTTCTTGAAAGGAAATCTGAAGAAAGCGAACGATGGCAAACTGCTCGGGATAAGCTTCCCGGTGTGAAAGAAGGATTGCAGCATTCTCCAGCATCTCATGGCAGGTTCCTGAAGAAGCGTGCCTTGGAATCCCTGACGGCTGAGGCTAAAAGTTTGCTTAAGGAGCTGAACTCTTGGCTGGAGACCATTTTTAATTGAGCTCCTGATTTTGTAGCAGAAACTATCCTTCTCTCTCTTTTTTTTTTAGTACCACTTGTTTTTTTTTGGTACTTTTAACTTTTTTTTTGTAGTGTTTGTGAACACTTTTTTTTTTTTTGGTACCACATGTATTTTTTGGTACTCTTTTTTTTTTTGTTATCCCTACGCTCACTTGAATCTTTTTGTGATAAAAGTAATTGCTAAATGGGATGCTCTTTTTTTTTTTTGTTTTGTTATCCCTACGCTCACTTGAATCTTTTTGTGATAAAAGTAATTGCTAAATGGGACTTGATCAAAAGGTTGCCATTTTTTGAAAATCTTTGTCAAATGATTGTTTTGGCATGGAAGCCAGGTTTTTGTTTGTGGCATAGAAGCCAGTTTTGGCATGAGAGCCAGCTTTTCTTGTGGCATTGATAGCCGAGTTTGTGGCATTGATAGCCGGTTTTTGGTTTGTGGCATTGATAGCCAGGTTTGTGGCATTGATAGCCGGTTTTTTTTTTTTTTTTTGAAATCCAAGTTTTTTTGTTGGTGGCACTGATAGCCGGTTTTGTTTTGGTGGCATTGATAGCCGGTTTTTTTTTTGGTGGCATTGATATCCTGTTTGTGGCATTTATAGCCTGTTTTGGTGGCATTTATAGCCGTTTTGGTTTTCAAAAATGCAAGTATCGACTAAAAGTCGCCTCCCTGCTGAATGTTCTTGAAAGTATCGATGGAATGTCGCATCCTTGCTCATTCGGTTGCGAGTATCGATGGAATGTCGCATCCTCGCGGATTTGGGTGCAAGTATCGATGGAATGCCGCATCCTTGCTTTTCAAAAATTTTGGTTTTGCGGGTACTGACTTGATGTCGTTTCCCCATGATTTTTGAAATTTGTGGTTTTCTCGAACCTTTGGGTTATGGATATCAACTGAAATGTTGTGTCTCCATGGTTTTTTAGGTTTTTTCGAACCTTTGAAATTTGGGTTGTGGATATCAACTGAAATGTTGCGTCTGCACAGTTTTGGATTTTGCAAGTATCGACGAAATGTCGCTTCCCTGCGATTTTGGAAGTGTCGAACGTGGTTCGTATGCTTCCGATTTGTGCGAGTATCGACTAAACGTCGCTTCACCGCGGTTTTTTTTTTTTGAAAAACCATTTTTTTTTTATTTAAAGACACGAGGGTCATAATTTTTGACCTAAAACCATTTAGGCGGTAAAAGGCAGGGTGGACTAGGGTGGAAATCCCTGAATCCGGATTTTGTTTCAAACCATGAATTTTGGGTTCAAGGGTTGAAAATTTTGGTCAAGTTAGGGAAAGGTTCCTAAACTTGGTTTTTTTTTTTTTTTGAACAATGAAACGATGGAAGTAAGCATTGTTTAAATTTCTAGAAATTTCAACATTTGACATGAAAATTCTAAAAAGGGTGCGGTTTAGCGAGCGTGTACCTGGAAACCGATTTTGGCCGTACAGGCATTGCTCTTACCCAGTTGGGTAAGCCTTCAAGGGTAGTACCGCTTTAAGAACTTGCAGTTGATGGGTAGCATACATCTGTCGCCTTCCATGTTCAGGAGTGCGTATGCGCTATTGGAGAAAACCTTGTCGATGACGTAGGGTCCCTCCCATTTTGGCTTAAATTTGCCTTTGGACTTGTGAGCGAAGACCATTGGTCTTTTTACCGCAAGAACCAAGTCACTCTTTTTGTAGGCGCGTTGCTTGACCTTTTTATCGAAAGATCCTGCCATGCGTGCTTGGTAAAGTTCAATGCTTTGTTGAGCTTCGAGCCGTCTCTCATCGAGATTGTCCAGCTCATGGAGTCGCAATTTGACATTGCTTTCTTGAGTCATGTCATTTTGCAAGGATACCCTCAAGGAAGGAATTTGTACTTCCAAGGGCACGACAGCTTCGCATCCATAGACCAAGGAGAATGGTGTGTTATGGGTTGGTCCTCGAACGGTAGTTCGATAGGCCCACAAAGCTTCAGACATTTTGTCGCTCCAGTCTCTTTTATGACTAGAGACCATTTTTTTTGAGGATTTTGCAGAGTGTCTTGTTGAAAGCTTCTGCTAACCCGTTTGCTGCCGGATTGTATGGAGTCGAAGGACAGCTTTGGATTTTGTATTTGTCGCAGAACCTGTAGAATCGATGATCCCGGAACTGTGGTCTGTTATCATGGACGAATCTTTTGGGTATGCCGAAACGACAAATGATGTTGGTGCGCAGGAATTGAAGGACTGATGAGGTCTTCATTTCGTTAAACACAGATGCTTCTGACCACTTGGAGAAATAATCCGTAGCGGCGAAGATGAAGCGATGACCTTTGCTCGAAGGGGGAGAAATAATACCTATGATGTCCATACCCCAGGCTTCGAAAGGCCATGAGATCGCTGTAGGATGCAGCCATTCTGGAGGCATGTGAATGTAATCTCCATGAACTTGGCATTGTTGGCAGCGCTTAGCAAATTGCATTGCGTCAGCTACCATGGTAGGCCAGTAATATCCTAACCTTTTTATCTGATCAAAGAGCTTAGGTCCAGCCTGATGAGCTCCGCAAAGACCAGCATGAACTTCTTTGAGTGTTTCTTCAGCCTCTTGTTGTGACAAGCAGCGTAGAAGTACTCCGTTGAAGGATTTCCTGTAAAGGATTTTTGAAGGAATATCCAAATGAAAGCTTGGGGTTCCCCTTTGGGTGCTTACCCGTTCTTTTGGATCTTCAGGTAGGATCCCGAACATAATGTAATCAATGAACGGATCCCTCCAGTCGCCGATTGAAGTTAGACTCATCCTCGGATGTAAGAGGATCATCTATCCAGCAATTTTCTCCATTTTCAGGAGTTAAGGGGGGATGTACCTGATGGTCTTCAAGGACTTCAGGCTCTGGATCGCGAGGAGGCTCGTTGACGCGTTCTTGCTCTTGTTCTAGAGCGAGTCGCTGCAAGATCCTTGCATATTCTTCAAGATCAGGCATGGGAGCCGGATCTTCTTCTTCATCAACTCTTTGTGGCTCAACATGGTTGATTTCCACTGGAGTAATGAGAGGTGCTGGGTCAGCAGCATTTTCTTGTACAGCTTCTTGGTCTTCTTCATCATCAGACCAGGATCCTTGTGGCTGTAGGGGGTTATACCAGATTACTGGCATAAGATGAGACTCAGGAACCTATTCTTCATCGGAGAGATATTCTCCTGTTTCAAGGGACTCCTCCCACTCATCTGTGTAGTTGGATTCGAATCCATTGTTGGTGTCGCTGGACTCGTATCCATCAATGGAGAATCCAACTACCGAATTGCAAGAGTATGATAGCTCCTGCGTGGCTTCTTTGAATTGAGGTGGCATGAAATCACTGAGAGTGAATTTCCTTACCCCCTTTGAAGTCTCTGGAAGGGATGTTTTTGTTGCCTCCAGTGAAGCGGTAGAGGAAGCCTCTGCCTTTTCTTTGACTTCTTGTTTTGGCTGGGTCTTCTCTTGCCGTTTGAGCTTGAGGAGATGCTTCCTAGCCTGCCTTCGCTGTTGAGCTGTAGGCTTTGTTTTCACGACCTCCCAATTTTCATCTTCCAGGAGATCGGGATGTACCCATATCGGTTGTCCGTCTGGTGTCGGGTAAGGAACCAGTTCCTCGAACACTTGGATTGAGTTTATCACCTTGAAAGAAGTAGTGATCTTCTTCTTTGGTGATTTTGATATTTGTCCATATGTCACCACGTTAACGGAGGCAGACCCATAGTTTTTGTCAAAGGTGATGACTCTGTTTTTCCACATCTCGTTTATTTTTTCCCTCACAACGAAGCATTGATTGAGAGGATGCGAGATCATCTGGTGGTATGGACAGTACCGAGGATCGTTGGTTTTGCCAACATCACCCGGTCTTTTTGGTTCAGGCAAGGTGAGCTTGCCGTTTGCCACAAGAGCCCCGAAGATTTCATCAACGTCTTCATCAAACGGGTATTTCTTCTCTACTCATTCTAGGAAGGCATCTGAGAGTCCAGGTCTCTTACCAGCAGCTTTATTTTCAGCTTTCTTTGGTGGCTGAGGAGCTGACTTGGTCTGCACATTGAGGACCTCTTTTTTCTTTGGTTTAGAGGTTGCAATGGCGGTTGGCTCTTTTCTTGATGATTTCTGGCTGTTGAGGTCTTTAATCACCGTTTCAGCTTCCATGGAAGCTTCTAGGAGTTCTCCCAGGTTTTTTGATTTGTCGCCGATGATCATGGAGCGGATTCTGGCTCTCATGTTGTTTCGGCAAATGTCGACTAGCGACGCTTGTGGCAATACATCAGAGCATTTGTATGCCATTGCTTTCCACTTATGAATGAAGTCATATGTTACTCATTCTCCCCCCTGTTTTAGGCTGCACAGCTGAGCCATAGTAGCGGGATGATCCTCACCTTTGAAGTGAGTCAGGAAGCGTGTCTCTAGCATGGCCCAGTTTTGGATAGAGTCCTCCGGAAGAGTGGAGTACCAATCGAAGGCCGTACCTTTTAGGGTACTTGCAAAGAGGCGGATCTTGAGTGCAACTTGATCCGCGATAGCTCCCGTCAAGATCTTGAAGTGGATGACGTGCTGTCTGGCTGATCCTTTCCCCGTATATGTTTGGAGAGTAGGATGCTTGAATTTGGTGGGGAACGGGACCGAGTCCATCCATAAGGGATATGGCGGCTTGATCCCATGCTCCTTGAGTATATCCTCTTCTTTTGCTTTGGCGAGGATACTGTCTACGTCCTTTTTGGTAAGGGCGCATGACTCATTTTCTTCTCCATTTACCTCATCGTCTTGATGACTCGGAGGAGGTTCATTGTTCGCCTGATTTTGGAAGGCGAGGAGAAGGTTTTCCATCAGAGTTTCAATCCTCTGCTGGCCCTGTTCCAACTGCTGGATGCGGGTGATCGCATCTTCTGGAGGTGGATTGCGGGGTGGTGGGTCAGAATTTGTAGTTAAGACATTCATCCTTCGTGATTTGAACGAAGAAACTGTCCTGGTGACTGAGCTGGGGCTCATTCTTTTTGAAGAAGAGCTTGAGGAAGGATCACTCTGCTGTCCTTTGCTTGAAGGAGCAGGGGATTCTTCTGAATGTCTTCTTGTCCTTGAGACGCTGCGGGTCATCGGACGTCGGACATGGATTTTTGTTGCTGATTTTTGGCGCCTTCTGGTTTTTCCAACCATATGGACGGCAGCAACTTGGTTGGGTCTTTCTTTTTCGACCCATTTGGGAGAGACTTGGAGTGTAGGAGACTGGGTCCTTTGCTTCTCTAGTCTCTTTTGCCGGTATGACGCGCGGCGGCGTATACGACGAGCAATTTGAGCTTCGGTCAGCTCTGGCTGGGCTTTGACGATGAAGGATGTGCTCCCTCTAGCGCAGCAGCCGAGCCTGTCTTCTTTGCAGCTGGGCAAGGACAGGATGTGAACCCTGTCCTTCGCCTGTTGCAGCGAAGCTTTGAATTTTTGGAGTTCGGCCCCTGTAGAGATGAAGGGTCGAACTGCAGGTTTGTAGGCCTTAGCAGGTGCTTGTAGAGGCCTTGTGATGCATGATCTGATTTTGGGCTTGTAGGAACAAGCCGGCTCATGCTGGGATGACTTGAGAGTCAGGTTGGAGATGGGTCTCTCCTCTTTCATGTAAGCAAGAGGGTAGAACTGGTTCTCCTTGAGTGGGGCCAGGAATGCTGGCTTAGTGGATGTTTGGGACCTTCTTTGTTTTGGTGAAGGTCTTGGGGACCAAGTCTTGGGATAGACCTGGTCGTTTGCAGGTCGAGGCTTCGTGGGGGTGCCACGGGCTTCAGGCCTGCTGGTGCTCGCCTTTGGTGTCACGGTAGTGACACGTTGAGAGGCGAGTTTCTGCTTCTTGGAGGGAGCAGTTTGTTCTTCGGGAAGTGGGAATGGTCCCAGCGTCCCAAAGACGATAGTCCGGGGAGTCGAGGTCGACCCGGAGTTCAGAGAGTTGCCGAGGGAGTTGACAGTTCGGCAGCTGATGGGGCGCTTGTAGGTGCGCGTAGTTTGCTTCTGTTGAAGCATGATTTGGTGCTTGTTCGCATCGAAGGTAATGGTAAGCGATGCTGCCATTGTTAGTTTTTTTCGAAAATTTCTGAAACAAGACTACATCCATAAGTAATCACAAGAATATAATGATCATAAATGGGAAGTTCTATGGTTTCGTCTTTTCAAATTGCTCGAGGGAGATGACCCAAGCAATATGAGGAAGGCAAAATGCCATAGAGGGTACAATTGTTCTGATCGCAGGTATGATAAGCCCAGAATGGGCATCCCAGTGACTGCTAGAAGCAATTGTGAACTTAAATTCGACTTATCGAGAAGCAGAGCTTGCTCGAGGTAAGAAGAATATAAAGTTGGAGTTACAGATGTGCCGGTCGCAATACAGTAGACCCTGAAAGGGCGTACTAGTACCGCTAGACACAAATGTTTTGAGACCGCATCTATGAGATGAGATTCTCTGTTTTGAAAGGCCAAGATTGGATTCATCAAAGAGAGCAGATGGTATTCCGATCTGAACACGGGCTCAGCGATTTCCGCGAGCGCCAGTGCTCAGAAAGAAATGAACCATAATTTCTCGGATCTGAATCTAAAAATGACGAGTTTTTTTTTTTGAAAGGCCAATATCGGGTTCATCAAAGAGAGCAAAAGGCACTCTAATCTGAACACGGGCTCAGCGATTTCCGCGAGCGCCAGTGCTCAGAAAGGAGAAGACCAAGATTTCTCCAATCTAAACCCAAAATGACGGAAGTTTTTTTTTTTTTTGAAAGGCCAATATCGGGTTCATCAAATAGAGCAAAAGGCACTCCAATCTGAACACGGGCTCAGCGATTTCCGCGAGCGCCAGTGCTCAGAAAGGAGAAGACCAAGATTTCTCCAATCTAAACCAAAAATGACGGAAGTTTTTTTTTCTGAAGATTTTTTTTAAATATTTTTTTTTATTTTTTTTTATTTTTTTATTTTTTTTTTATTTTTTAAGGTTTTTTTTTGAAATTTTTTTATTTTTTTATTTTTTATTTTAAAATTTTTATTTTTGAGAAAATTTATTTAAAAGACGAGAGAGTACACATAGGCCTCCTAACCCGGTCTTATGAAATCTTGATTGATAGAATTGCCCCCAGGTAAGGGTAGGATTACTTAATGAACCCGTTTGGAGGACCCTTGCCTAGAACAGTCAAGCTGTCTCCACACTCTGGACAAGGCTTTTCTTTGAATCAACCATGATCAAAGAACACAGTTGGTTTAACCTTAGTGGTCTATGTCTTTTTTTTTTAATTATAGTTTTATTTTATTATATTTTTTTTAATGAACTCATCGAAGAGAAACGATGGCCCAAAACCTTAGTCGAACAGGCTCAACATTTCTGCAAGCGCGATGAACGATAGGAACGGATCAAGGTTTCTCAATTTTGAATCCAAAATGAGAAATCTAATTTTTTTTATTTTTTATTTTTTATTTTTTTTTTAGATCTTTAATGAACTCATCGAAGAGAAACGATGGCCCAAAACCTTAGTCGAACAGGCTCAACATTTCTACAAGCGCGATGAACGATAGGAACGGATCAAGGTTTCTCAATTTTGAATCCAAACTGAAAAATCTGGTTTTTTTTTTCGTTTTTTTTTTTTTTGAAAAGAGAAAGAGTGGAAATAAATTCAAAGAATTAGAAATTTCCAAACAAAAAATCTCATCTCATTTTTTTTTTAGATCTGAACTCATCGAAGAGAAACGATAGCCCAAAACCTTAGTCGAACAGGCTCAACATTTCTGCAAGCGCGATGAACGATAGGAACGGATCAAGGTTTCTCAATTTTGAATCCAAAATGAGAAATCTAATTTTTTTTTTTTTTTTTTTTATTTTTAGATCTTTAATGAACTCATCGAAGAGAAACGATGGCCCAAAACCTTAGTCGAACAGGCTCAACATTTCTGCAAGGGCGATGAACGATAGGAACGGATCAAGGTTTCTCAATTTTGAATCCAAAATGAAAAATCTGATCTTTTGTTTTTTTGTTTTTTGAAAAGAGAAAGAGCGGAAATAAATTCAAAGAATTAGAAATTTCCAAAAAATCTCATCTCATTTTTTTTTAGATGCGGAATCCAACATAGGCCACCAATTATAAAGTAGCGAAGGAATCGAGAAAAGAAATATAAGCAAAGAGCAAAATATATGATATGCAAATATTTCATTTCTAGCATCGTGTTCTCAAATAAACGTGTCCCACCAGGTGGAGCCAGCTTGATGGACCGCGCTCCTGCTCGGTTCTCTACCGAGGTCGGCGGACGTGGGAGTCCGTCGGGTCCGACCCTTTCGTAACCGGGGGGAAGGGGCGTGCATAAACATTTCTTTTTTTGTGTGGGTGTGCCAGATTTTCTATTTTACTTGGAATTGCAAGTGGTGATCCAGAGATCAACCTTCGCAAGTAAAAAGGAAATCAACTTCTTTCAAGTTTTCCATTGCACATATATTTAAGAAAAGAGACATTTTCTTGGTTTGCCGTGAAAGGCGATTTTTTTGGCATTTATAGCCGATTTTTGGCATTTATAGCCGATTTTGGCGTTTATAGCCGTTTTACAATCCTTATCAATAATGAAAGACAAGAGTTGTGATTTTTGTATCTTTTGAAAAAAATACAAACTATAATGAAAAGCAAGAAAAGGAGGATCTAACTTCTCAGGAGATTGTGGGGGACCCGTTTAGATTGACGGTCGCAAGCCATATGTGGGCTTCGCCATCATCCATGCAGATGAGAATAGAGGATGCTATTGATTCACTTGGCTTGGCTATAACCTCAGGTTTTTAGAGAACAAAGACCAAAAGAAGGTCCTATGTCCAATAAAAAGCCGAGTAGACGGGCTTGAAAAGCCATGTCTAAGCCATTGGCGGCAGAAGGAGAAGGCAAGGACCTTGGGGGGGGGGGGGGTACCCCCAAGGGACTCTTGTCACCTTGTAGCGGTGGTCGGTGTAGGATTTCCGCAGAGTTTTCTCTCTTAGATTTCTGATGCCTCTTTCTGTCTGAGTTTCCAGATTTTCTGCAGTCTATTGTCTGTGTGTCTGCTGTTTTGTGATCTCTTTCTTCTTGGAGAGCTCTCCTATTTATAGGCTTTTAGGTAGCCATTTAGGAGGGTTTATGAGCCTTAATTGTCATAAAGCTACATAAAGGGAGGAGTTACAAAATTGAATTCTTTATTTTGTAACTCCTTTTTCTTGGCTTCTGATTGGCCGGAGGAGATTAAGGGCATTTAATCGCCTTTAATCGCCATGATGGGAGGAGTTTCATGGGTTAAATGCCATGAATCTCTTGACTTGTAACTCCCGAATGCTTGCTTCTGATTGGTCCGTCCAAAGAAATGGATTAATGACTATAATAAAGCTAGTCAATTAATCGCATTAAGTGGTCGCCGAGCATCTGAAGAGTCGCGGGCCGTGCCGTGTCTTTTGGGATTCTTCTGGCGATGATCATCGATGGATCTTCATGTAGATCGACATCGGATGACCATGTAATTTCAGGTGTTTGTTGCCAACAGCAGGTCGGTGCCATCTGTCCTGTCGATTTCTCGGTCGGTCGGGTAGAAAGCACACTTTTTTTTGGTTGACCGGGTGGCGATCAATATTGTTTTTGATACTTTTGATGATTGACCCGTGTTTTGGATGGATGTCAGAGGATTTGGTGTCTCAAAAGTATAAATTTTGGAAAATACCAGAGGCTGGGCGCTTCGAATCGCGAAAAAACGTCGAAAACCGGGGTTTCCGGGGCCTTCCCGGCGACCCCGGGCTCCAGGGTCGCCGGCGACCCTGGGCCAAGGTCGCAGGGGTCTGCAACCCTGGGGGTTTTCCCCCTTTTTGTCCCGTTTTGTGTCCGTTTTTGCTGTTTTTCGATTCTTTTTTTCTTCTGTATTTTTCCTTGACATTTTTGACCATTTATTGGCCTGATTTCCCTGTAGGAAACCTGATGAGAATCCTTGCATTTTATTTTGCAAAGTTTCCAATTTCCTGAGAAAGCCGAAGACTTTGTCGCGCAGAGCTGCCGATTTTCCGTCAGAAGCTGAAACTGGGTCAAACGATGTCGGAATGACCTGAAATTTGGTGTGAAGCCTCCTGAGCAATAAATAAGACAAACAATAGGCTTTTTTTTTTTGAGTTTTGAAGCCGTTTGGGGTTCTATCACCAATAGACTCGCTTTTGTCGCGATGAAGATGTCGCGGTTTGATGTGCGGTCAACCGATGTTCGATTGACTTGAAATTTGACAGGGAACCTATTGGAGTCATTTTAAGATGATCCATAGGCTCTGTCTTGGAAACCATGGTCCCAGAGAGCTTCGCCGCCGAGAGGCCTGATTTGGCTTCCGAGCGTCAAAATATGGTCAAATGTTGTCGAAATGACCTGAAATTTGACGTGTAGCCCTTTGTAAGCTTTTTGAAGCCGTCCATGTGCTCTATCTGATGAGTGATGGCCTCGGTGGTTCTCGCCACCGAGAGGCTTGATTTAGCCGTTCAAGGGTTGATGTAGGGTCAAACGTTGTCGGTTTGACTCGGAACTTGACGTGGAGCCTTTTGGATGTATTTTGAGACCATCCATCGGCTCTGATCGAAGATTTGGTGTCTCCGATACTTTCGCCGCCGAGAGCTCCTTTTCGGCTGTCGGAGACGCGAAGTTAGGCCAAATGATTTTGAAATGGCCCGAAACTTCTTGTGTACTCCTCTTTTGGCTCTCTTGAAGGATCTTGCAGTTTTTGTTTGATTCTGACAAGATTTGATTTTTTAGAAGTAGCATTGCCTATTTATGGTAGGTTGCGACTTCATGTAGCTCTTTGGATCTTGAAGAGGCAAACTGACATTTTTGGTGTCAACAACACCATCATCTGCCAGTACCCGCGCAGCTTCGGGCTCGGGGGGTGCTGGTGCCACTTCTGCTCCTGCCCTGCTCCGAGCGAGGGAGTGCGGCGACGCTCGCCGGATCGCCCGAGGGAGGGGTCCCCGCCCAGGAAGAAGTCCAAGGCGGGGGAGAAAGACTCGGGGGCTGAACAGCCTCTGAAGGGTAAAACTCCTATGCGGGCCCCCGGAGTCAAGGCTCCAGCTGAGAAGAATGCGCCGGCCAGCAAGTCGACTAGTGGGGCGGCCCGCGAGCTCACCATCTCGGTAGGGCAAGGGTCCGGATCGGCTTCCGGACCTCGAACTGCCCCAGCGGCATGGAGACCGAGGATGGAGACGCAACCCGGTAAGCCTTTGAATGTCGAGGACCGGCTGATGGGGAACGCCGACGTCATCGGGGCTCTTGCCAAAGCCTGCGCTCTGCCGCGAGACATGGAAACGCACGAGAGGTTTGATAACGAAAGCCTGATGATCTCGGCGATCCAGGCTAATCTTCTGGTAAGTGTTTTCAGCGCTCTTCTTCAAGTGGTTTAGCTCGACTGCTCCTGTTTGATTTACTTTTTCCCTTTGCATAACGTGCAAAGGCTCCTGGCCGTGGTGGGGAGGAGTGACAGGAACGCCGCGAGGATCAATCAGCTGGAGTCTGAGAGGGAAAGGCTGAGGAAGGAGCTAGAAGAGCTGAGGAAGGGGATGGAAGGGCTGAAGAAGGCTAGCGCTGAAGAGACCGCTCGGTTGGCGTCGGCTCTGGCTGATGTTGCCGATCTCACGTCGAAAGCTAATCAGCTGAAAGGCGAGGTCTGGGCGAAGAACAAGAGGACTGCCGAGCTGGAGTCGGAGCTGGCCAGATCAAGGTCTGAATCGGCGGCCGAGGGGACGAGGTTGCGTGGGGAGGTACTGGCCGGGCGCGCTGAAATAGAGAAGCTGAGGACGGCGAATGCCGAGCTGGAAAAGGAGAAGGCTTCTCTACTGTCCGAGGCCCAGTCCGCTTTCCAGAATGGGGTGGACCATGCCACAGAGCAGTATGAGAAGCAGGTGGAGGAAATCACCTCCATTTTGTTCGAGGAAGGATGCTTGGCCGCACTGAGGCGTGCGGGGGTTCCTGAAGACCACCCTGTCTATCGGGACTTGCCGAAGTACTCGGACCCGGCTCCTGAGCCGAACCCCACTCCTTTGGCCGAAAGCGCCCCAGTTGAGGCCCCTGCAGTCGTTCCCGCTCCGGATGCCGCTCCAGTTGCTGTCGCGCCTGCCACCGATGCCCCGGTTGAGCCCCTGGAGGGTACTTCTCCTGCCCCATCTGTCAGCGAGGCATCGGTCGTTGGCCCCGCTGTCAGCGAGGCATCGGTCGTTGCCCCCGCTGTCAGCGAGGCTTCGGGCACCGCTCCCGCTGTCGCGGCTGGTACCGCTGGACCAGCTGAGACAGTGATCAATTTGGTGGAGCCGCCGAAGCCGCAGTAGCCTTACCTTTCTTTTCTTGTAAATAGCTTTCGGGCCTGTAGTACTCTTTGCTTTTAATGAAAAATGGGGCTTCTTTACTTGTGCGTTTTTCTCTGCATTTTTCTCTCTTTCGTTTCTGGGTGTGATATTGAATGCCTTTAATATGATGCGTGACCCTAGAGAGAGTCGAACGGTCTTCATAGCTATCTGTGCCGTTTCTTTGTATTCTGGAGACCATAAATAGCAGTAAGCATGGTGATATGGCCGATGAGGGGAACGGGCGAACGTCTCCACGTGGCGCCATAGGGATCGCTGGTCATTAAACAGGAAGACGTGCGTCCCGCGTAACGCGTGGGAGACTTCACCCCATAACTTCCTTCGAAGACCGAGCCCTTCTTCTTCCTATAAGTAGAGGTGGTCGGCTCGCCATGGGAGAGAAAAAGAAAAGAAATTAGGATAGCTTAATTCACATAGACGTAGGAGCCATGTTCAGTAATCTTTTGGAAGCATTTGATCCGGGGGGAACCCATGCGCCTGAGGACGGCTATCTCCGAGGGGGGAAGCCCGTCGTGGTCTGCGCGCTCTCTGAAGGAGTTCCCCGTGGACCACGCGCTCTCTGAACGCGGGTCCATGGCCAACCGTCCCTGGTCCGGTTGCAGGGGAGTCGTCTGCAGCTGTGGGATGGTGGCGCCCTCTGCGTCTGGCGGTCCTGCAGGGTCTTGCGTTACAACGCGCTCCCTGCGAGCCCCCTGCGGTATGTCACGGCCCCGAACCCGATTAGAGAATAAACCGGATCCGGGGTGTGAATTTTAGGGCTAATTAAAAAAAATTTGCCCTTAATGCCCAAGGATCGAAGTCCGCTGTGAGGATTGTATAGTTGAGCCTCATTAACAAATAATCAACGGGACTTGTCCGGTAATCACAACATTAAATCTGTAGGAATATCAAAGCAAGTATGGATTTCATTCCATTATATATATATTCAAGTTTCAAAAGATAAAACATATAAAGTTTATAAACATCAGGACCATCCCAAAAAGACCTAGGTCCTGGTACAAAAGATATACAGTGCTAGAGTAGACAAATTCAAAAGATCAAAAACCCAAAAGATGAAATGAGGTAGCACGAAGAAAGATGTCCCCATGTAACGCGCACTAGTGCCGGGAGTGATGACGTTATGCTACGTCATCGGCACTCCACTCTCGTACCTCGTCCTCCTCCCCCGGTTGAGGATCCTCTGGGATTGCCTCGGCATCCGAGTCGGCGTAATAGTAGTAGGTGTCCTCTGCACACCATGGAATAAAGGATCAACAATATGTTGGCAAGAAGATAAGCAATATACATTATTCATAACATGTTTCAAAAGAGAATAAAGACAAGTACATGATTAAAGATAGTAAGGTACAAGCTAGGCATAAAGCATGAGTAGTTACAAGAATCAAGTGACAAGGTAAATCCTAGCAATATTACAAGAATAACCATCTATGAAATGCAATGTCAAGCAAGAGGAGACTCCGAGGATGTCCTAGCCATCTCACGGGGGTATAAGTGACGTCCGAGCCGACTACGAATACCCAAAGTCTGGCTCTAGGGGGATCCTAGCTC
Source organism: Litsea cubeba (assembly GCA_012931725.1). NCBI lineage: Eukaryota > Viridiplantae > Streptophyta > Magnoliopsida > Laurales > Lauraceae > Litsea > Litsea cubeba. The sequence goes on along the minus strand of CM022946.1, from coordinate 76,988,793 downwards.
CCGGTCCTAGGAATAGCAGCACGGTCCGAGCCCGCTCCCAGCTATTCGCGCCATGGACGCCGTCCAAAGCCGACTGCCCACCCTAGTGTCCGGTAACCGGCCCACTTTATAATCATCAGTCTGCAGCTGGTCATGAATGCAAGATGATGATGATGGTTTGTACACGACACAAGTTTCAAGACAAACACACGTGGATATATTTCCAAGTACAAGATAACAAGTTGAGGACTACTCCAAGTCAAGCCAAGATACAAGTTAAGTTCCAAATTCCATGAGTAGTCATCTTTTCAAGTCCATCCACACGTGTTCATCAATACAAGACAAGGTACCTAAGGATACACTCTAAGTCTAGTCACATCCTAATTCTACAAGTTAAGTTACAAGTTATACAAGTATACATGATTAGAGTGTACAAGGTATGACAAGCTACGATACATGATTCAAGAGTCAAGAGTGAAGAACAAGCCAATCCTAGGTCAAGAGTTGTCCATCGTGTACCGCACGTATTCCCAACGGAGTGCTTCCAGAGAAAGAGTCAACGATGCCATAGTGTGGTGAGCCCATGGTGTACAGAAGTTATTGGGCACCAATTGACTAAGTTCCGTATGCATTCGGCCAAGTTACAACCATACACGGAAGTCCCGGATAACCAACGAAGCACACCAAGCCAAACATGCTCCGTTTTCATTTCCCCCAATTGGTCATGCAAGGATAGGGTCAATAGGTTCCATCCTAGGGTCCAAACTAGGTTTACAATCCCTTTCCAAAAGAGTAAGAGCTTGGCTCATTGATCCAATACCTACTTTCTTTTCCCATCTCTGATGATTAATATTAGTATATCATTGGATTCTACATCTCGAGAGCTTTCCAACGGTATAAAGAACTCCAAATTCCGACGAGCGGGTCAAAAGTTATGGCTTTCGGAAGATGACCCTTTAATTTTGCTCTGCAGGCCCGGCGTCCAGACGCCCGAAACCCGGCGTCCGGACGCCCGGGAGTAGTATTTTTCGCCTGCGCTTCTGCCTGCTGGTGTCCGGACGCCAGAATCCCAGTGTCCGGACGCCCGGAGGCAGAAATGACCCGGGAGTCCCCTGTTTTGCATGATTTTTGAACCCCTTTCTTCCAAACGAACTTCCACCAATTCCAAGCCTTGTCAAAGGTTGAAACCTGCACAAAACTGAGCCACCATGCTCCCCATTCATCCATTCCAACCACCCATTTCAAGTCCATTTACATTCAAATCCTAGCACAATTCCTAATTAACATGTTTAACCAAATTAATCAAAACAAGCTTGGCATTTAGGGAAATCTAAGCAATTGAGATTAAAACCATTCCAAGAAGCAAGATATATACATCATGATCATATATAAGGCTAATCTACTTGCCTTCACCAAAGAAATGGAAATTAGAGAGAGAAGTTGAGGAGGAGAGCTCTCCACTCACACCCTAGCCAAACCACTTCCAATAACCCTTCTCCTACACCCAAAGAACACCAAGGAAGAAGAAAAGGAGGAATCCATGAACATACAACATGGTTACAGCAGCAAGGAAGGAAATTTGAGAAGAAAAAGTTGAGGAAAACTTACCAAACTTGGATCAAAAGGTAGAGGAAGAAGAGATGAAGAGATTTGTGAGCTTGGTTTCTTGAGATGGCCTTGAATCCCTTCTTCAATGGCTCATGCAAGAAGAAGAAATGAAGAGGGAGGAAGAGAAGACAAACTCCCGTAGCTGCTCCTTGAAATGGGGATGAAATGAATGCAAGGAAGTTGCTAGGAAGTTGCTTAAATGGTTTAATAATGAGAGGTGGAGAGGAAAATGACTCAAATGCCCTCTTTGAGTGAATTAAGAGAAATGTGATTATTTGAGAGACTTCGGTGCGTCGAATCGCGATGAGTCAAGAACGGAAAGTGACGAGCGTGACGAGATCTTTCCAACGGACCCAAATTCGGTGAAAACGGAATTTTTCGGAAAAATACCCAATTTCCTATTAATCACAACCTAACCCCCTATTAAGACTAATCGCACTCGGAATCAAACTAAACTTCGCAAATCACTTTCTAATGATAAAAGAAACTCGCTTAGCCACTAAACCCACTTAATTAGCTAAAATCATAATTAATTAGGCTAATCGCCAATATTAAAAAATTAATCACCCTATTAAGGTCGGGGACCTTACATCCCTTCCCTCTAAAAAGAACATTTGGTCCTCCAAATGCCTAAAATACCTCCTCAGGAAGAAGATGAGGATAGGCTTTCCTGATCTGGTCCCTAAGTTCCCACGTGGCCGCCTCTGGACGGTGGTGCTCCCACTGAACTTTGACCCATGGAATGGTCTTCGTCCGCAGAACTATCTCCTTAGTGTCTATAATCCGCGCTGGCTGCTCCACATAAGATGCGTCGGACTGAATCTGCAGTGGCTCGTGTGGCAACACATGGGTGGGATCTGGAATGTACTTGCGCAACATCGACACATGGAACACGTTGTGCACACCTGACAACTCTGGCGGCAAGGCAAGACGATACGCAACGTCGCCAATCCGGGTGCGAATCTCAAATGGCCCCACATATCTCTTGGAAAGCTTCCCTTTCTGGCCGAATCTGACAACACCACGCATCGGAGAAACCTTGAGGAACACCTTATCATCAACCTGAAACTCTAATGGCCTCCGTCTCTTATCTGCATAGCACTTCTGACGGTCACGGGATTCCTTCAAACGCATCTGCACAACCTTAACTTTCTCGCTGGAATCACCAACCACAGAGGGTCCATGAAAACTTCGTACTCCTATCTCTTCCCAACACACTGGAGTCCTGCATCTGCGTCCATATAAGGCCTCGAACGGTGCCATGCCAATGCTAGAATGATAACTGTTGTTGTAGGAGAACTCACAGAGGGGCAAACTCTCATCCCGATCTTTCTTGAAATCCAAAACACATGCTCGGAGCATATCCTCTAGAGTCTGAATAGTGCGCTCTGACTGTCCGTCCGTCTGAGGGTGGTAAGCTGTGCTGAATCTCAACTGTGTGCCCATGGATGACTGAAGTGTAGTCCAAAATCGAGAGACAAACTTGGTGTCTCGATCGGATACTATAGATTTAGGCACTCCATGCAATCTGACGATCTCATCATTGTACAACTTGGCCATCTTATTCATAAACTGACCGGTCTTGAATGGTATGAAATGGGCTGACTTGGTCAATCGGTCAACGATCACCCATATAGCATCATTCCCTTTCCTGGTATGTGGCAGTCCTGACACGAAGTCCATAGTGATGTGCTCCCATTTCCACTGGGGAATATCTAATTGATGAAGTAAACCAGGAGGTTTCTTGTGTTCAGTCTTGATCACCTGACACGTGTAACACTTGGAGACGAACTCTGCAATCTCTTTCTTCATACTCATCCACCAATAGTGGTTCTTCAAATTCTGATACATCTTAGTGCTGCCCGGATGAATAGAATATCTCGTATGGTGTGCATCTGTCATTAGCTCTATCTTTATGTCCTGTACATCTGGCACGCACAACCGGTCTTTGCAATATAACACTCCCTCAATTAGTCTGAACTCAGGCCTGTCATCTATGTGCTCAATGATGCGTTGTAACGCTGGGTCATCCTTCTGACATTCTTTGATTCTATTCATTATCTCTGGTTCCCATGCTGCCATGCTAGCAATCATCACCTTCTCGCTGATAGGCCAAACTTCAACGTCCAAGTCTCTGAATTGTTCCATCCATTTCCATTCTGGCACTATACACCCACTGAATGCTGACTTTCTACTTAAGGCATCTGCTACCACGTTGACTTTTCCAGGGTGGTACTTGATAGGAAAATCGTAATCTTTGATGTACTCCATCCATCTCCGCTGTCTGTTGTTCAACTCATTCTGTGTAAATAGATATTGTAGGCTCTTGTGATCTGAGTGCACCTCGAACTTCTCACCGTATAGGTAATGTCTCAACATCTTGAGTGCAAGTACAACGGCTGCAAGCTCTAAATCATGGGTGGCATACTTCTTCTCATGTTCTTTCAACTGCCTCGAACCATACGCTATCGCCTTGTCGTTTTGCATGAGAACACAACCCAAACCAACTCCTGATGCGTCTGTGTAAACAACAAATCCTCCACTGCCAGATGGTAAAGTAAGAATGGGTGCTGTGGGCAGTCTGGTCTTCAACTCTTGGAAGCTTTTCTCACACTCCTCGGTCCAAACAAAAGGAATGTTCTTTCTAGTCAACTTAGTAGGAGGAGCTGCAATAGTAGAGAATCCTTTCACGAATCTTTTGTAATAGCCTGCAAGTCCTAGGAAACTTCGAATCTCTGCTGCATTTTGTGGACTACCCCAATTGACAACTGCTTCTATCTTCTTGGAATCCACTGCCAACCCTTCCTTGGAAATCACATGGCCTAGAAATGAAACTTGTTCTAACCAGAACTCACATTTACTCAGCTTGGCATATAACTGGCTATCTCTCAGGAGCTGCAACGAAGTCCTCAACTGATGCTCGTGTTCCTCCTTGGACTTGGAATAAACCAACACATCATCAATGAATACAACTACGAACTGATCGAGGTAAGGAGAAAATATCTTGTTCATTAGAGCCATGAACACTGCCGGTGCATTCGTCAAACCAAAGGGCATTACTAGAAGCTCAAAGTGGTCATATCTAGTCCGAAACGCTGTCTTAGGAATATCTTCCCCTCTGACACGTAAATGATGGTATCCCGAACGTAGATCAATCTTCGAAAAGAACTGTGCTCCCTGTAGCTGATCAAACAACTCATCTATTCTCGGAAGTGGGTACTTATTCTTGATTGTCACTTGGTTCAATTGCCGGTAATCGATGCACATCCTCATAGTCCCGTCCTTCTTCTTAACAAACAGTACTGGAGCTCCCCATGGTAATACACTTGGCCTGATGAAGCCCTAATCCAATAGTTCTCCTAACTGAGTCTTCAATTCCTTCAACTCTGCAGGAGCCATTCTGTACGGAGCCTTCGAGATCGGTCCAGTACCTGGTAGTAGCTCTATCTGAAGTCTATCTCACGCACGGGTGGCAAACCGGGGATCTCCTCCAGAAAAACATCCGGAAACTCGCATACTACCGGAATCTCATCTATGGGTTTGGACTGCTTGTCCTCCGCGATAAACGCGATGTAATCCTCGCATCCGCTCCTCATCAAGCGGTCTGCCTTAAATGTAGAAATCAACCGAGTGGAGGTGGGCTTCTTCGCACCAACAAACTCAACACTACGGTCTACACCCTGTAACCTTACGGTCTTGTTGAAACAATCCAACACCGCGCGGTTCACCGCTAACCAGTCCATACCAAGAATAACATCAAAGTCGGACATCGCCAACACAATCAAATTGGCGGTCAATTGAGTACCTCCAATCTGAACTGTGCACCCAGGATAAACAAAATCACACGCTACTGATCGGCCTACAGGGGTAGCAACCACTAGAACAAATGGTAACATCTCTCTATCCTTCCAAAATGCAATGCAAATGCTGGAACTGACCATCCGCTATGGGAGGTGTAGAACCTGATCCTAATGGTCCACTATTAGCCATGTCACTGCAAGAAAATATGAGTTAGACCCTATGCAACCCAAAACTAGCAACACAAGACTATAAGAACATAGAACATACTACAAACACTAGGCTAACGGTAATCCTCACACGCGTCCTATGGTTTCTAAAATTTTTTACCCTGAGAAACCATCCATTGCTCTGATACCACTCTGTCACGGCCCCGAACCCGATTAGAGAATAAACCGGATCCGGGGTGTGAATTTTAGGGCTAATTAAAAAAATTTTTGCCCTTAATGCCCAAGGATCGAAGTCCGCTGTGAGGATTGTATAGTTGAGCCTCATTAACAAATAATCAACGGGACTTGTCCGGTAAACACAACATTAAATCTGTAGGAATATCAAAGCAAGTATGGATTTCATTCCATTATATATATATTCAAGTTTCAAAAGATAAAACATATAAAGTTTATAAACATCAGGACCATCCCAAAAAGACCTAGGTCCTGGTACAAAAGATATACAGTGCTAGAGTAGACAAATTCAAAAGATCAAAAACCCAAAAGATGAAATGAGGTAGCACGAAGAAAGATGTCCCCATGTAACGCGCACTAGTGCCGGGAGTGATGACGTTATGCTACGTCATCGGCACTCCACTCTCGTACCTCGTCCTCCTCCCCCGGTTGAGGATCCTCTGGGATTGCCTCGGCATCCGAGTCGGCGTAATAGTAGTAGGTGTCCTCTGCACACCATGGAATAAAGGATCAACAATATGTTGGCAAGAAGATAAGCAATATACATTATTCATAACATGTTTCAAAAGAGAATAAAGACAAGTACATGATTAAAGATAGTAAGGTACAAGCTAGGCATAAAGCATGAGTAGTTACAAGAATCAAGTGACAAGGTAAATCCTAGCAATATTACAAGAATAACCATCTATGAAATGCAATGTCAAGCAAGAGGAGACTCCGAGGATGTCCTAGCCATCTCACGGGGGTATAAGTGACGTCCGAGCCGACTACGAATACCCAAAGTCTGGCTCTAGGGGGATCCTAGCTCCCGGTCCTAGGAATAGCAGCACGGTCCGAGCCCGCTCCCAGCTATTCGCGCCATGGACGCCGTCCAAAGCCGACTGCCCACCCTAGTGTCCGGTAACCGGCCCACTTTATAATCATCAGTCTGCAGCTGGTCATGAATGCAAGATGATGATGATGGTTTGTACACGACACAAGTTTCAAGACAAACACACGTGGATATATTTCCAAGTACAAGATAACAAGTTGAGGACTACTCCAAGTCAAGCCAAGATACAAGTTAAGTTCCAAATTCCATGAGTAGTCATCTTTTCAAGTCCATCCACACGTGTTCATCAATACAAGACAAGGTACCTAAGGATACACTCTAAGTCTAGTCACATCCTAATTCTACAAGTTAAGTTACAAGTTATACAAGTATACATGATTAGAGTGTACAAGGTATGACAAGCTACGATACATGATTCAAGAGTCAAGAGTGAAGAACAAGCCAATCCTAGGTCAAGAGTTGTCCATCGTGTACCGCACGTATTCCCAACGGAGTGCTTCCAGAGAAAGAGTCAACGATGCCATAGTGTGGTGAGCCCATGGTGTACAGAAGTTATTGGGCACCAATTGACTAAGTTCCGTATGCATTCGGCCAAGTTACAACCATACACGGAAGTCCCGGATAACCAACGAAGCACACCAAGCCAAACATGCTCCGTTTTCATTTCCCCCAATTGGTCATGCAAGGATAGGGTCAATAGGTTCCATCCTAGGGTCCAAACTAGGTTTACAATCCCTTTCCAAAAGAGTAAGAGCTTGGCTCATTGATCCAATACCTACTTTCTTTTCCCATCTCTGATGATTAATATTAGTATATCATTGGATTCTACATCTCGAGAGCTTTCCAACGGTATAAAGAACTCCAAATTCCGACGAGCGGGTCAAAAGTTATGGCTTTCGAAGATGACCCTTTAATTTTGCTCTGCAGGCCCGGCGTCCAGACGCCCGAAACCCGGCGTCCGGACGCCCGGGAGTAGTATTTTTCGCCTGCGCTTCTGCCTGCTGGTGTCCGGACGCCAGAATCCCAGTGTCCGGACGCCCGGAGGCAGAAATGACCCGGGAGTCCCCTGTTTTGCATGATTTTTGAACCCCTTTCTTCCAAACGAACTTCCACCAATTCCAAGCCTTGTCAAAGGTTGAAACCTGCACAAAACTGAGCCACCATGCTCCCCATTCATCCATTCCAACCACCCATTTCAAGTCCATTTACATTCAAATCCTAGCACAATTCCTAATTAACATGTTTAACCAAATTAATCAAAACAAGCTTGGCATTTAGGGAAATCTAAGCAATTGAGATTAAAACCATTCCAAGAAGCAAGATATATACATCATGATCATATATAAGGCTAATCTACTTGCCTTCACCAAAGAAATGGAAATTAGAGAGAGAAGTTGAGGAGGAGAGCTCTCCACTCACACCCTAGCCAAACCACTTCCAATAACCCTTCTCCTACACCCAAAGAACACCAAGGAAGAAGAAAAGGAGGAATCCATGAACATACAACATGGTTACAGCAGCAAGGAAGGAAATTTGAGAAGAAAAAGTTGAGGAAAACTTACCAAACTTGGATCAAAAGGTAGAGGAAGAAGAGATGAAGAGATTTGTGAGCTTGGTTTCTTGAGATGGCCTTGAATCCCTTCTTCAATGGCTCATGCAAGAAGAAGAAATGAAGAGGGAGGAAGAGAAGACAAACTCCCGTAGCTGCTCCTTGAAATGGGGATGAAATGAATGCAAGGAAGTTGCTAGGAAGTTGCTTAAATGGTTTAATAATGAGAGGTGGAGAGGAAAATGACTCAAATGCCCTCTTTGAGTGAATTAAGAGAAATGTGATTATTTGAGAGACTTCGGTGCGTCGAATCGCGACGAGTCAAGAACGGAAAGTGACGAGCGTGACGAGATCTTTCCAACGGACCCAAATTCGGTGAAAACGGAATTTTTCGGAAAAATACCCAATTTCCTATTAATCACAACCTAACCCCCTATTAAGACTAATCGCACTCGGAATCAAACTAAACTTCGCAAATCACTTTCTAATGATAAAAGAAACTCGCTTAGCCACTAAACCCACTTAATTAGCTAAAATCATAATTAATTAGGCTAATCGCCAATATTAAAAAATTAATCACCCTATTAAGGTCGGGGACCTTACACGGTATATTAGGACCGCGGAGCTGAGGGTGGGATTGAGGCCCCGTTGGACCGAGGGGCTCTTCAGACTTCGGTTGGTCTCACTGACCGGAGGGTGTTGAAGAGCTCAGCGAGGTCCAGGGCCTCCGAACTGGAGGGGCTCTGCAACGCTTTGGTCTGACCAACCAAAGCGTATTGTAGAGCTCAGTGAAATTCAGGATCCCTCAGAACCTCCAAGCAGTGGACCGGAGTCTTCGAGCCTGCAGCCTGAAGAGTCGGTGAAGATCAGAGCCTCCCAGCCTTTACTTCTTTTTCTACTTTCAGAGGACTGCGAGCCTCCTTTCTGTACTTTATTTTCTTTTCTGTAACCCTTGTAATGAAGTAATTACAATGAATAAAAAAGGAAGAGTTTTGTGATCACTCAATCTGTGTACTGTGTTCTTGTATTCTTTTTTACTTTCCTCGCACTGTTTTGTAACACTTGTATTTATGTGCTGATTTTTTGCACTTCAGTGCTTGCACTGCTATTTCTTTCTTAAAAACTGACCTTGGCCGAAATGGCTAGCATTGGCCGAGATGAACTGCCTTGCGCCGAAGTGGATTCAGAATTCCGCTGGTCTCGGCTGTGTGAGCATGAGTTCGGCAACGGTCTTCGAGGGGTGTATAAACCCGGAACTTTAGGAAACGACTGAGTGTTCGAACTCGAAGCCTTTTCTAGGGCGGTAGACCCGGGGCTTTAGGAAACGACTGAGTGTATGAACTCGAAGCCTTTTCCAGGGCGGTAGACCCGGGGCTTTAGGAAACGACTGAGTGTATGAACTCGAAGCCTTTTCCAGGGCGGTAGACCCGGAGCTTTAGGAAACGACTGAGTGTATGAACTCGAAGCCTTTTCCAGGGTGGTAGACCCGGAGCTTTAGGAAACGACGAGCGTCCGAGCTCGAAGCCTTTTCCTGGGCGGTAAACCCGGAGCTTTAGGAAACGACTGAGTGTATGAACTCGAAGCCTTTTCCAGGGCGGTAGACCCGGAGCTTTAGGAAACGACTGAGCGTCCGAGCTCGAAGCCTTTTCAAGGGCGGTAGACCCGGAGCTTTAGGAAACGACTGAGCGTCCGAGCTCGAAGCCTTTTCCAGGCCGGTAGACCCGGAGCTTTAGGAAACGACTGAGCGTTCGAGCTCGAAGCCTTTTCCAGGGCGGTAGACCCGGAGCTGCCGAAGTCAGTCAAAGAGAGACGACAGATTGATGACAGGGCAAAAGTTGCTTTCATTGATTCCGAGACTCATTACATCTTTAGAAATAGAACTTCTTTAGGTGGGATGCGTTCCACGGCCTCGGCAGTGGCTTGCCCTCTAAGTCCTCGAGTGTCACACTCCGAAACCGGGCCCTGCAGTGATCCGACCTCGGGGTACAAAATTTTGGGATAAATTTGAAACTTTCGTTATGTTTCCCAAGATCCGCGTGAATGAGGATAATCAAATTCCATCACGATCAGAGTATATTTTCGCAGAAGCTAAACATGGTGTTACGACTTGGAATCCGTGGCCATCGGGTTCCGTGTCGCACTCAACCAACCTCATATAGCCATCAATAAACAGACTGGCATAAATCATACATCAGAGCACACTGAGCTGGTAGTAACAAGACTAATTAATTCCCACATGTTCAAATTACAATTAACAAGTGTCTTCATTACAAACCCAATAAAAAGGCTAATAAAGCCATACAAAAATATATCCAACTAAACAGAAATACTACCCTCATAGATTTGATACGAACTCCGGTGCCAAACTTGACATCTAGATGATATCAATGGGCAGCCTCTCACGTCAGACCGGCGGTCCGACCGCCTCCTCCGATCAAACACCTAAAAACAGAAAGAGAAGAAACTGGCACCAAACAAACAAGGTTAGACACGACGGTCTGGCAAGCGAATAAACAAGTAATATGAACAAAAGAACATACATAAAACCTGGTGAAATCAACGTAAAACCGAATAAAGAGTCTAACCAATAATAACAATAAACCACGATAAAACGATCGAAAGACCGAACATAAATATCAAAGCAATAAAAGAACAATCTCAGAAGTACGAATGTCTCGAAAGATAGTATCCCGCATAAAGCATTTAATGGTTGGAAATACCTTTCAAATCCTAAATAATGGCAATAATATAATAAATGATCGACATCATAAACATTAACCAATTTAAAGCATGAAGAGCATAAACAACAAAAATCATAAAATAAGGTAATAAACAAATAAAACACTGGCAACCACACATAGCTATATTCTCCTATTACCGAAGTAACAAGAGCAGACAGAAACGTAGCCACTGAACGTGGTATTAGAAATAGGATCAGAACCGTAGCCATACAAATGGGACCGGCAGATCAAAAATCAAAACCATAGCCATACAAATGGGACCGGCAGATAAAACCGTTGCCATGGTCGGTACAGACAGAATCCAAGCTGCAGCTGGCGGACAGATTAAAGATCCCAAGCCGGGTGATCAGCCCGACAAGGTGACCTAAGCTTAGTGGTGCCTTTAGGTTTCAAAACTCGAACCGAAACAAATCAAACCATAATACTAATCCCTTTGGCTCAGGGGCTCACACTACAAAGCTCCGGCCCCGTCTTGCCTCGAGGTTTCATTTTCAAAATACTAGTCTTAACAAAATAATAGTCTCATCAAAGAAATCCCGAATGTGACGAACCACTCCAATCTCCTTTCAAATCAATTCGGAGAAAACGTACGAATATCCATGGTAAACCGCTCAAATACACATCAAAGTGATTTGTATAAAATCATACGATCAATCCTTTCGAATATGGAAGACCCCATGATTTTATAACAAATCACCGATGCTATTTAAAATAGTTTACCAAAGGATACAAATACAAATACAAATACATTCTCTAACTTGAAATGGAATGGAATTATGTAGAATGACTTAATGACTTACCAAGGAACCATCTCAATGCACAACTATCCTTTAAACATTGATCATTAAGGAGTGAGTTTGATGCCAATGAAAATCCCAACATTTAAATGATAAAGTGCGCATTGAGACTCAAACGATTCCCGGATAATTTTACATACGTTCATTCTCTCATTGGTCCCATTCCCATTTCACAAATTCCAAGCATCACAAGTAAATCCAAACTCTTTAAAACAGGACCATAGTTGGCCTTAAACCGAGTCCAAAACAATCTACTCATTTAGTCCAAAACAGTCCTTGAAAACAGCCCATAACTAACCTTGAACAGGCCCATAAAAATAGGTCTTAAAATGGTTTAAAAGCTGGCCTTGAACAGGCCCAATATCAGGTTTTAAAACAGCCCAAAGCTAACCTTGAATGGCCCACAAACAGATTTTAAATCAGTCCAAAACTTAACCTTGAATGGCCCACAAATCAAGTTTTAAAACAGCCCAATGTCAGGCCCTGAAATGGCCCAATATCAGGTCTTAAAAACAGCCCAAAACTAACTTTGAATGGCCCACAAAAACAGGTTTTAAATCAGTCCAATATCAGGCCCAAAGATGACCCAATATCAAATCTTGTAATGGTTCAAAAACTGAATTGAATCAGGCCCAAACAGTCCACTAAAACGGCCCACAGAATGAGCCCGGACAGTCCTGGGCTCGCTCGAGCGACCCAGGGTCCGCTCGAGCCAAGCCCAGGCAGAACCTGGTCCGCTCGAGCGGCCCACTGGGTCGCTCGAGCGGACTGGGCCCTGTCCCAGTCCGGGCTGAGTGCAGTGATGCACTCCTTTGAGCATTTTTTCTGAATCTTTTCCCCCTCTTTCTCCCATACTCATTTTCACATTAACTTGGGCCCTTTCATGACCTCCACTAATCATCAAATTACCATTCCTAAATCATTCTAATTAGCCAAGCACAACACTTTGAAATCAAAGTTTCCTTCCTTGGCTTTGAACCCAAACACTTAACATGAAAACTAAGTTTCAAAATGATCAAGGTGAAAACAAACTTTCAATACAATGTAAAACAATAACATAAGAGAAAATCAAGCATAACATTTCTCCATGTGTCCAAAACAAATCTATGAGTCATGAAGAGAAAATAACATAGGAAGAAAAACATGAAATGGAACTTATAACATGGAAATCATCATATTAAGTGGAGTATTCACTTGCCTTGTGTTCAGATGAAGTGAAAATCACTCCAAACACAATTCTCTAAGGTCCAAGGTCCTCCATCTACAAAAGCCCCAAAACAAACCAAAGAAAACCCTAACAATCATTTTTCTCAAATCTCCAAGGAAAGCTCTTGCATGAGTGATGAAAACACTCTAAATGAAGAGGAAAACAAGGATCTAAAGTTTGGAAAGCCAATGCAAACCTTGAAAATCCCAAACGAAGAAGAGAAGCTTGGATGAGAGGTCTCTCCTAGCTCAAAATCCTTGCAAATGACATCTTTGGAAAGCTTGGAGAGGGAGGAAGACCCTTAGGAGATCCATCCTCAAAGAGATTCTCAAGGGATGAGAGTTTCAGAAGAGAGAGAAAGTTGCTGGAGGAGAGGGAGAGAGCTCTTGCTCCAAACCGTGCAAGACAAGAGAATGAAGGAGAAGAAGAAAGCTCTCCCTCTTATAAGATGGGTTTGTGGGCCCCGATCTTCACAAGGCTGAAACTAATATTTGTGGGTCCCGGACGAAAACGACGAAGAAGACAAAAACGATCAGCGAAATTTCTACTTTCCGAAAAGTATATTTTCCCCAATTTCTGAAATTTTCGAAATTCATGGACAGGTCTAGTGTGAAAAGTCAGTTTTGCCCCTTTTTCTCGAAAAACGCATTTTCTGATCATCAAATCAAAATAATCAAAACATGAAAGTTGTTAAACTTCATAAAATGAGTCAAAATACACCAAATTTGTAATTTTTAGAAATCCGAAGTAATTTCTCATAAAAATACATATCATATGGACCGGGTCAAACCAAAGTCAACGGTCCTCAAAATCTCAAAGTCTATGGAAAAATCTAGTCAAACTCAAAAACAAGATCAAACTAAATCAAATCTCGCTTAAAAGCTAAATCACGATTAAGACAATACTAAACAGAGGAATTGGGGGTCGGGGTCTCACATCGAGCTTGTAAGCTGATCTTCCTGCCAGTGAGACTACCCTGAACGGGCCGTGCCAGTTCGGGGCCAGCTTCCCTTCGTTTGGTTCTTTGTCAGCTGGCAGGGTCTTTTTTAGAACCAGCTCTCCCACGGAGAAACTTCTTTCTCTGACATTTTGATTGTATGCCCTGGCCAGCCGCTGCTGATAGTCGGTCAGTCGCAGGGCTGCTGCTTCTCGGCGCTCGTCTGCCAGCTCCAGCTCCATTGCCAGGTTCGTCTCATTTCGGCCTTGGTCGACCAGCTCTGTCCTCAGGGTGGGAAGGCCGATTTCTAAAGGAATGACCGCCTCCATCCCGTAGGCCAGAGAGAAAGGTGTCGCCGAGGTGGACCTCCTTGGAGTTGTTCTGTATGCCCATAGCACGCTCGGAAGCTCTTCTACCCATCTTCCCTTTGCCTTGTCCAGTCGCTTCTTCAGGCCATCCAGGATCACTTTGTTAGAGATCTCTGCCTGGCCATTGCTCTGTGGATATGCCGGAGTAGAGTAATGGTTCCTGATGCCGTGCTCTTGGCAGAAGTCTTTGAAGGATTTGGAGTCGAACTGAGTCCCGTTGTCCGAGATCAGGGTCCTGGGGATGCCGAACCTCGTTAGGATGTTTTTCCAAACGAAGTTCCTGGAATCCCTGTCCGTGATGGAGGACAACGGCTCAGCCTCTATCCACTTTGTGAAGTAATCCGTGGTGACTATCAGCCATCTCTTGTTCCCTGGAGCTCGGTGGAGAGGCCCCACAATGTCTAGGCCCCATTGAGCGAAGGGCCATGGACTAGAGAGGGGACTCAGATCTTGCGCTGGCTGATGGAGAGAGCGGGAGAACTTCTGGCACTTCTCGCATTTCCTGGCGTACACCTGTGCGTCCTTCTGCATGTAGGGCCACCAGTAACCCTGGCTTATAGCCCAGTAGGCCAGTGATCGACCTCCTATGTGACTGCCGCAGATTCCTTCGTGGATCTCATACAGGAAGTTGTCCACCTTGCTCGGGTGGACACATTAGAGGTATGGACCTGTGAAGGATTTCCTGCAGAGCTTGCCTTCGGGAGAGAGCCAGAATCGAGCTGCCTTGAGTCTGATTCGGTGGGCTTCAGTCTTGTCCTCGGGGAGCTGATCGTCCTTTAAGTAAGCAATGATCGGGTCCATCCAGCTTGGGCCGAGGTCAGCACAGAGGACAAGCCGAGATGATTGGAGTTCTAAGCTTGACCTTGATATCGACCCGACCTCGACGGTCCTTTTCTTTCCGGCTTCGACGGTGGAGGCCAGGCTGGCAAGCGCATCAGCGTGCGTATTGGTATCTCGGGATACCCGTCTGACCTCGGCTTTCTGGAAATGAGACAGCAGTTTCTTCGCAAGGGATAAGTAGGCCGCCATCCTGTAGTCCCTGGCCTGGTAGTCTCCAGCGAGCTGGCTAGTTACCAGTTGTGAATCGCTGAAGATCACCAAGTGCTGGGCTCCGAGGATTTGGGCGCTGTTCAACCCTGCTATCAATGCTTCATACTCTGCCTCATTGTTGGTTGCCTTGAAGTCCAAGGTGAAAGCCTGCTCTATGACCAGACCCTCTGGCGACTGGAGGACTATGCCGGCGCCAGCTCTTTTGGAGGTGGACGATCCGTCGACAAAGATCTTCCATGCTGAGGCGGGAGACTATTCGACCTCGGTCACTTCTGGCTCCTGCCCTATGCCCCCCAGTTCCGTGCCGAGCTGGGTCGGAGCCGGGTTGGACGAGACGAATTCGACGATGAAGTCTGCCAGGATCTGGGCTTTGATCGCAGTTCGGGGACGGTACTGTATGTCATACTGCCCCAGTTCAACTGCCCACTTTGATATTCGCCCTGAAAAGTCAGCCTTTTTTAATACAGAACGGAGTGGGTGCTCCGTGATTACCACGATGGTGTGGGACTGGAAATAATGGGAGAGCTTGCGGGAGGCGCTGACGAGTGCCAGCACGAGTTTTTCCAACAAAAGATATCTGGTCTCGGCATCAAGCAGAGTCTTGCTCGTGTAATAAATTGGTTTTTGAACTCCCTCGTCCTCCCTGATGAGGACGGAGCTCACTGGGTGATCCGAGACCGCAAGATATAAATACAAAACCTCCCCCCGAGTTGGGGTGGAGAGTAAGGGTGGTGACGACAGATAGGTTTTGAGCACGGCCAACGCCTGGTCGCACTCAGGAGTCCACTGGAATTTTAAATTTTTTTTAGAAGCTGAAAGAAAGGCCTGCACTTATCTGATGACCGGCTGATGAAGCGATTGAGTGCTGCTGCCATTTCTGTGAGCTTCTGGACTTCTTTCGTGGTAGAGGGGCTCAGAATGCCCTGGGTCGCGGTGATCTGGTCTGGATTGGCCTCTATCCCCCTCCACGTTACCAAGCTGCCGAGGAACTTACCAGAGGCTACGCCAAAGGCGCACTTGGAAGCGTTGAGCTTGAGCTTGAACGCGCGAAGGATGCCGAAGACTTGGCCGAGATCCGCCAGGTGGTCGCGGGAGTGCACTGATTTGACGACCATGTCGTCGATGTATACTTCCACCGTTCGGCCGAGCTGAGCCTGGAACATCTTTGTCACGAGGCGCTGATACGTTGCCCCCGCGTTCTTTAGCCCGAAGGGCATCACCTTGTAGCAGTAAGTGCCGCGGGGGGTTATGAATGATGTTTTCTCCTCGTCAGGCTCGTGCAGTGGAATCTGGTGGTAGCCTCTGTAGGCGTCGAGGAAGCTCATTCGGTCATGGCCAGCGGTGGCTCGATCATTTGGTCAATCTTTGGAAGGGGGAAACTATCTTTAGGGCAGGCCCTGTTCAAGTCTGTGAAGTCCACGCACACCCTCCATTTACCAGTTTTCTTTTTAACCACCACCGTATTAGCCAGCCAGACCGGGTACTGGACCTCTCGGATGGCTCCTGCCTTCAGCAATTTGTCGACCTCTTCGACGACCGCGTCTGTCTGCTGCAGCCCTGTCCTTCGGGCCCTTTGCACTACTGGCTTGTGGCTGGGGTCCACATTTAGCTTGTGGCACATGACCTCGGGGTCGACCCCAGGCATTTCGCTTGGGCTCCAAGCGAAGACATCGACGTTCTGCATCAGGAACCTTGAGAGTTCGGCTCTCTCCTCGTCTGGCAGCTGAGTGCCGATCAGGAAGAACCTCTCTGGGTCCGCCGAGTTTAGCCTGACCTCGGCCAGGTCCTCAATACTTTTCTTCTCGGGGTCTCGGCCGATTTCATCTAGGCCTTTCTCGAACTCGGCGAGGTTGACGCGCTCTGGCTCTTTCTCTGCTGGGACTGCGGCCAGCATGCACTGCCTAGCTTGCTGCTGATCTCCCTCCACTGTGACCACTTCCATCTTGCCCTCCTTGCTCTCGAGGACGAACTTCAGCTTCTGGTGGAGGGAAGAAGGGACCGCTTCCAATTTGTGGAGCCAAGTTCTGCCCAAGATAACGTTGTAGGGAGAAGGGGCGTCCGCGACCAGGAAGTCGGCCAGCACGGAGGCTCCGCCGACTCGGGTTTCCAGGGTGATCCGACCCTTGGGATAGACTGGCTTGGCGGACAACCCTAGCAAGGTGCACGGACCTCCGTGAGGTCTGCTTCCGAGAGGTTCATTTTCTTGAAGCACTCGTAGTAGAGGACCTCGGAGGAGCTGCCGGAGTCGACGAGAATCCTCTTCACGGTAAAGTCCCTTAGCTTCATTGTGAGGAGCAGGGGGTCGTTGTGGGGAAGCTGGATTCCCTCTAGATCTTTGTCCGAGAATGAGATCGCGGGTCGGTCGCGGCGAGCTCTTTTGGATGCCGGTCCGAGCTCGGCTTTTATCACCTCTTTCCCGTGCGATGCCCTCCTGGCTTCGGCACGAGCCTGGGAGCTGCCGCGAGACGAGGGAGTGGGAGCTGAGGACGCCAGGTGGATCACGTTAATGATCTTTTCGGAATCCTCGCTGTCTGGATCCCGGGCCGCGCTCTGGTGAACTCGGCCCCCTCTGCCGCCGGCATCTTTTGCCTCGACGAACTCTGGAATGCGGCCTTCGTTGGCTAGCCTCTCGAGGTACCACTTCAGAGACTTGCACTCCTCGGTCTTGTGCCCGTTACCTTTGTGGTAGGAGCAGTAGAGATTGCTTCGGCTGCCGGAGGTGGGCTCGTTCCTCAAGGGCGGAGGCCACTTGAAGAACGGCTTGGTCTTTATCTTGCTCAGGATCTGGTATATCGGCTCCTTGAAGACGACGTTTACGCTCTGACCGGCGTTGGTGGGTGGTCTGGGCCTCCAGGTGCCCCCAGATCGGGACGACGCAGGCTTCGCCGAATTGGCGACCCATGCCTGCTTGGGCTCTTGCTTCTGGAAGGGCCTCCCGCCTCTCTGCCGAGGCTGACTGCTCTTCTGCTCGGGCTCCGGGAGTCCGTCCTCTTCCTGGGCTCGGATTTCATCTTCCTCTAGGGCGACGAAGCGCTTTATCCGGGACATCAACGCTGGCATGGATTCTGGGGGGTCTCCGACCAGGTCCTTCCGAAGGTCGTGTCCGGGGACCAGGGTATGTTGGAAAGCATAGATTGCTATTTCCTCCCTGGTGCCCTCGACCTGGCTGTAAACCGCCCAGAACCGTTGGGCGAACTTGGCGAGGCTCTCGCCCTGCTTCATTCTCAGGGCGAGAAGGTCCCCCTCTGTCTTGGGGACGACGCTGTAAGCTTGGAACTTCTTTAAGAAGGAGAGCTGGAGCTCCTTCCAACTTGAAACTGACTTCTCCGGGAGAGAGCAGAACCACTTCAGGGGGAGGTCACCCAAACTGGAGGAGAAGATTTTGCAGTTGAGATGACCCTCGTTCCCCCAGATGGACATCTTCTGGGAGAAGTGTCGGAGGTGAGCGGATGGGTCGGACAGTCCGTCGTAAGGGACGAACCGCGGGACAGAGAACTTCTTGGGCAAGGGAGTCTGCTCGATGTCTTTTGTGAAGGGTGAGGCCCCCAGATCGGTATGGCCACAGATTTGCTTCTGGTCCCGCACGTCCAGGTTGTGCTGAAGAGCCAACCTGATGCGTTTGTCGAATCGCTCCTGCTCGTCGTCCTTTTCTGGCGTCGGAACTGTTGGCCTCCGCCTGGAACGGTTCGGGCTGTGATGGCTATGGGCTCGGCCATCACGGCTACGATGACTTCGGCTGTTGCTTGAGCCCTCATCATGGATCTGGCTTCGCTTGTGGTCCAGATGGTTTCTCAGATCCTCGTGAGGAGGCTGGGCTGCCTTGCTCGGGGCGTCCCTCCTCCTGCCCTGAGGGTCAGAGGCCTGCCTCAACGAGGCAGTTTGTACTGCCCTCAGCTGCTGCTGGAGCTCACGGATTAGCTGCTCCTGCCTCTGGAGGAGAGCATTTTGAGCTGCGACAACTCCTCCAATGGCAGGGGGTTGAGCGTGGCGCGTTTCTTCCACGGCCACGGCTTTATCTTTGCGAGGACGCTCATTCCGACGCTCGTCGCGTCGGGGTGGCGTGACTTCGTCCGCTGAGAGTGAGGCCTCGAGTCCCTCCTAGAGGGGGACCTCGACGTAGAGCTGCGAGCCTAGGCGGCCCTCGCCTGTAGACGTGCCATGCACTGTGCGGGACCGCCCTTGAGGGGGGACGTCCGTTGACGGCGCTGGCTGCTCGAGGATTGCTCTTGAAGATTCTCCGCCCTTCCTAGCTTTCGGAGGCATGATTTCTGGGAGATCGAAGAGGTTGGGAAGGTTGGGATATTACTTCCCCACAGACGGCGGCAATTGTAGGTGCAGAAAATAATGACCCACAATAACTGGGGAGCCTTAGAGGACTTATCCAAGGTGATGAAGATTAGGTACCGCCCGAAAGCCTGAAAGAGAAGAGCAAACGGTCAGAGGACCCTGGCCTGGGCGGCGCAAGGCTCTCCGATGCCAAAGTCAGTGAGCGAACTGGAACAATGGAAGGAGAGGAAGAAGAGAGGCAGAGTAACGGCTCTTTGGGTTGAATTGTGTGTACCTTGCATGTGGTATGAAGCTCTATTTATAGAGGCTTGGGTCGTATCTTTGGATGATATCTTGATGTGGGTCCATGATTCGACGGGGAAGTCACGATCAGCCCACAAAGTAATAAATGCGGTCCATTCCAGCCCACATCGCATTAAATGTGCGTCTTGTTGGGCCAGATCGTGTTGGGCGCCTTTGGCGGTAGGGGTACCATCGGATCCGCCCTCCGGCCACGCCCTGATTTGGCTTCAGCCGCTGGATGCCGCCCTGTCAGTGATCTGGAGAAGAGTGTGGACGGCTGGATGTCGCATCTGTCTCACTAGCTCGCGCCCCTATTCCTCCACGTGCCTGATGACGTGGGGGATCAGGGGCGTGAGTGGAGGCTCATTCCTGCTTCGGCTTTCGTTCCTGTTCCTTCGGCCGAGATGGAGCTTTCAGCCGAGGTGGGCACATGGGATAGCCAAGCTCGGCGCCAGCGGTCCGGACCCGCTTGACTTCGGCCGGAGCCCCTGTCCTGGTAGCCGGGGTGAATCTGGTGCCACGTGGGCGGCACGCGGATGGTACGTGAGAATGCTTAGTCTCATCTGACGGCTATGATTAGCGTAATCCTGGAGTTCGGGAAATCTCCCCACACAGTATTTTTTTGCCATTATCTTCCTGGTAAACTAGAAAAGAATTTCCAAGTAGCATCTGAATAAGCTGATTGATGGTATTCTGACATCTTTGCAAACTCTTAGTTTTCTAATTTCCTACCAGGAAAAAGATGGATTTGGTTCATCAGACACAGGAAAGGGCAAGAGAAAAATAGCAGGCAGGCATATAAAGCATGGCTACCACCTAGTCAAGGGAAAGTCAAACCATGAGATGGAGGATTATGTCGTGGCAAAATTCAAGAAACTACACCATCATGACACTGAATTGGGTTTATTTGCTATATTTGATGGCCATTTGGGGCATGGTGTTGCAGATTACTTGCAATCCCATCTGTTTGAGAACATTCTGCATGAGGTTAGTTGTCTATGTTCACGATAGCCTACACCTATGAGGATTGGTCCAGTTTTACTCTAATTATCTTCTTATTCGACCTTAATATTTGTTGAGTTTGGTAAGTATATTGAGAATCACACATCTTGCTTTAAACAGCCCGAGTTTTGGACTCATCCAGACGTTGCAATGAAGGAAGCATACCGTGTAACTGATGATAAGATTTTGGAGAAAGCAGTTGAGTTGGGCCGAGGTGGTTCAACTGCAGTTACAGCCATATTGATTGATGGTGTGAAGTTGGTAGTGGCTAATGTTGGAGATTCTCGAGCTGTCATTTGCAATCATGGTATGGCCAAGCAGCTATCAGTTGATCACGAGCCAAGCAAGGAGCGGGAGGCAATTGAGAGCAAGGGTTGTTTCGTGACAAACCTGCCAGGTACCCATATTTTCAAAATAAGTTGTTACCTGTACTGTTTGCCATCTCCAGATGATTTTATCTGAGATTCTGTGCAAAAGTAAAATCCTGAGAGATTTTGAGAGGTCAGTTGGAGGAGGAGATGAGGTTATAGGGGAAAAGTAAACTATGCGAAAGTGGAGATTTAAGTGAAGTCAGGAAGTCTAAATGGTAAAGGCGGCTTTTAGATGGGATTTGGTTTTCACAAAAAGGGAAACAGGTCCATCCTAGCTTCCCCTTTTCCATAAAACACCAAACAAGAGAAATTAGACTTACCCCAACTTTTCACCTCTATCAAATGACCCATAGGAAATTAACATAGTATGATTTACACCCATCTGTGCCTGGCATTGTACTAAGAACTTAGCTGAATGATGTGGTGGGTTCAGGTGATGTGCCACGTGTCGATGGACAGTTGGCTGTGGCTAGGGCATTTGGCGACAGGAGTTTAAAGAAACACCTCAGTTCAGAACCAGATGTCACAGTGGAGATGATAGATGAGGATACAGAGTTCATCATCTTGGCAAGTGATGGCCTGTGGAAGGTAATTGTTTTGGTTTGAATTAAGCATGATTTGTCAGCCTCACTGAATCAACCACTACACTACCCATGGTAGGAAGTGTCTGAGTACCTTGTTGCATCTGTATCTTCAGGTGATGTCGAATGAAGAAGCTGTGAATTCGATCAGAAGTATTAATGATGCTCAGATGGCAGCAAAACATCTGACCGAAGCTCTTTCCAGGAAAAGCAAGGATGACATCTCTGTCATTGTTGTGAGCTTCCACTGACTTCTACTTGGATTTTTGTGTCCTTCCTAGTGTGTAATGCCCATCTGTCTGTATATTTATAAAAATTTACTTTTCAAGCCAACTGTTCATAAACTAAATTAGTTTTCTAAACTGGATTGCTATGTTTTTTATACTGTCACTGGATCTCTAGGAGAAGCTACAGTTGTGGATTGTTTTAGCTTTTCAAGCAGTTTGCTCCTATGTTATTATTTCATGTGGGGTAGTTTCGTGCATGGTCCAGGGTACTCTGGCCGCTTCCTGCTAGTCTTGCTATTCGCCATGCTTGGATAGAACATGTCACGTCCCCAAAATAAGAATTGGGGAAAAACGTGAAAATTAAAATTTTAAATTCAAATTCCTGTGTTTAATACAACACAAGCTTCCAAAAGTGGACCCACATAAAATTTTAACATGTGGTGAGTCAAAATAAATTTCATTAAATGCAACGGAAGTTATATTCAATTGGTATTCAAAGTAACGAACCATCACGAAAATCAAATAAACATAATAATTCAAGTTGCAAAAATGAATAAAACAATTGCTAAGAAAGGTTTATCATTGAGGAAAGTTCATCTAAGAAATTACTACGATGACGTTCTCTCTAAAGTAGATTCAAACGGCTCCGAAACCGTCTCCGGCGTCCCACTCAGGTTCGTCAGTTGGCTCAAACGTTTGAAACGTTTGATCCTCCTCCGTTTCCTCGGTAAAGTAGGGCTCGGTACCTATGCACCAAATATTACAAAGTAAATAGCAAGAACATAATCATAATTCAAAATTAAATACCATTACGAGAAGAATAAAGACAAGTGTGATCATATAGAAGTAAAAGTGAAGATATACGCGAATGAACGTATGACATAAATCCCAATAAAACAAATGGAGCAATAAGATTCACACGGAGACAAGTGTCCCCGTTGTGGGTGGTCAACCCACCACCCACATAATCGGGAAAGCCCGTCCATAACGTCGGTGGTCAACCGATCAATAAACAAAAATCAGGATAACCTGTTCACATTCATAACGGATTATAAGTGATCCGAACACATCGGTGATCAACCGTCCATATACGATCTGCAGTCGTTCAAAAATGACCAACATAAAGGAAACATATATGCATAATAGACCCGAATAATAAGTCTCCGACACAAGAGTCCTAAGTCAAAGTAAAGTGCTGGCCATTCTACATTCATATTATCATTAAATCGTCATACAGAATTTGCCAAGCCACTTTACAGTCCATAACACCATAAGGTATACATCTAAAGGAATAGATATCCTAAATCAACATATATATATGCATGCGAAGGTCAAAGAATAATCACAAGCCAATCCTAAGGTTAAACATAAGGTCTCGTACCCAACAACCACTGGAATCTCTAAATAGATAAAAGGTCAACGCATCCCTTCTCCAATTATGGTGCATAGACCCAATTAAGGGTTTTCCAATAGAGATGGGTTGAGCTTGAATCCATTAGGATTTTTCCGATGTCATATGAAGCACAAAATCCCATGTTAATAAGATACCGGATGCCAAGTCGGTATTTACTCGGTCTCATAATCAAATTAATAAAATATAATTTTAACATATTAAAAATAGTTAAATATCATAATTTATGCTTATAAAATAACAAGGCCCTTTTTCTTAATTTCCATAAATAAAAAGGAGCAATAAAAATAATTTAACCCTCACTAAAAATCTCATGGGATTACATCACCCCATGTCATAACTGCACTTTATTCCCATCCAACACAAGCAAGGTACAATCAACCCATGCTCACTTATTTCAACACAGCACACCCACTTTTTATTTCAACACCCCATGTAGAAGTTCAAACCGTACCACACACTATTGATTTTAAATTTAATAAAATAACTATTGTCTAATCCCCCACATGTCCACATCACTCTCCCTCCTTATCCCTTTATGTCATCTCACATCATCTTACTCCCTCTTTCTCATGTCATACCCTTCATCCCCTTCCTTCCAGCAACACAATCTTTTCTTTATCCCTACCGCCTGCCCTCTTTTGATTGCTTGATGGTGGGCCAACCAGGGCCCACCTCGCATGGGCATACCATCCCTATGGTCGCCCGTGGGTCCACTAATGGATCTACGGTCTTGATCCATCATCAGTGGGGTACACCTAGTTTCATAATTAAAACCACACGGGAGTAATTCCAAACACAGTGGGCGGTAGTTCATCATATTGGAATTATAGTAACAGTAAAATGAAAGATAAAAATCGTATACTCATATTACAATATAAAAGGCATCTAAAGGTTTCTACATGCGAATCAAGGTGAAAAAAAAATTAAATTTATAAATCATGATTAGGTACTTGCCTTTTACCGGGATTGAAGAAAACGCAACAGATCTAACCAATACCCAACCCGAGATAACCGGGGCGCTCGATCACAATCCTATCGCCAATCTGACATAAGAGATGGGAAAGAAATGCCCAGATGAACAAATCTATGGTACTCCTATCCAAATCTACCATTGGAAAGAAAAAGGAGGTAACCCAAGAATATAGATTTACTTCTCTAATGGCTTGAGGAGAGGGTTACCTGAGATAAGAAGGTCGAACCAAGAATGATGGTATCCTCTGATCTTGATTCTGATGGCTAGATCTCAAAGCTGGTATGGCTTGGGATGCTGAAAAGAGGAAGAAGACGAAGAATGATCGGGAAACGTTGCAGAGATAAATGGGAAGAGATAAAGACTTGCGATTAAAGGGATTAGGTTAAGAGAGTATTGGGCTTAAGTCATTGGGTCGGGTCAAACTGTGGGTCAGGACAACTACCCATTAACCCAGCTCACCAATCCACGCATCTAATCTAACGTTTGCCCCACTTAATCCTAACCACTTAAATAACTAAAATACATTTCAATTAAAATAATAATAATATCTAATAAAAAAATAATAAATATATAATAGGTGGGACCAGTGTTGACACCAAAAATGTCACTTTGCCTCTTCAAGATCCAAAGAGCTACATGAAGTCGCAACCTGCCATAAATAGGCAATGCTACTTCCAAAAATCAAATCTTGTCAGAATCAAACAAAAACTGCAAGATCCTTCAAGACAGCCAAAAGAGGAGTACACAAGAAGTTTCGGGCCATTTCAAAATCATTTGGCCTAACTTCGCTTCTCCGACAACCGAAAAGGAGCTCTCGGCGGCAAAAGCATCGGAGACACCAAATCTTCGATCAGAGCCGATGGATGGTCTCAAAATACTTCCAAAAGGCTCCACGTCAAGTTTCGAGTCAAACCGACAACGTTTGACCCTACATCAACCCTCGAACAGCTAAATCAGGCCTCTCGGCGGCGAAGCTCTCCAAGACCATGGTTTCCAAGACAGAGCCTATGGATCATCTTAAAATGACTCCAATAGGTTCCCTGTCAAATTTCAAGTCAATCGGACATCGGTTGACCGCACATCAAACCGCGACATCTTCATCGCGACAAAAGCGAGTCTACTGGTGATAGGACCCCAAAAGGCTTCAAAACTCAAACAAAAGCCTATGGTTGGTCTTATTTATTGCTCAGGAGGCTCCACACAAAATTTCAGGTCATTCCGACATCGTTTCACCCAGTTTCAGCTTCTGACGGAAAATCGGCAGCTCTGCGCGACAAAGTCTTCGGCTTTCTCGGAAAATTGGAAACTTTGCAAAATAAAATGCAAGGATTCTCATCAGGTTTCCTACAGGGAAATCAGGCCAATAAATGGTCAAAAATGTCAAGGAAAAATACAGGAGAAAAAAGAATCGAAAAACAGCAAAAACGGACACAAAACGGGATAAAAAAGGGGGGAAACCCCCCCAGGGTCGCAGACCCCTGCGACCCTGGAGCCCGGGGTCGCCGGGAAGCCCCCGGAAACCCCGTTTTTTCGCCGTTTTTCGCGATTCAAAGCGCCCAGCCTCTGGTACTTTCCAAAATTTATACTTTTGAGACACCAAATCCTCTGACATCCGTCCAAAACACGGGTCAACCATCAAAAGTATTGAAAACAATATTGATCGCCACCCGGTCAACCAAAAAAAGTGTGCTTTCTACCCAACCGATCGAGAAATCGACAGGACAGATGGCACCGACCCGCTGTTGGCAACAAACACCTGAAATTATATGGTCATCTGATGTCGATCTACATGAAGATCCATCGATGATCATCACCAAAAGAATCCCAAAAGACGCGGCACGGCCCGCGACTCTTCAGATGCTCGACGACCACTTAATGCGATTAATTGACTAGCTTTATTACAGTCATTAATCCATTTCTTTGGATGGACCAATCAGAAGCAAGCATCCGCGAGTTACAAGTCAAGAGATTCATGGCATTTAACCCATGAAACTCCTCCCATCATGGCGATTAAAGGCGATTAAATGCCCTCAATCTCCTCCGGCCAATCAGAAGCCAAGAAAAAGGAGTTACAAAATAAAGAATTCAATTTTGTAACTCCTCCCATTATGCGGCTTAATGACAATGAAAGCCCATAAACCCTCCTAAATGGCTACCTAAAAGCCTATAAATAGGAGAGCTCTCCAAGAAGAAAGGACAGCAGAAAGCAGACAGACAGACAGACAACGAATCACAGACAGAAGCATAGAAATTCAGAGAAGAAAAAGAGAGAAAACTCTGCGGAAGTTCTACACCGGCCACCGCTACAAGGTGACAAAAGTCCCTTGGGGGGTACCCCCCCCAAGGTCATTGCCTTCTCCTCCGGCCTCCAATGGCTTAGATGTGGCTTTTCAGCCCGTCTACTCGGCTTTTTATTGGACATAGGACCTGTTTTTGGTCTTTGTCCTCTAAAAACCTGAGGTTATAGCCAAGCCAAGCGAATCAATAGCATCCTCTGTTCTCATCTGCATGGATGATGGCGAAGCCCACATATGGCTTGCGACCGTCAATCTAAACGAGTCCCCCACAATCTCCTGAGAAGTTAGATCCTCCTTTTCTTGCTTTTCATTGTAGTTTGTATTTTTTCAAAAGAGATAAAAATCACAACTCTTGTCTTTCATTATTGATAAGGATTGTAAATCGGCTATAAACGCCAAAATCGGCTATAAATGCCAAAAAAATCGCCTTTCACGGCAAATTAAGAAAATGTCTCTTTTCTTAAATATATGTGCAATGGAAAACTCGAAAGAAGTTGATTTCCTTTTTACTTGCGAGGGTTGATCTCCGGATCACCACTTGCAATTCCAAGTAAAAATAGAAAATCTGGCACACCCACACAAAAAAAAAAGAAATGTTGATGCACGCCCCTGCCCCCCCTGGTTACGAAAAGGGTCGGACCCGACGGACTCCCACGTCCGCCGACCCTCGGTAGGAACGGAGCAGGAGCGCGGTCCATCAAGCTGGCACACCCGGTGGGACCCGTTTATTTGAGAACACGATGCTAGAAATGAAATATTTGCATATCATATATTTTGCTCTATGCTTATATTTCTTTTCTCGATTCCTTGGCTACTTTATAATTGGTGGCCTATGTTGAATTCCGCATCTAAAAAAAAATGAGATGAGATTTTTTGTTTGGAAATTTCTAATTCTTTGAATTTATTTCCACTCTTTCTCTTTAAAAAAAAAAACAAAAAAAAATCAGATTTTTCATTTTGGATTCAAAATTGAGAAACTTTGATCCTCTCCCTTCTGGGCACTGGCGCTCACGGAAATCGCTGAGACCGTGTTCGGATCGGGGATTGGGCCATCGTTTCTCTTCGTTGAGTTCATTAAAGATCTAAAAAAAAATTTGAGATGAGATTTTTTTGGAAATTTCTAATTCTTTGAATTTATTTCCACTCTTTCTCTTTTAAAAAAAAAAAAAACAAAAACAAAAAAAAATCAGATTTTTGATTTTGGATTCAAAATTGAGAAACTTTGATCCTCTCCCTTCTGGGCACTGGCGCTCACGGAAATCGCTGAGACCGTGTTCGGATCGGGGATTGGGCCATTGTTTCTCTTCGATGAGTTCATTAAAGATCTAAAAAAATAAAATATATGAAAAATTTTTAGATTTCTCAATTTGGATTCAAAATTGAGAAACCTTGATCCGTTCCTATCGTTCATCGCGCTTGCGGAAATGTTGAGCCTGTTCGACTAAGGTTTTGGGCCATCGTTTCTCTTCGATGAGTTCATTAAAAATAAAAAATATATATATATAAAAAAGACATAGACCACTAAGGTTAAACCAACTGTGTTCTTTGATCATGGTTGATTCAAAGAAAAGCCTTGTCCAGAGTGTGGAGACAGCTTGACTGTTCTAGGCAAGGGTCCTCCAAACGGGTTCATTAAGTAATCCTACCCTTACCTGAGGGCAATTCTATCAATCAAGATTTCATAAGACCAGGTTAGGAGGCCTATGTGTACTCTCTCGACTTTTAAATAAATTTTTTTAAAAAATAATAATTTTTTTTAAAAAAATAAAAATTTTAAAATAAAAAATAAAAAATAAAAATTTTCAAAAAAAAATTCTTAAAATAAAAAAAAATAAAAAATAAAAAAAAGATTTTTTTAAAAAAAAATCTTCAAAAAAAAATCTAAAAAAAAAAAATCTTCAAAAAAAAAAACTTCCGTCATTTTGGGTTTAGATTGGAGAAATCTTGGTCTTCTCCTTTCTGAGCACTGGCGCTCACGGAAATCGCTGAAACCGTGTTCAGATTGGAATGCCTTTTGCTCTCTTTGATGAACCCGATATTGGCTTTTCAAAAAAAAAAAACTCGTCATTTTTAGATTCAGATCCGAGAAATTATGGTTCATTTCTTTCTGAGCACTGGCGCTCGCGGAAATCGCTGAGCCCGTGTTCAGATTGGAATACCATCTGCTCTCTTTGATGAATCCAATCTTGACCTTTCAAAACAGAGAATCTCATCTCATAGATGCGGTCTCAAAACATTTGTGTCTAGCGGTACTAGTACGCCCTTTCAGGGTCTACTGTATTGCGACCGGCACATCTGTAACTCCAACTTATATTCTTCTTACCTCGAGCAAGCTCTGCTTCTCGATAAGTCGAATTTAAGTTCACAATTGCTTCTAGCAGTCACTGGGATGCCCATTCTGGGCTTACCATACCTGCGATCAGAACAATTGTACCCTCTATGGCGTTTTGCCTTCTTCATGTTGCTTGGGTCATCTTCCTCTAGCAACTTGAAAAGACAAAACCATAGAACTTCCCATTTATGATCATTATATTCTTGTGATTACTAATGGATGTGGTCTTGTTTCAGAAATTTTCGAAAAAACTAACAATGGCAGCTTCACTAACCATTACTTTCGATGAAAACAAGCACCAACTCATACTTCAACATAAGCAAACCACGCGCACCTGCAAGCGCCCCATCAGCTGCCGAAGCGTCAACTCCCTCGGCAACTCTCTGAACTCCGGGTCGACCTCGACTCCCCGGACTATCGTCTTTGGGACGCTGGGACCATTCCCACTTCCTGAAGAACAAACTGCTCCCTCCAAGAAGCAGAAACTTGCCTCTCAACGTGTCACTACCGTGACACCAAAGGGTAGCATCAGCAGGCCTGAAGCCCGTGGCACCCCCACGAAGCCTCGACCTGCAATCAACCAGGTCTATCCCAAGACTTGGTCCCCAAGACCTTCACCAAAACAAAGAAGGTCCCAAAAATCCACTAAGCCAGCATTCCTGGCCCCACTCAAGGAGAACCAGTTCTACCCTCTTGCTTACATGAAAGAGGAGAAACCCATCTCCAACCTGACTTCCAAGTCATCCCAGCATGAGCCGGCTTGTTCCTACAAGCCTAAAATCAAGTCATGCATCACAAGGCCTCTGCAAGCACCTGCTAAGGCCTACAAACCTGTAGTTCGACCCTTCATCTCTACAGGGGCCGAACTTCAAAAATTCAAAGCTTCGCTGCAACAGGCGAAGGACAGGGTTCGCATCTTGTCCTTGCCCAGCTACAAAGAAGACAGGCTCGGCTGCTGCGCCCGAGGGAGCACATCCTTCATCGTCAAAGCCAAGCCAGAGCTAACCGAAGCTCAAATTGCTCGTCGTATACGCCGCCGCGCGTCATACCGGCAAAAGAGACTAGAGAAGCAAAGGACCCAGCCTCCTACACTTCAAGTCTCTCCCAAATGGGTCGAAAAAGAAAGACCCAATCAAGTTGCTTGCGTCCATATGGTTGGAAAAACCAGAAGGCGCCAAAAATCAGCAACAAAAATCCATGTCCGATGTCCAATGACCCGCAGCGTCTCAAGGACAAGAAGACATTCAGAAGAATCCCCTGCTCCTTCAAGCAAAGGACAACAGAGTGATCCTTCCTCAAGCTCTTCTTCAAAAAGAATGAGCCCCAGCTCAGTCACCAGGACAGTTTCTTCGTTCGAATCACGAAGGATGAATGTCTTGGCTACAAATTCTGAGCCACCACCCCGCAATCCACCTCCAGAAGATGCGATCACCCGCATCCAGCAGTTGGAACAGGGCCAGCAGAGGATTGAAACTCTGATGGAAAACCTTCTCCTCGCCTTCCAAAATCAGGCGAACAATGAACCTCCTCCGAATCATCAAGACGACGAGGTAAATGGAGAAGAAAATTAGTCACGCGCCCTTACCAAAAAGGACGTAGACAGTATCCTCGCCAAAGCAAAAGAAGAGGATATACTCAAGGAGCATGGGATCAAGCCACCATATCCCTTATGGATGGACTCGGTCCCGTTCCCTACCAAATTCAAGCATCCTACTCTCCAAACATATACGGGGAAAGGATCAGCCAGACAGTACGTCATCCACTTCAAGATCCTGACGGGAGCTATCGCGGATCAAGATGCACTCAAGATCCGCCTCTTTGCAAGTACCCTAAAAGGTACGGCCTTCGATTGGTACTCCACTCTGCCGGAGGACTCAATCCAAAACTGGACCATGCTAGAGACACGCTTCCTGACTCACTTCAAAGGTGAAGATCATCCCGCTACTATGGCTTAGCTGTGCAGCCTAAAACAGGGGGAGAATGAATCAACAAATGACTTCATTCACAAGTGGAAAGCAATGGCATACAAATGCTCTGATGTATTGCCACAAGCGTCGCTAGTCGACATCTGCCGAAACAACATGAGAGCCAGAATCCGCTCCATGATCATCGGCAACAAATCAAAAAACCTGGGAGAACTCCTAGAAGCTTCCATGGAAGCTGAAACGGTGATTAAAGACCTCAACAGTCAGAAATCATCAAGAAAAGAGCCAACCGCCATTGCAACCTCTAAACCAAAGAAGAAAGAGGTCCTCAATGTGCAGACCAAGTCAGCTCCTCAGCCACCAAAGAAAGCTGAAAACAAAGCTGCTGGTAAGAGACCTGAACTCTCAGATGCCTTCAAAGAACGAGTAGAGAAGAAATACCCGTTTGATGAAGACGTTGATGAAATCTTCGGGGCTCTTAAGGCAAACGGCAAGCTCACCTTGCCTGAACCAAAAAGACCGGGTGATGTTGGCAAAACCAACGATCCTCGGTACTGTCCATACCACCAGATGATCTCGCATCCTCTCAATCAATGCTTCGTTGTGAGAGAGAAAATAAATGAGATGTGGAAAAACGGAGTCATCACCTTTGACAAAAACTATGGGTCTGCCTCCGTCAACATGGTGACATGTGGACAAACATCAAAATCACCGAAGAAGAAGATCATTACTTCCTTCAAGGTGATAAACTCAATCCAAGCGTCCGAGGAACTGGTTCCTTACCCGACACCAGACGGACAACCGATATGGGTACATCCCGATCTCCTGGAAGATGAAAATTGGGAGGTCGTGAAAAAAAAGCCTACAGCTCAACAGCGAAGGCAGGCTAGGAAACATCTCCTCAAGCTCAAACGGCAAGAGAAGACCCAGCCAAAACTAAAGGTCAAAGAAGAGGCAGAGGCTTCCTCTACCGCTTCACTGGAGGCAACAAAAAAATCCCTTCAAGAGACTTCAAAGGGGGTAAGGAAATTCACTCTCAGTGATTTCATGCCACCTCAATTTAAAGAAGCCATGCAGGAGGCATCATACTCTTGCAATTCGGTAGTTGGATTCTCCATTGATGGATACGAATCCAGCGACACCGATGATGGATTCGAATCCAACTACACAGATGAGTGGGAGGAGTCCCTTGAAACAGGAGAATATCTCTCCGATGAAGAATGGGTTCCTGAGTCTCATCTTATGCCAGTAATCTGGTATAACCCTCTACAGCCACAAGGATCCTGGTCTGATGATGAAGAAGACCAAGAGGCTGTACAAGAAAATGCTGCTGACTCAGCACCTCTCATTACTCCAGTGGGAATCAACCATGTTGAGCCACAAAGAGTTGATGAAGAAGAAGATCCGGCTCCCATGCCTGATCTTGAAGAATATGCAAGGATCTTGCAGCGACTCGCTCTAGAACAAGAGCAAGAACGCGTCAACGAGCCTCCTCGCAATCCAGAGCCTGAAGTCCCTGAAGACCATCAGGTACACCCTCCCTTAACTCCTGAAAATGGAGAAAATTGCTGGATAGACGATCCTCTTACATCTGAGGATGAGTCTGACTCCGATCAGACAACGTCTCCCATCAGAGCTTCCTGTAATGTGATAATTCGGGATTATAGCTCTTCCGAAGCATCGTCTGATGAGAGCACTTACACTCCGGCGACGCCTAGCAATGTATCTTCTGAAGCCACCTCGTCTCACGTGACTTTCACTGAGATGACAACCTCTCAGGTTTCTTCTCCTGAGACTGTGACTTCAAAATTCACACCCTTCCTGACTGAAGAATTCCCAGCTATTGATGCTTGGGATGATGAATTAGTCAACGAAGAAGAAAGGTTGCTGGATGCTGTTCAGGACTTGTTCCCGGAAAATGCTCCGTGCAACACGATCACTGAGGATGGCAACTCTGCTACTGATTCATCCTCAGCAAATGAAAAACGACAGCCTCTTGATCCTGAAGACAATCTTCCAAACGAAGACCCTTCTCAAGAAGCTCTCGAAGTTGGTAGAGGCACCCGCTCCGGCCGGGACTACCATAAAAATTACAACCAATCTTCCTTTACATATGTAAATCCTTCGGGAAAAGATGTTGTAAGCGCCCCTAGTGGCAACAATGATGAACATGCAGGCCCTAAGGAGGCTTTCAAGTATGACTTGATTGAACACTTCAAGCACATACCTGCACGTCTGCACATCCTAGATTTGTTGCGAATGTCTCCGCACACTCGTGATAATCTCATCTCGGAATTACAAAAGCTGAATGAGGATGTCGACAAACATGCCCCGCAAGTCCTCCAAATTGAAATGGATTACCGGGTCAAAAACTCAGAAGCCTCCTCAAAGGGAGAAAAGAAGAAAACTGAGGGATCATCCATTGAATGCCTCTCGGTTAAAAAAGCAGCCAGTGCAACCATCGCCTTCACAAAGGATGACCTCCTACTTGGAGAAACCAGGCATAACCGACCCCTGTACTTCACAGGGTATATCAAGGAGATGCCTATGCACAGAGTTCAGATCGACCCAGGTTCTGCACTCAACCTCATCTCCACATCGGCTCTTAAAGAGTTGGGCATCCCACCCAGCAAGCTGAGCCACACATCTGTATCTATCTTTGGATACGATGGGAGTACTCAAAGGCCTATCGGCAAAATCAGGTTCAAGTTGCAGATCGGTGATCTTATCTCTGAGGTCACAGTGTATGCAATAAAAACCCCTTCATGCTACAACATCCTTCTCGGACGCCCTTGGATCCACGAGAATGGTGTTGTCCCTTCAACTCTACATCAATGCATCAAGTTTGTTGGCGACGACGGCATGATACATCGAGTCTTTGCGGACAGAAAACCCTTCAAAGGTAAAGAAGTCCACTTCGCAGACTCACAGATGTATGAAGGTGAAAAAGAAGAATGAGGAGAAGCACACAGCATCCTTTGCCGAAAATCTCCAGAAAGATAAAGGCAAAGCTCCTCAACAATCACCGGAAGAAAACAAACCATCCGGTAAATCTGAAGAGAGCATTCAAACTCCCTTCATCATCTCCCTTAAACCTTCAAAGCCTTTGGTCATCACAACTAAAGTGAAGAAGGCAAAGCAAAAGCCTGGGGGCAAATTTGTTGTCTCTTTCGTGTCTATCATGCAAGACACGGACTCGGATTCAGAGCCAGAAGACGACACATCGTCAAGCCAAGCTGATACTCAGCAAGTTCAGCCTGCTCTCACTCCAATGGAGATAACTTCTGACATAGAAGATCCTGCGTCAGCTTCCTTCGTTGTTCCAGCAACTTCAGCAAAGGAAAAGCCGATCTTTTTCCATAGATCGGATGCTTCTTCATCAAACTCCATGCTTGAATCTTTTCAAAATAAAGGTATGCCTCAACTATCCTTATACAGTTCTGTGGCATAAGCTATTATGAAGAAAATGGGCTATGACGCTCAAAACCCAGTCGGTTTGGGAGAAGGACGCGGTATTCTCACGCCATTGGGGCCCATCTTGACCAAAAGCCAGCTGGAAGATTGGAGACTCTACGGCTATGTAGAAAAGTCTTCACACGGGTTAGGGTATGATCTCGACACTCCCTTGAGACAGTTGACACAAAGGCTTAAAAGTCAATATACGGACCAAGCCTCAACTTCTCAAGTCCATGAAGACATCGATCTCCCTGGATATCTCTTTGATGAGTCACCTGACAAAGATCCAGGAAGCTCATCCAATTGGCACGATTTCTCCGAAAATGAAGAGGAGTTGTCCGATGGAACAGACGTGTGGTCTTCTGACCCAGAAGAACCCTCATCTCCAAAAGAAGTAGCCTACTTCGACCCGGTTTCAACAGGCGATTGGGATCATCTCATAGCAAGCCTTGGGAAAATCACCGATCAAGAAGACCCGTGGAAAGGAACAAAACCTTGGTCTGGAAATGCCTTTGAAAACCCAGAAGGTTTCGTTGAGCTGGAAGCCTCCGAAAATATTGTGGAGGAACCACCTTCGAACCTTCCAACAGAAGATCCTGTTCAAAAGATAGACTTGGGAACACCAGATAACCCACGTCCTGTATTCATAAGCAAGAATATAAAGGATGATGAGTTACCCGAGTATATCGCCTTTCTTCGTGAGTCCGTTGATTGCTTTGCATGGTCTTACGCTGAAATGCCAGGCTTAGACCCCAAAATAGCGGTTCACAAACTCAATCTTCAAGAAGACATCAAGCCTGTCAAGCAAGGCCAAAGAAGATTCTGTCCAGATGTGATGGATAAAATTGAACAAGAAGTTCAAAAACTCAAAAGCGTCGGCTTCATCCGTGAGGAACAACATCCTGAATGGTTGGCCAACATTGTCCCCGTGACAAAGAAGAATGGGCAGATCAGGGTCTGTATTGACTATAGAGACCTGAATGGCGCATGCCCTAAAGATGAATTTCCGCTCCCCATACCAGAGATAATGATTGATAATACCTGTGGATTCGAGCGAATGACATTCATGGATGGTTTCTCTGGCTACAATCAGATAAAGATGCATCCTGAAGATGAAAAACATACATCTTTTCGGACCCCATTTGGCGTGTATTGCTACACTATCATGCCATTTGGTCTGAAAAATGCTGGTGCCACATATCAGAGGGCTATGATGAAAATATTCCAAGATATGCAGCACAAGACGGTTGAATGTTACGTTGATGACCTCGCCGTCAAAAGCAAAAGAAAAGAAGATCATCTTGAAAACCTTCGAGAAGTCTTCCTCCGGCTTCGCAAACACAAACTGCGAATGAATCCTTTGAAATTCTTCTTCGGCGTCTCGTCGGGTAAGTTCCTCGGATTCTTAGTTCGGAAAGCTGGAATAGAGCTTGACCCCATAAAAGTCAAAGCCATTCTAGAAATGCCCTCTCCAAGAACCTTGAGAGAACTCAAAGGGCTTCAATGGAGATTAGCCTACATCAGACGGTTCATCTCCAATCTTTCGGGGAAATGCCGTCCATTCTCCCAATTGATGAAAAAAGGTGTAAACTTTGTCTGGGATGCTGACTGTGAAGCTGCTTTCCAAGACATCAAGTCATACCTGACAAGACCTCCAGTGTTAGCTGCTCCTACCACTGGAAAACCATTCATCTTGTACACAAGAGCCCTTGATCACTCTTTGGGAGCTCTGCTTGCGCAAGAAAATGATCAAAGAAAAGAAGCTGCTCTATATTACCTCAGCCGCATGCTAGTAGGTGCAGAGCATCGCTACTCTCCAGTCGAAAAAGAATGCCTT
Organism: Litsea cubeba; assembly: GCA_012931725.1. NCBI lineage: Eukaryota > Viridiplantae > Streptophyta > Magnoliopsida > Laurales > Lauraceae > Litsea > Litsea cubeba. The sequence goes on along the minus strand of CM022946.1, from coordinate 76,952,539 downwards.
GCAGTGATGTTCGTTGTACAAAAGCTGCGTCACTACTTGCTTTCCAACACAGTATACCTGGTCTCGAGGGTCAACCTCTTGAAGGTCCTTGTCACAAAGGCAGGTTCTCTCAATGCTCGACTGGCAAAATGGTCCATCCTTCTGTCACAATTTGATATTAGGTATGTACCACAAAAAGCAATCAAAGGGCAAGCTCTAGCGGACTTCCTCGCAGAGCATCCATTACCTAAAGATTCTCCGCTCAGAGATGATCTCCCAGACGAACCAGTCTACAATGTGGAGACTTTCTCACAAAGTGCTTCCTGGGACATGTACTTTGACGGTGCAACCAGGACAAATGAAAAAAGGCAGCTGATCTCGGGAGTTGGCATCCTCTTTGTTAGCCCCGACAAATACATGATTCCACACTCTTTCTCGCTACTGGAACCATGCATAAACAATGCAGCTGAATATCAAGCTCTGATCTTAGGATTGGAACTCGCCATCGAATCCGGTATCACCATACTGGAAGTCTTTGGAGACTCTCAACTGATCGTCAACCAGATGAATCAGAAATTTGAAGTCAGGAAGCCAGATTTGTTGCCTTACTACAACAAGGCACAATCACTTCTGCAAAAGTTTGACATCTGTCACATCACCCACATTCGTAGAGGTGAAAACATACGTGCAGGTGCCCTAGCTGGACTTGCTGCATCCATGGCAATCCAGGAAGGGGAAAACATGCAAATCACAGTGTGCGAAAGAAGAATCCTTCCTCCTCTTAACACACACCAAGCAGTTGCTGAATGCCACCAAGTGGTCGGAAGTCGGATTTCAATCCTTCAAACTTCAATCAGCGACTGGAGGGATCCGTTCATTGATTACATTATGTTCAGAATCCTACCTGAAGATCCAAAAGAACGGGTAAGCATCCAAAGGCGAACCCCAAGCTTTCATTTGGATATTCCTTCAAAAATCCTTTACAGGAAATCCTTCAACGGAGTACTTCTACGCTGCTTGTCACAACAAGAGGCTGAAGAAACACTCAAAGAAGTTCATGCTGGTCTTTGCGGAGCTCATAAGGCTGGACCTAAGCTCTATGATCAGATAAAAAGGTTAGGATATTACTGGCCTACCATAGTAGCCGACGCAATGCAATTTGCTAAGCGCTGCCAACAATGCCAAGTTCATGGAGATTACATTCACATGCCTCCAGAATGGCTGCATCCTACAGCGATCTCATGGCCTTTCGAAGCCTGGGGTATGGACATCATAGGTCCTATTTCTCCCCCTTCGAGCAAAGGTCATCGCTTCATCTTCGCCGCTACGGATTATTTCTCCAAGTGGTCAGAAACATTTGCATTTAACGAAATGAAGACCTCATCAGTCCTTCAGTTCCTGCGCACCAACATCATTTGTCGTTTCGGCATACCCAAAAGATTCGTCCATGATAACGGACCCCAGTTCCGGGATCATCGATTCTACAGGTTCTGCGACAAATACAAAATCCAAAGCTGTCCTTCGACTCCATACAATCCGGCAGCAAACGGGTTAGCAGAAGCTTTCAACAAGACACTATGCAAAATCCTCAAAAAAATGGTCTCTAGTCACAAAAGAGACTGGAGCGACAAAATGTCTGAAGCTTTATGGGCCTATCGAACCACCGTTCGAGGACCAACCCATAGCACACCATTCTCCTTGGTCTATGGATGCGAAGCTGTCGTACCCTTGGAAGTACAAATTCCTTCCTTGAGGGTATCCTTGCAAAATGACATGACTCAAGAAAGCAATGTCAAATTGCGACTCCATGAGCTGGACAATCTCGATGAGAAACGGCTCGAAGCTCAACAAAGCATTGGACTTTACCAAGCACGCATGGCAGGATCTTTCGATAAAAAGGTCAGGCAACGCGCCTACAAAAAGAGTGACTTGGTTCTTGCGATAAAAAGACCAATGGTCTTCATTCACAAGTCCAAAGGCAAATTTGAGCCAAAATGGGAGGGACCCTACGTCATCGACAAAGTTTTCTCCAATGGCGCATACGCACTCCTAAACATGGAAGGTGACAGATGTATGCTGCCCATCAATGGCAAGTTCTTAAAGCGGTACTACCCTTGAAGACTTACCCAACTGGGTAAGAGCAATGCCTGTACGGCCAAAACCGGTTTCCAGGTACACGCTCGCTAAACCCATCCCTTTTTAGAATTTTCATATCAAATGTTGAAATTTCTAGAAATTTAAAACAATGCTTACTTTCATCGTTTCATTGTTCAAAAAAAAATGTCCAAGTTTAGGAACCTTTCCCTAACTTGACCAAAATTTTCAACCCTTGAACCCAAAATTCATGGTTTGAAACAAAATCCGGATTCAGGGATTTCCAACCTAGTCCACCCTGCCTTTTACCGCCAAAAATGGTTTTAGGTCAAAACTTATGACCCTCGTGTCTTTAAACAAAAAAAAATGGTTTTTCAAAAAAAAAAAAAACTGCGAGGAAGCGACGCTTAGTCGATACTCGCACAAATCGGAAGCATATGAACCATGTTCGACACTTCCAAAATTGCAGGGAAGCGACATTTCGTCGATACCTGCAAAATCCAAAACTGTGGAGACGCAACATTTCAGTTGATATCCACAACCCAAATTTCAAAGGTTCGAAAAAACCTAAAACAAAAAACATGGAGACGCAACATCGCAGTTGATATCCATAACTCAAAGGTTCGAGAAAACCACAAATTTCAAAAATCATGGGGAAACGACATCAAGTCAGTACCCGCAAAACCAAAATTTTTGAAAAGCAAGGATGCGACATTCCATCGATACTTGCACCCAAATCCGCGAGGATGCGACATTCCATCGATACTCACAACCGAATGAGCAAGGATGCGACATTCCATCGATACTTGCAAGAACATTCAGCAGGGAGGCGACTTTTAGTCGATCCTTGCATTTTTGAAAACCAAACCGGCTATAAATGCCATCAAAACAGGCTATAAATGCCACAAACCGGCTATCAATGCCACCAAATCAAACAGGCTATAAATGCCACAAACCGGCTATCAATGCCACCAAATCAAATAGGCTATAAATGCCACAAACGGCTATCAATGCCACCAAATCAAAATAGGCTATAAATGCCACAAACCGGCTATCAATGCCACCAAAACAAAACCGGCTATCAATGCCACAAACAAAAAAAAAACTTGGATTTCAAAAAAAAAACCGGCTATCAATGCCACCAAAACCGGCTATCAATGCCACAAACCGGCTATCAATGCCACCAAAACTGGCTATAGATGCCACAAAAAAAAAAACTCGGCTATCAATGCCACAAGAAAAGATGGCTCTCATGCCAAAATTGGCTTCCATGCCACAAACAAAAACCTGGCTTCCATGCCAAAACAATCATTTGACAAAAGATTTTCACAAAATGATAACCTTTTGATCAAATCCCATTTAGGAATTACTTTTATCACAAAAAGATTCAAGTGAGCGTAGGGATAACAAAAAAAAAGAAGAAGAAGAGAGCATCCCATTTAGCAATTACTTTTATCACAAAAAGATTCAAGTGAGCGTAGGGATAACAAAAAAAAAGAGTACCAAAAAAAAATATATACATGTGGTACCAAAAAAAAAAGAGAAAATGCTCACAAGCACTACAAAAAACAAGTACCAAAAAAATACAAGTGGTACCAAAAAAAAAAGAGAGAAGGATGGTTTCTGTAAAAAAAAAATATACAGGAGCTCAATCAAAAATGGTCTCCAGCCAAGAGTTCAGCTCCTCAAGCAAACTTTTAGCCTCAGCCGTCAAGGATTCCAAGGCACGCTTCTTCAGGAACCTGCCATGAGATGCTGGAGTGGGCTGTACCCCTTCTTTCGCACCAGGAAGCTTACCTTGAGCAGTTTGCCATTGTTTCTCCTCATCAAACTTCCTTTTGAGAACCCGATTGGCATCTACAACCTGGTGAATCAGAGCACTCTCCCTGTCGCGAGCCTCTATTATGGCAGTCCACTTGGCAGCGACTTGTGCCTGCAGATGCTCAAGACGTTTCCTGGCCTCATCGACCTCCCTGTCAAGGATGTTAAGGTCATGTGTCAGCCCGATGATGGTTAGCTCTTCTAAGTTCTTCTTTCGAACTGCCTGCTTCTTGCTTTCTGTAGCCTCATCCAGGTCAGACTTAGCCTTATCAGCAGGGTCCAGGAACATCTCCTTGAAGAACTGGTCATCAGCCAAACCCACGGTCTCAAACCACTTGTCACCCAGTGCAATGATCCTATCAACAATCGCGCTGGCACCTGTGACATCCAGACCAGCCTCTTCAGCATCACTGAGAATCTCCCGCACATGCTGGATCATGCCAAATCCGGCTTCCAAGTGCCCAGAAAAGAGAGTCTCAATCCAAGAGTTCAGAACTCGCACCACCACCTTCTTCGCAAAAAGAAGTGATGGCCCAGCTGAAGATTCGCCCAACTCCGTTGGTCGACTACTCATATCATCATCTATTGGAAGAGTAACAAAAGAACTCTTTCCAGCTGAAGCTACTCCTGCTCGGGAAGGAATCTCAGCGCGAGGAATCTCCTCAACATTGTCAGAGCTGGTCCCAAGAGTCTCTACCTCTGGATCAACCTCTGGCATCCCTTGCTCTGGAAGCGGCGGATCCTCCTCTGTCACTTCAAAACCTGCTAAAGAAACACAAAAAGGTATGAACATAATCCTGTTTGAAAATCATTATCAGGGTTATAACTACAAAATACCTTCTTCGACGACTGGCGGAACACTTTCTTCCTCCATGAACTCATCGGAAGCATCATCAACATTTGCGTCCATCGATGGTTCAAAGTCATCGAAATCCTGTGGCAAGTCAGCTGGCAAGAAATGTGTTAGTAAACCAAGTCACAGACAAAAAAAAAAAGTCATACCAATTGGAGACTCTGGAATCACTCCAGAGCCCCTCGGTTCTTCTTCAGGTGCCTCGACGGGATCCGTCACCACCTCATCGACCGGAACCTCAGGCTTCATCAAGTCTTCCTCTGCTAAAAAAAAAAGAAAAGAAAAGCAGAAATAAGAAGCAAATCATAACATGGAAAAAATCCCATGAAAAGAAATTGAAAGAGAAAAGGGAAGAATCATACCTTCACCGACGGTCTCTTCTTCTCGGCTTCTCTTCTCTGGAGGCTCATCAGCATCCACTGGCACATCCTCATTGATAGTAAGAGGAACTTCCAAGTCAGGAGAGTCCTCATGCTGCCCCTTGCTGCGATGATGACTCCTCCCCCTCTTACCCCGGCGGGCTCGCTTCTTAGAGGAACCTGCCCCGCTGTCAGAGTCAGGTTTCCCACTTGACTCCTCACTGGATGGTCTGCTCTTGCCAGTAGACTCCACGGAAGCTTGCCTCTGTGCCGCTTGCATCCAAGCACCAAGTTCAGCTTCCTCCTGTTCTAGCTGCTCTAAAGCCTCATCAGGTATTTCTCGAACAGCTTCAGAACCAATGACGCCCTGGTCACCGAGAAAGCCTATCTTGTGCTTCTCTCCAGAAAGGAAGGCCCAAACTTCCTCTCGCCGGACGCCATCCGACTTTCCAAGGCCCTTTCCAGATGCTAGCTTCACATCAAGCTCCTTCTTGGAAAGCCCTCTATATGCCGAAAAGCTCTCCGCGAACCACTTCGCAAAGCCGGCAGTCCGGGAAGTCAGCAACACAGGATAAGAAATCATGGTTGTAGTGTCTTCAGCACTATAAAAAGCCCATGCACTTCTCCCGTCCTGTAAGCCTCCAAAGCGCTTCACCATGCTTGAAGGCACTCCAACAACGCCTTGAGAAAAGCCCAGCTGCAAAGCAAAGCGAGAGGGTACATACGGCTGGATGTCAACGAAAAGATGTCTACGGTACACCATCGTGCTGACACGTATGCTGAAAAGCCACTCTCCCTCTACATTCGTCAAGGAATAATGCCTTCCCGACCCCGCCCTGGTAGAGTCTCGGGAGGCACCAAAATCAAAAGCCTTCTTCCGCAACTCCGGAGAAAGCTTCACTGAAGATTGCCCCATCTCGACGTCCCTGAACCGTCGGATCCTCATGCGGGCAAACAAAAGTGATTCAGACACGGCTTTGCCCATAGCCAGTCGAATCATCAGAGGATCATCATCCTGTGCAGCACCCAGCCGGTGGAAGCCAGGACAGTGGTACACATACCACGAATAAAAGATATGGGCTGAAAATACCCTATTCATGGGAAGCCCAAGCCGAACCAAAAAAGCAGCAGCCTGCAGTTCGGTACACAGGTAGGAGTAAAGAGCTGGCACCAAAGCAAGCTTCTCTCCAAACGCCATCTGACAAGCCGGAAAAATACAATGCGGCCTGATGTGCGTTCCATCTCCTCCAGCAAAAATAGCCTCACCAAGCCAATAAGTGAGGTAAACAGCGAGATCTCTCCGCAGTGCAATGTCAGGACATATGACGCTTGTACCTGCACAGAAACCTCTCAACTCTTCTTGCATGGCCAAGATCCTCTTTGAACTTGGATCCTGAGCTCCGGCTTCTTGGGTCATGCTATCAGAAAACTCCCTGCTATCAAAAAAGTTGGGGAATGAAGAGCTAAAACTCTTCCAACTGCTGGATCTAACTTTCAAACCCTCCTTCTCCTTCAAAAAATCATAGAAGGCGACGAGCTGAAAGTACAGAAGCCTGAACTCCTCAGACTGCCCCTCGAGGACGCTGTCAATCGGCATAAACTCCTCATAGAGTTTGCCGAGGATGGGCAATCCAGTAATGGCGCTCAGCTCCTTCAAAGAAAAACCAATCTCACCATTCATCACAACGAAGGTATTGGTTTGTGGGAGGAATGATTCCAGCATAGCCATGAAGGCCTCGTCGGAAAAGATCACGGTCTCCCTAAAGGCACGGACCGCATCAAAAATCCCGGCTTCCTTCAAAACGGCGCCACCAATCAGCAGGACGCGATCAGTCCACGACTTCCACTCGGAGTCAGCATTGAAACGGCCACGGAGTCGAAAAGGCTTGATCCAATTGCTGCCGTCACCGCTGAAAATACCAAGGCCCACCGGTCTCAAATCAACTGACGGATAATCAGAGCCCTGGTAGCCGCTGGATGGCATCAAAAGGTCCATGTCAACAGGCGACCTCTCCGTATATCCAGGAGAACCGCCAACAAAACCCCCGTCTTGATTACATTTGTCCTTCTTACCCAGCTTGGAGGATCTTCCCTCTTAGAGCACGTGGGGGCAAGGCTCATGATCGAGACGGTGCGATCAAACGTCGACCGGGTAGCAACAGTCTTCTTCTCGCCATCTACTGTGAAAGAAAACTGAAAACATCTCCTCTGGTATGTCATGTCATCAGGGATGGCATCACCAAAGAAGAAGATAGGCTTGGGCAAAACGCTCTGATCTTCCATCACCTATGGACGACTGCTTACCATGATCTTATAGAATTCCTCTCCCTTGAGAGTGATCAGTCACTGCCTCATCTCTTCTCTGTTGAGGGAGTCGCACTCTTCCAGATTTCTCTCAACATACTGGACCTTCTCAAAGGCCTGCTGAACGGCCGGATTAGAAGATCTAGAAGACCGATGAGGTATGCTTGTAGCAGGCTCTTTACCCTTGTTCGCTCTGGAGGAACCACCTGAAAAGGATGGAAAAGAAAAAGATCAAACATCAAAATGACAGAATCTCGCTAAAAAAAAATCTGGCGAAATTTTGACATGATGACGGGGCAATTCCGAGGAAAAGGAACTATCCCGAAAGAAATAGAAAGCTTGAAGATGGGCTCAACATCGCTGCGAGCTCCGAAACTCCAAACTTTCGAAACCTCAAAGTCTCCGCAAAATCAGGAAGGGCTCAACATCGCTGCGAGCTCCAAATTCCCAAAATTGCGAAAACTTTCAGGTATGCTATCACATCATGCTACAAATTTAATTTACAATTGAATGCATGCATGAACATCTAGGTTTGCCAAAAAAAAGAGGGCATTATCATGATGAGCAAAAAAAAAAAGAAAAGAAAAAGAAAAGAAACTCTCTAAAAAAAAAAGGGGGAGGGAAAGAAAAAAAAAAGAGAAAAAAAAAATGGGGGGCTGGCCCACAGGCCACGTGGCCGTACGGCCAGATCCATATGGCCCACAAAAAAAAAACAAAACACGAAAAAAAAAAAGAAGAAAAGAAAGCAAAAAAAAAAAAAAAACGTGTGAAAAAAAAAGAAGGGGAAAACACATGAAAAAAAAAAGAAAAGAAAAAGAAAGGAATAAAAAAAAAAAGAAAGAAGAACTTTTTATTTTTCCTACAATGGAGTTTTCTTGAAAAAGGGAACTTACTTGAAGCCATTGATGGGGAAGAAGAAGAAAAGTCTTGAAGATCTTGACGAAGAAGAACTCTTAGTCTTGAAGCCCTCTTGAGATTATTGCAAAAGAAAGTAATAAGAGCAAGAGATCCAACCTCCTCCTTGCTTTTATAGAAGAGAGCAAACCAAAGAAGGAAAGAAGAAAGAGATAAGTGTTACTAATTAGTAACCTTACCAAAAGAAAAAGATTAGAAAGATTCTTTCCCAAAAGAAAGGTATCTTAAGGGATTCTCTCCCAAAAAGAAATCAATGAGAGATTTTCTCCTAATAGATAGGATCGATGAAGGATTCTTTCCCAAAAGAAAGATATCTTGAGATATCCTATCCCAAAATAAAGGGAATATGAGAGATTCTCTCCAAGTAAAGATATTCTTAGATATTCTCTACCCAAATGAGATATTTTTGGATATTCTTTACAAAAATGACACCATATGAGATCTAAGCCATTTCAAAAGCTTAAGGTCCCATGGGTTAGCCCATATGAGCCAGGTTTGACCACCTAGGCACAAAAAAAAAAAAAAAAAAACTTTGGGCTTTTAGTCAAAGAGAAATCCCTCTTACCAAGAGCATACAAAAATGGTTCCATGCCTCTTTTGAGTTGATTCGACCATACAAAAGAGAATTCCAAGCCCCATGAGCTTCCAAAAATTAAACCAACCAGCCTCATCTACCAAATTGAGCCAAAATCTTGAAATTGACATTCCACAAAAATCAAACCAAATCCTGGTCCCCTAACTTGCCACATACAGCCTGTTAGGTCACAAGACCAAAACTAAAAACCAAAACCTGATCCCCTAACTTGCCACATACAGCCTGTTAGGTCACAAGATCAAAACCAAAATTGATCCCCCAACATTCCACATACAGCTTGTTGGGTCACACGATCAAAACCAAACCCGACCCCCTAACCTGCCACATATAGCCTATTAGGTCACAAGGTCAAAACCCAAATCCACATCCCTGATGTCATCTTCAAAACTTTGCCTCGAGATGGTACGTGATCCCTTTCACTACCATAAAATCCCCCTGGAAGCTCAAAAGGCTACAAATACCAAAAAGAAAGACTGCTCAAAGACTCTTGGTCAAGTCACAGGCTCTCCTTCAAAAAAATCTCTTCGAGGCACATCGACTACAAAAGTTAACCAACTCGTCGCTGTACCTCGAGGGGGCATTTTTTGACACCAAAAATGTCACTTTGCCTCTTCAAGATCCAAAGAGCTACATGAAGTCGCAACCTGCCATAAATAGGCAATGCTACTTCTAAAAATCAAATCTTGTCAGAATCAAACAAAAACTGCAAGATCCTTCAAGACAGCCAAAAGAGGAGTACACAAGAAGTTTCGGGCCATTTCAAAATCATTTGGCCTAACTTCGCTTCTCCGACAGCCGAAAAGGAGCTCTCGGCGGCAAAATCATCAGAGACACCAAATCTTCGATCAGAGATGATGGATGGTCTCAAAATACTTCCAAAAGGCTCCACGTCAAGTTTCGAGTCAAACCGACAACGTTTGACCCTACATCAACCCTCGAACAGCTAAATCAGGCCTCTCGGCGGCGAAGCTCTCCGAGACCATGGTTTCCAAGACAGAGCCTATGGATCATCTTAAAATTACTCCAATAGGTTCCCTGTCAAATTTCAAGTCAATCGGACATCGGTTGACCGCACATCAAACCGCGACATCTTCATCGCGACAAAAGCGAGTCTACTGGTGATAGGACCCCAAAAGGCTTCAAAACTCAAACAAAAGCCTATGGTTGGTCTTATTTATTGCTCAGGAGGCTCCACACAAAATTTCAGGTCATTCCGACATCGTTTGACCCAGTTTCAGTTTCTGACGGAAAATCGGCAGCTCTGCGCGACAAAGTCTTCGGCTTTCTCGGGAAATTGGAAACTTTGCAAAATAAAATGCAAGGATTCTCATCAGGTTTCCTACAGGGAAATCAGGCCAATAAATGGTCAAAAATGTCAAGGAGAAAAAAGAATCGAAAAACAGCAAAAACGGACACAAAACGGGACAAAAAAGGGGGGAAACCCCCCAGGGTCGTCGGCGAAGCCCCCGAAAACCCCGTTTTTTCGCCATTTTTCGCGATTCAAAGCGCCCAGCCTCTGGTACTTTCCAAAATTTATACTTTTGAGACACCAAATCCTCTGACATCCGTCCAACACACGGGTCAACCATCAAAAGTATTGAAAACAATATTGATCGCCACCCGGTCAACCAAAAAAAAGTGTGTTTTCTACCCGACCGATCGAGAAATCGACAGGACAGATGGCACCGACCCGCTGTTGGCAACAAACACCTGAAATTATATGGTCATCTGATGTCGATCTACATGAAGATCCATCGATGATCATCACCAGAAGAATCCCAAAAGACGCGGCACGGCCCGCGACTCTTCAGATGCTCGGCGACCACTTAATGCGATTAATTGACTAGCTTTATTACAGTCATTAATCCATTTCTTTGGATGGACCAATCAGAAGCAAGCATCCGAGAGTTACAAGTCAAGAGATTCATGGCATTTAACCCATGAAACTCCTCCCATCATGGCGATTAAAGGCGATTAAATGCCCTCAATCTCCTCCGGCCAATCAGAGGCCAAGAAAAAGGAGTTACAAAATAAAGAATTCAATTTTGTAACTCCTCCCATTATGCGGCTTAATGACAATGAAAGCCCATAAACCCTCCTAAATGGCTACCTAAAAGCCTATAAATAGGAGAGCTCTCCAAGAAGAAAGGACAGCAGAAAGCAGACAGACAGACAGACAAAGAATCACAGACAGAAGCACAGAAATTCAGAGAAGAAAAAGAGAGAAAACTCTGTGGAAGTTCTACACCGGCCACCGCTACAAGGTGACAAAAGTCCCTTGGGGGTACCCCCCCCCCAAGGTCCTTGCCTTCTCCTCTTGCCTCCAATGGCTTAGATGTGGCTTTTCAGCCCGTCTACTCGGCTTTTTATTGGACATAGGACCTCCTTTTGGTCTTTGTCCTCTAAAAACCTGAGGTTATAGCCAAGCCAAGCGAATCAATAGCATCCTCTGTTCTCATCTGCATGGATGATGGCGAAGCCCACATATGGCTTGCGACCGTCAATCTAAACGAGCCCCCCACAATCTCCTGAGAAGTTAGATGCTCCTTTTCTTGCTTTTCATTGTAGTTTGTATTTTTTCAAAAGAGACAAAAACCACAACTCTTGTCTTTCATTATTGATAAGGATTGTAAATCGTCTATAAACGCCAAAATCGGCTATAAATGCCAAAAAAATCGCCTTTCACGGCAAATTAAGAAAATGTCTCTTTTCTTAAATCTATGTGCAATGGAAAACTCGAAAGAAGTTGATTTCCTTTTTCCTTGCGAAGGTTGATCTCCGGATCACCACTTGCAATTCCAAGTAAAAATAGAAAATCTGGCACACCCACATAAAAAAAGAAATGTTGATGCATGCCCCTGCCCCCCCTGGTTACGAAAAGGGTCGGACCCGACGGACTCCCACGTCCGCCGACCCTCGGTAGCAACCGAGCAGGAGCGCGGTCTATCAACCAGGATCTTACATTCTCCCCCCCTTTGGACATTTGGTCCTCCAAATAAAAATCATACCTCTGGAAGAAGAAACGAATACAACTTCCTCACTTGGTCCCGAAGTTCCCAAGTGGCTTCTCGAGGACTATGGTGCTCCCACTGGACTTTCACCCAATGTATTGTCCGAGTCCTGAGAATTTGCTCCTTTGTGTCGATGATCTGAGACGGTCGCTCCACATAGGTAACATCTGGCTGCAATTCCAATGGCTCATAATGCAACACGTGCAATGGGTCCTTGATATACTTTTTCAACATTGAGACATGGAAAACATTATGCACCGCTGACAACTCTGCGGGTAAAGTCAATCTATAAGCAACTTCTCTAATCCTCTCCAAGATCTCGAATGGGCCTATATATCTCCGAGATAACTTGCCTTTTGCCCAAATCTCAATGTTCCCCGCGTCGGTGAAACCTTAAGAAATACATGTTCACCTATTTCGAGTTGAAGATGTCTTCTCTTCATGTCTGCATAACTCTTCTGCCGGCTTCTAGCAATTTTCAACCGGTCATGGATTTGCTTCACTTGCTCACTGGTATCACTAACAATAGATGGGCCATGAAAACTTCTGACACCAATTTCCTCCCAACAAATCGGGGTTCTACATCTATGTCCATACAACGCTTCAAATGGTGCCATGCCGATACTGGAGTGATAACTATTATTGTATGCAAACTCGCATAATGGGAGACTCTTCTGCCAGTCCTTCCCAAACTCAAGGACGCAAGCTCGCAACATATCCTCCAGTGTCTGATTAGTCCTTTCAGTTTGACCGTTGGTCTGAGGATGATACGCTGTACTGAAATTCAACTTCGTGCCCAAAGCTGCCTGAAGTTCTGTCCAAAATCTGCCCAAAAATCTAGGATCTCTGTCTGATACAATCGATAGAGGAACTCCATGAATTGTGACAACCTTCTCCATATACATTCGAGCTAATTCATCTCGAGGTGTCTTCATGTTCATTGGTAAGAAATGTGCCACCTTCGTCAATCTATCTACTATCACCCAGATACTATCTTTGTTATGCATCGATGGCAATCCAGAGATAAAATCCATCGTTATGTGATCCCATTTCCACTCTGGCACTTCCAATTGCTTTAAAAGTCCTGGGGGTTGCTTCCATTCTGCCTTTACTTGCTGACACACCAAGCATCTTGCTGTAAATCCTGCTACTTCCTTCTTCATGTTATTCCACCAATAATGATTACGCAGGTTCTGGTACATCTTTGTACTACCCGGATGAATAGTATAACGGGAATGATGCGCCTCCGTCATAACCTCATTCTTCAACTCTTCTATGTTTGGCACACATAACCGATCTTGAAAGTACAACACACCCTCCAACAATCTGAAATCTAGTCTGCTGTCAATCTGCTCAATCACTCGAGCTAGCTCAGGATCCTCTACCTGCCTGCTTTTGATCCTGTTCAAGATCTCTGGTTCCCAAACAAACATGTGAGCCAACATAACCTTGTCATCAATTGGCTGCAGAGTCACTCCCAAGTCGAGGAAAATTTATGCCCAAGACCATTCTGCTCTCAAACATGCATTATTTGCTACTCTTCGACTCAATGCATCAGCCACTACATTGGCTTTCCCGGGATGATATTTGATTGGAAAGTCGAAATCCTTCATGTATTCCATCCACCGGGTCTGTCTCATGTTTAATTCAGGCTGAGTAAACAAATATTGGAGACTTCTATGGTCTGAATGAATTTCAAACTTCTCACCGTAAAGGTAATGACGCCACATCTTCAATGCCATCACTACTGCTGCAAGTTCCAAATCATGAGTTGCATACTTTTTCTCATGCTCTTTCAATTGTCTAGAGCCATAAGCCACTACTTTGCCATCCTGCATGAGCACACAACCCAATCCAACCTTTGAAGCATCTGTGTAAATGACAAATTTATCATTCTCTGTAGGCAATGTGAGTACTGGAGCGGTAGTCAACCTCTTCTTTAACTCCTGAAAACTTGCTTCACATTCATCAGTCCACACGAAAGGCACGTCTTTTCGTGTTAATCTGGTCAATGGAGCAGCAATGGATGAAAATCCTCTCACAAGTCTCCTGTAGTAACCTGCTAAACCCAAGAAACTACGAATCTCTGTAATAGACATGGGTCTCTGCCACTTGACCACTGCCTCAATCTTTCCTGGATCTACCGCCAATCCTTCCTTGCTGATGATGTGACCCAAGAAAATAACTTGATCAAGCCAAAATTCACACTTACTTAACTTGGCATAGAGTTGATGATCTCTCAAAGTCTGCAATGCTGATCTCAAATGCTGCTCGTGATCTTCTCGAGACCGAGAATACACTAATACGTCGTCTATAAAAACAACGATGAACTGGTCGAGAAATGGAGTAAATATCTTATTCATCAAGGCCATAAATACTCCTGGAGCATTGGTTAATCCAAACGGCATTACTAAAAACTCGTAGTGGCCATATCTGGTCCTGAATGCTGTCTTCTGAATATCCTGATCTCGAACTCTGAGCTGGTGATATCCTGATCTCAAGTCTATCTTTGAGAAATATTCAGCTCCCTGAAGCTGGTCAAACAACTCATCAATCCTGGGAAGAGGGTATTTGTTCTTGATTGTGACCTGATTGAGTTGTCTATAATCAATACACATCCTCATGGAACCATCCTTCTTCTTCACAAACAGGACCGGTGCACCCCAAGGTGATACACTTGGTCTCACAAATCCCTTGTCCAACAAATCCTGCAATTGGGTTTTCAACTCTCTGAGTTCTGCTGGAGCCATTCTATATGGAGCTTTAGAAATAGAAGCTGTCCCTGGTACCAATTCGATTGAGAAATCTATCTCTCTGGCTGGAGGTAAGCCTGGAATCTCATCGGGAAAAACATCTGGAAACTCACAGACCACTGGAATATCCTCCACCCCTTTGGACTGTTTATCCTCCGTGATAAACGCCAAGTATCCTTCGCATCCAGATTTCAACAATCTTTCTGCTTTCAATGCCGAGATCTGGCATGTCTGAATCGATCTCCTTTGCCCAACGAATTCAACTGTGTCAGAATGCAACGACAACTTGATGGTTTTATTAAAATAGTCCATCACTGCTCTATAGGTCGCTAGCCAATCCATACCAAGTATGACATCGAAATCCTTCATCGTTAAAAGAATCAGGTCTGCAGGTAAAATGAAATCTCCGACCTGAACTCTGGTACTCGGAAAATATTGGTGACAACGGACCTGCGTGCCCACTGGGGTACCCACTACTAAAGCAACATCTAATCTCACTACAGCCTCATTGATACGTCTAGCAAAATCATGAGAAACAAATGAATGTGTAGAGCCAGGGTAAAAAATGGCCTTAGCTTCTACCTCTGAGATTAGAATAATACCTTCCACCACTTCTGCAGAAGCATCTACATCCTCATGCGTAACTGCATACACTTTGCCCATCTGATAGGCTTGGTTCTGCTGCCCTTGGACTGGCCTTGGTGCTCTTGGTTGGCCCACTGGTTGCTGCCTGTATTGCTGAAATGGCCTCTGTTGTCCCTGAACTGGCCTCTGTTGACCTAGCGCTGGCCTCTGTTGTTGTGGTAATGCACCCCTAAACTGCTGATAGTGAGGAGCTGGTGCTCGGTACAACTACTGCTGTTGTGGGGCTCGATAAATCTGTTATGGCCCCTGCGGAGGTGCTGCTCTCCACGGCTGCGCCGGAGTAGAGAAGCTACTAGCTGGGATTTTGGTAACTGACTACCACCGTTGGGACAATCTCGAGCTTGATGTCCAAGCTGTCCACAATGAAAACATGCCCCAGTCTCCTTGTAGCACTGCTCAGTAGGGTGATTCTTTCCACACCGTCTACACAGTGGTTTCTGACCACCTGAGGGTTGACCTTGAAACTTCGGTTTCTTTGGGTTGCCCTGACTAGAAGATTGTCTCAACTGATGTTGCTGGTATTTGGCTTGCCGTTCTGCTGCCTTCTTATTTAGTGCACTTTCAGCCCAATATGCACTTTTTACAGCCTCTTGGAATGTCGGGCGTTGATTGTCTCCAATCATCATATAGATATCAGCTGATAATCCATCCAGAAAACGCCTGATTTTCTCTTCCTCCGGAACAACTAGTGTGGGTGCATACTTAGACAATCTTGTGAACTACTGTTCATATTGCTGCACTGACATATCCCCTTGCACCAAGTTTTGAAAATCCCTCTTCCACTAGTCTTTGACATATTTGGGTATGAACTTGTCCATAAACTCCTTGGTGAATGTTTCCCATGCAGTTTCTTCAGCCACTACCTCTGCTTGCACTACTGCCTTCACCGAGTTCCACCACTGGAGAGCTATCCCTCGGAACATGTAAGCTGCCAAGTTCACTCTCTGCTTCTGAGTACAGCGGAAAACTACAAAGATCTGCTCTAACTGCTCTATAAAGGCATCTGCTGCCATGGGATCCTCGGACCCGTGAAACTCAGGAGGAACCTCTTCCTAAATTTCTTGTACAAGTCATTTGGATCTACTTCCTGAGGAGGCATGACCACTTGTACTGGCTGGGCTGCTCTGTCAGTTAATGCTATGATCTGAGCCTGGAATGCTGCCCTGTCATGATTTGCTTGTGCCCTCTCAGCAGCTCTATCTTCTCTTTCTTGTTGTTTCTCTGCAGCTCGTTCAGCTTCAGCTGCTCTTTGTTGCTCATTTTGAGTTGCCTGTGATTGCATAAAAGCCTGCAACAGCTGATTGAAACGTTCATCTGAATTATTAGATCCATTTCCAGGCTCTTTGTCCTGAGATCTAGTCGTACGTTGTGCCATGACCTGCAACAAAATAATAATGTTTTAGTTCCTGTGAAACAAGCTAACAAACAATTCTATAGACTTTACAGTTAACACTTTAAAGTCTATCTAACGGAAATCGTAATCCTCACCACGTCCTATTATTTCTATCCATTTTTAATATCCGAAGATCGTGCTGGCCTCTGATACCAACTGTCACGTCCCCAAAATAAGAATTGGGGAAAAGCGTGAAAATTAAAATTTTAAATTCAAATTCCTGTGTTTAATACAACACAAGCTTCCAAAAGTGGACCCACATAAAATTTCAACATGTGGTGAGTCAAAATAAATTTCATTAAATGCAACGGAAGCTATATTCAATTGGTATTCAAAGTAACGAACCATCATGAAAATCAAATAAACATAATAATTCAAGTTGCAAAAATGAATAAAACAATTGCTAAGAAAGGTTTATCATTGAGGAAAGTTCATCTAAGAAATTACTACGATGACGTTCTCTCTAAAGTAGATTCAAACGGCTCCGAAACCGTCTCCGGCGTCCCACTCAGGTTCGTCAGTTGGCTCAAACGTTTGAAACGTTTGATCCTCCTCCGTTTCCTCGGTAAAGTAGGGCTCGGTACCTATGCACCAAATATTACAAAGTAAATAGCAAGAACATAATCATAATTCAAAATTAAATACCATTACGAGAAAAAAAATGACAAGTGTGATCATATAGAAGTAAAAGTGAAGATATACGCGAATGAACGTATGACATAAATCCCAATAAAACAAATGGAGCAATAAGATTCACACGGAGACAAGTGTCCCCGTTGTGGGTGGTCAACCCTACATAATCGGGAAAGCCCGTCCATAACGTCGGTGGTCAACCGATCAATAAACAAAAATCAGGATAACCTGTTCACATTCATAGCGGATTATAAGTGATCCGGACACATCGGTGATCAACCGTCCATATACGATCTGCAGTCGTTCAAAAATGACCAACATAAAGGAAACATATATGCACAATAGACCCGAATAATAAGGCTCCGACACAAGAGTCCTAAGTCAAAGTAAAGTGCTGGCCATTCTACATTCATATTATAATTAAATCGTCATACAGAATTTGCCAAGCCACTTTACAGTCCATAACACCATAAGGTATACATCCAAAGGAATAGATATCCTAAATCAACATATATATATATGCATGCGAAGGTCAAAGAATAATCACAAGCCAATCCTAAGGTTAAACATAAGGTCTCGTACCCAACAACCACTGGAATCTCTAAATAGATAAAAGGTCAACGCATCCCTTCTCCAATTATGGTGCATAGACCCAATTAAGGGTTTTCCAATAGAGATGGGTTGAGCTCGAATCCATTAGGATTTTTCCGATGTCATATGAAGCACAAAATCCCATGTTAATAAGATACCGGATGCCAAGTCGGTATTTACTCGGTCTCATAATCAAATTAATAAAATATAATTTTAACATATTAAAAATAGTTAAATATCATAATTTATGCTTATAAAATAACAAGGCCCTTTTTCTTAATTTCCATAAATAAAAAGGAGCAATAAAAATAATTTAACACTCACTAAAAATCTCATGGGATTACATCACCCCATGTCATAACTGCACTTTATTCCCATCCAACACAAGCAAGGTACAATCAACCCATGCTCACTTATTTCAACACAGCACACCCACTTTTTATTTCAACACCCCATGTAGAAGTTCAAACCGTACCACACACTATTGATTTTAAATTTAATAAAATAACTATTGTCTAATCCCCCACATGTCCACATCACTCTCCCTCCTTATCCCTTTATGTCATCTCACATCATCTTACTCCCTCTTTCTCATGTCATACCCTTCATCCCCTTCCTTCCAGCAACACAATCTTTTCTTTATCCCTACCGCCTGCCCTCTTTTGATTGCTTGATGGTGGGCCAACCAGGGCCCACCTCGCATGGGTATACCATCCCTATGGTCGCCCGTGGGTCCACTAATGGATCTACGGTCTTGATCCATCATCAGTGGGGTCCACCTAGTTTCATAATTAAAACCACACGGGAGTAATTCCAAACACTAGTGGGCGGTAGTTCATCATATTGGAATTATAGTAACAGTAAAATGAAAGATAAAAATCGTATACTCATATTACAATATAAAAGGCATCAAAAGGTTTCTACATGCGAATCAAGGTGAAAAATAAATATTAAATTTATAAATCATGATTAGGTACTTGCCTTTTACCGGGATTGAAGAAAACGCAACAGATCTAACCAATACCCAACCCGAGATAACCGGGGCGCTCGATCACAATCCTATCGCCAATCTGACATAAGAGATGGGAAAGAAATGCCCAGATGAACAAATCTATGGTACTCCTATCCAAATCTACCATTGGAAAGAAAAAGGAGATAACCCAAGAATATAGATTTACTTCTCTAATGGCTTGAGGAGAGGGTTACCTGAGATAAGAAGGTCGAACCAAGAATGATGGTATCCTCTGATCTTGATTCTGATGGCTAGATCTCAAAGCTGGTATGGCTTGGGATGCTGAAAAGAGGAAGAAGACGAAGAATGATCGGGAGACGTTGCAGAGATAAATGGGAAGAGATAAAGACTTGCGATTAAAGGGATTAGGTTAAGAGAGTATTGGGCTTAAGTCATTGGGTCGGGTCAAACTGCGGGTCAGGACAACTACCCATTAACCCAACTCACCAATCCACGCATCTAATCTAACGTGTGCCCCACTTAATCCTAACCACTTAAATAACTAAAATACATTTCAATTAAAATAATAATAATATCTAATAAAAAAATAATAAATATATAATAGGTGGGACCAGGATCTTAGAGAACATTGAGGCGCCCAGATGAGGGCTGGGCACAGTAAGCAAGGCCCTTGAATAAGGCTGTTTTGTCTGACATGAATTGTTTGTGAATAAGCAAGGCTCCTAATTAAGGCTGTTTTGTCTGACATGAATTGTTTGTGAAGATCCCGGCTAAAACATTACCCAATAGCCGCTGTCAGGCGCATCTGATAGACTGTTTGAATGGTACAATACTAATAGTCCACTGCACAAAAGTAGAAAACCTGATTCTTTTCATTTCCATGGTTGCAAATCCACTTCCAGACCCATGTGATATACTGGCTTGATCGTCCCCTGGAAAATCTCCTTTATGAATCGTGTGGTAAGACTGTTTTGAAATGGTGAACATTTGGAGACTGCAAAAATGTAGAAAAACTTAATCTTTATACATATCATGATCCCTCAAGAAGCATCCTATCTATCTGATTTTTTGGGTTTTTCTTGGCAAGCTCTCTTATCCATTCGTTCCCCTATTGGTGCTTTTTTTTTTCCTACATTTTAATGTGCCATTTTTAACTACTCGCCAACTTTTGTTGTCCTCCCCTTTCCGCTACTTTGCAATTGAAGCACTTGTTTCTTGGTATAGAGGCTATTTCTAGTCTTTTAAACATAAAAATCTCAAAGCATTTCTTCATAGTGCTGGCTTACTTTTTTTTATTGGTTCTCTTGATTAGTTATTGTCTAGAAATGTCAAACGGGACGGGCTGTGTCGTGCTGGTAACACAGCCCGCCGGCACGGCACGAGTCGTGCCTATTTCGTGTTAGGTCGTGCCGTGCCTTCGTGCCTACTGTGCCTCCTGTTTCAGCAGGGCCACTTACGGCTCTTTATTTTCATTTTGGTCTTATATTTAAAATTAAAACATACACACTGAGAAGAGAATGACACACATATCTAAGTGGTTGGGTCAAACTCGACCTACTCTACTGAGAAGAGAATCATTTGGATTTGTCCTACTTGAAGGTTTTTCAATAGGACTACCTTCAAAACCTTTACAATTTTTTTAGAGAATAAAAATAAGAAAATAATGTATATATAAATTACAATGAAGAAAAAGTAAAAAAAATCAGACTTGTTGTCCGCTAATATATTCGGCTACATCATAATCTTCAATTTCTTTGAACTCTTGTTTTCTCTTGCCCGCTGAGTACCAATTCCGTAGGCAAACACAGCAGTCCACTGTTTCTTTAGATTGATTCGTTTTTCGATCATCCACCACACGTCTACCTGCACTAAAAGCATGTTCTAATGCTACTGAAGATATTGGAATAGTTAGTAGATCACGAGCCATGGTGGCGAACACCGAAACATGTTTTCGTGTTGTTTCCACCAGGTTAAAACATTAAAACTAGATGCATCTTGCATCTACAATATATTGGAGTCAAGATACAAGGATAACTCTGTCACTGTCTTATTTGGTGTTGGGTTTATGTCTTGTATTCCGGTTTACCAAAGTGGTCCATTGGGTTAGCTAATGATCAGGTTTAGGGTCAAGGGTTTTTTGGTCTTTGTACCGGGGCTTTCTTGCTGGCTAAGAAAACGGAGATTATATATACCATGTAATCTGTAACTCTAGACTCTGAAGAGAGTCAAGATGTGAATGTTGGACGTTGGCGGTTTTATCGAACCATGATAAGTCCTCGTCTCTCTCTTGTGTGGCATGGTTGACTTGTTCTGCACGTGCGTGCGGAAGCAAGAAAAATGCGATCGATCAAACATGCCACACAAGAGAGAAACGAGGATTTTACGTGGCTCGACAGAACCGTTTACGTCCACGGTAATCACATCTTGACTCTCTTCAGAGTCTAGGATTATAGATTACATGATATATATAATCTTCGCTTTTTTTGCCCGCAAGAAAGCTCTGGTACAAAGACCAAAATACCCTTGACCCTGAACCCGATCATTGGCTAACCCAATGGACCACTTCGGTAAACCGGAACACAAGATATAAACCCAACAATCTCCACCTTGGCTTGAGTTCTGTACAACTCGAGCCACTAGGAAATATAACCGGCAATGTCTTCCCGTACCTCACTGACATGTATGTCCTTGAACCGACGGCTGCAACCCTCTTTCTTCAGCACTTTTGCATGTCGAACCAGCAATACAAGACATAACCCAACACTTAAGCAGGAGGCTCTGCCCAGTTTGCTATAAAATAGATCTCACGCAACTCTACTTGATTGTTGGACTTGTTGAGGGGCCATAGTAACGCATGTTGTGCCCATTTGGTCACAATAAAATTAAAAAAGTGTTTGTAATTTTGTTCTTATATTTGAAGAAGTATCTAAATCTTGGTGGTCCATATTATTACTTATTTCTTTAATAAAGAATTGTACACCAGTTAATTTTAGCATAGGATCTAATGGAGTAGCTAAACAAAATGTCATTTGAGCATCTTTCCAATATTTATTAAAATTTTCTTCCATTTTTTTAACGTCGTCTTTAAGTAAAAAATGATCTCTAAAAGACTAAATCTTTTAAATTGTAAACTAGTTTTCATAAGATAATTAAAAGCTCCATTAGATGTGGGATAATACACTCCGGAGAAAAATAATGTTGTAGTATAAAAAACTTACAATAAATCTCTTATGCGGGCACACAACTCTCAATGTTCCTCAGTTATCTTGTGCATTAAGCCACAATATTCATTCAAAACTACTTTTCTATCAATTGTCTCATTTAACAAATGATACGTAGAAATACATCCATGTTCAACATCTTTGGGCATTTTTATAGCCGATACATTATGCCTCGTACATATTCTAGAATATAACGTTTTTCTTTGTGCGAAGCATAAAATATATTTAGCAAATTTTCTAATTTTTCAATTATACTAAAAATATGCTTTAAACCAACTCCTGCAATGAGGCTTAAGATGTGACATACACATCTGTTTTGGAAGATAAAAACCATTTATCAAAGATGCAAGTGGCATTTGTAATTTCATTAATTCAATAGTCACTATATTATTTATTGTATTATCTAAAGTCACAGCTATAACTTTATCATTGATATTATATTCATCTAGTTGTTCCAAATTAAGGAAACTTATTCTATTGCCACTGTGTGGCCATTCTAGTTTGGCAAAACTAATTATTCATTTATTAATAACCCATTTTGTATCTATATTATAGGCAGTAATACAAAGATAACTATCATCTCCTCTAGATGACCATATATCTGTAGTTATAGCTATTTTACTAGGAATGTCTGCAAAGTAATTTTTAATAGTTTAATCTCACTTTGCCAAAGCCTAATAGCGTCATTTCTAACTGTATTTTTAGAAATCTTTCTAAATTGTAGTTAAAGATTATTTTGGACATATTCTTCAAAAAACTCATTTTTAGCAAAAAACAATGGCAATTCAGTCAAGACAATCATTTTAACAAATAATTGTCCAGTAGTAACAACATTATAAGAAAAGAGCCCAAATCTACTACCACCAGCAGTAGTAATTTGGGTCTGTGTCCCTGACCCCCCTTCCCCTTGAGTCCCCGCAATATGTTTGGGTTCACATTTTTTCCTATGTCTTAATAAATAGCAGGTACTTCCATCTGATTCAGTAACATAAATCTTACCACAATATTTACATTGTGCCTTAGGGACTTGCCTTCCATCTTCAATAACCATATATAATAATTTCGTATGCTTGCCAAATAAGAGAAGTTTGTTAGATATCGCGATCACTGAGAAGGGGGGGGGGGGTGAATCAGTGATTCCTTAAGTACAGGTCCAATTTAACAACAAAAGCAAATCAAATCACACAAGGACACCAGATTTAACGTGGTTCACCAAAAGGCTACGTCCACGGTTCAAAGACTGTCCGAACACCAATCCGGGACAGATCTGAATCTATTTAGTCGCACCAACGACAAAGAGCACCAACCCTTATGTTTCAGATAGCACCAACTATCTAGGAAGCACCGACTCCCTTTACAATTTATCTGCACCAACAGATAGGATCACCAAACCCCAGACACCAAGCACCAACTTGATGTTCTACAGAATTAAAGTAGAAACCTTTTTCTACAGCCCTTCCCCTCTACAATCTCTCTCTCTCTCAATCCCTTACAAATTGAAATTTAAAGCATAAACAGAGAGACACTTATCTTATGGACGAATCACCATCTTCATGAGCACATTCTCGTCCACACTTGCTGTAGAAACTTGTAACAAAACTGCACACAGCAACAACACCTTCTTCTCTCCAAAGCTCTCTCTCTTTTCTTCTCTTTTCTCTTCTCTTCTCTTCTATCTTCTTAAAAACGAACCAATCAAGCCTTTATATAGGTTATGGTAACCCTTAAGAGTGTTCAAAATAGGCTACAATTCGTTTAGAAAGAGTCCCAAACGAAATAGATAAAAATCCTGAATTTTCGTGCACAACTTCTAATTTCTGCGCAACTCTGGTTCCCGTGCTCGGTCGACATCATGCCTTGCTCGGTCGACATCCTTCAGTGCTCGGTCGACATCCTGGGGTGACCGGTCGACCTGCGACACACTGTGTCACGAAAATAACTGGGAGCTAACTGAAACTTTTTTCTGCAGGTTTCTCTTGCCCGGTCGACCGCATGGGGTGCCCGGTCGACCGACCACTCTGCTTCAGGAATTCTGAATTCCTGAACTGTTTCAACTTTGATTTCTCTTTTAAGCTCTATCAACACCAACCTATTAACATCATGCTTGTGACATTGTGTTGACAATAATTCCAACTCAAAATGATACTTGAGATACTAACCACTTCAATTCTTTATAAGGCTTCTCTAGGCATCTCAAATTCCCACAAAGTTATACCTCTCTTAGATGTTCTATGGGAACTAGCGGGCTGTAGTGGGACTTCACCTACTTCTTCCTCTTCCAATTGGACAAAATCATCTTGTTTCCCTAAGTTAACGGAAGAAAATTGTGTGGGAATTCCTCTAGAAGATCGTCCAGCCGTATTTCAAAAATGAAATTTGAAAGAAAAAGTTATAAAATAATAGTAATAGCATTCTTTTTGTGATAATTAATATAAGAAATGGGAGTAGATGAGAGTTAATATAATATATTATAGATTTATAAGTATGGGATCTCAAATTTAAATGATATAAATATCTCTAGAATTTTGAACGCCACTTTAATTTCGTCTTTTGATGACTTGATCTTTGGCCCTCCAAAAACTTTTTAGAGAGAGTGAGAGATGTGAATGCTTTGAAAGAGAGTTAGAGAGTGCAGAGAGAGTAAGAGAGTTGTATAATTTTGGTGAGAAATGAGAATGGGAGGGTGAGACTATTTTTAAACTTTGTAAATTTCAAAAGGGCACAAAACAGTACCCCTTATATAACCGTTGGGGGGTGGGGGGGGGTAAAATATCATTTTACCGTTGGGCGGGCCGAACGGGCCAGGCTGTGCTGGCCCATGAAGCACGGCGGACAAGGGCTGTGCCCAACCAAACTGCCCGTGCAGGCACCTCGACCCATGCTGTTGACCGGGCCGGGTTGGGCCATGGGCCGTTGACTCCCGTGCTATGCCAACCCGGCCCATTTGACATCTCTATAATAGTGACATTAACAATTAGATAATGTTTGAACCAAGACATCTGCAAGGAGCGAAATGCAAGGACGTTTCTCATGAGAGATGATGTGAAAACCTTTTTTGAACAAGTGGCACCCATTATGATCAATTTAACCTGCACACTCACTAACCACAATCAGTTGGCATTTAACCAATTCTTGCTTACTGCTGGATTGAAATAAAAAAAAAAATGATGTGGTCCAAAACCATGTAACTTAAAAGGGCCGTGGATGATCTAGCGTAGTCGAAATTTTGCATAAAAATCATTATTTTTTTATTGCACATAAAATTCACCATCTTTTTAATCTTATGTTTTTTAATTTTTGAACATTGAAGTTAATAAAATCTTAATTATGATCAATTGATAAAATTAATTAAAGTTTTTAAAGTTTTGATCTACCAATACTCCTAAAACTGATTTTTTATGTTGCTAAAATTTCCATCTAATTGGAATAACACTCGCAACATAGGCCAGTGCTTGGCCCGGACCCAAAAATAAAGATATATTTAATTTGATGCCATCTTTTAAGGAAATAAATGAGAAAATATAAATAGAATATAAATATATATTATTTTTCATTTTTAATTTTATAAATAAAATTTGAATTTATAAATTCTCACTATATGATTTTATGTAGTTTTTAAGAACTTAAATAAATATTATAATGTATGTTTCATTAGAAAGTATTTTAAATTTAATTTTATATTAAATTAATGTAATATACCAAAACCCGTGAAATATGTATCGTTAATACTTAATAGGTAGGTAGTTTGTGTTAATAATCTTTCATTATATTGGATCCCATTCCCTGTTGTAAAAATAGAAAAAATAAAAATAATACTAAAAAGAGAAATTTGGGCTAAGTGTAACAAAAGCTAGGATAATTCCGATTTGAGTGGGGGGAATGGGAATATGGGATACAGTTTTAATCCCTGCAGAAACAAAAAAGACATTGTATGAGTCCTACACTAAGCCTAAAATACCATTTGCAATCCATAGATATTTAAAAATGAAAGACACAATCAACAAACATGTAAGAACATGTTAAAAATGATGCCCGGAAAAAAAATTGTAATGATCATGGCTAGGAGATCAAAAAGAGAGAAATTAAGTGGAAAAAAACCATTATGAAATGGTGTAACTATCATTATATAAAAGAAAGAATAAAAAAAATAGAACATTTAAACTCCCATACATCCAGAACAAAAGAAAAGAAATTATGAAACTTAATCATACATTTTTAAAAGACAAAAGCAAATAAAATATGAATATTAAAATCAAATTCAAAGAGAAATAAAATAAATGCTCGTGGCAAAGAGAGATAGGCTTGAGATGGATGGCTTTAATCATACTACCATTATTAGAGAGAGAGAGAGAGAGGAGAGAGAGAGATAGAGAGAGAGGGTTGATCACTTAATTTGGACGGATAGCTTGAGATTTCAACCCTTCCATATGTCCACCAATTGATTTAGTTTAGACTTTTTTCATGTCCTGTTTATGGGTCTTTGAACAAATGATGAATGACTCTTATGACTAAGAGATTTTAGGGGTCTTACAATTGGATTAGATTGGATAGGATAGAATCAAAATTTGATTTTGAGAAAATTTTGTGGTTGCTCAACAATTATTAAGGTGGATGGATGGAAATTAGGAGATGATGGAGAAAGAATAGGAGAAAAAAGAAAGATATGATGACTTGGGAAACAGAGAGGATCGGATGGAAGGTTCTTGAGACAAAATTAGGTAGAACTGTTGCAGGGGCATATATGTATTGTAGATATTTAGTATATGGATTAGAGGTGTGGGGAGATTTTCAAAGCTCTAGGATTACGCTAATCACGACTATAAAATGGGACTAAGCATTCTCACGTGTCATCCGCGTGCCATCCACGTGGCATCCAGACTCGCCTCGGCTGCTGATGGAACAGCGCTTCCGCTCGGTTCTACCGAGGTCGGCGGACGTGGGAGTCCGTTTGGGTCCGACCCTTTCGTAACCGGGAGCAGAGGCGTGCATCAATATTTTTTTGTGTGGGTGTGCCAGATTTTCTATTTTACTTGGAATTGCAAGTGGTGATCCGGAGATCAACATTCGCAAGTAAAAAGGAAATCAACTTATTTCAAGTTTCCCGTTGCACATATATTTAAGAAAAGAGACATTTTCTTGATTTGCCGTGAAAGGCGATTTTTTGGCATTTATAGCCGATTTTTGGCGTTTATAGCCGATTTTGGCGTTTATAGCTGATTTACAATCCTTATCAATAATGAAAGACAAGAGTAGTGTTTTTTGTCTCTTTTAAAAAAATACAAACTACAATGAAAAGCAAGAAAATGAGGATCTAACTTCTCAGGAGATTGTGGGGGACCCGTTCAGATTGACGGTCGCAAGCCATATGTGGGCTTCGCCATCATCCATGCAGATGAGAACAGAGGATGCTATTGATTCGTTTGGCTTGGCTATAACCTCAGGTTTTTAGAGGATAAAGACCAAAAGGAGGTCCTATGTCCAATAAAAAATTAAGTAGACGGGCTGAAAAGCCACGTCTAAGCCATTGGAGGCGGAATGAGAAGGCAAGGACCTTGGGGGGGTACCCCCCCAAGGGACTTTTGTCACCTTGTAGCGGTGGTCGGTGTAGGATTTCCGCAGAGTTTTCTCTCTTTGATGCCTTTTTCTGTCTGAGTTTCTGGATTTTCTGCAGTCTGTTGTTTGTTTTCTCTGCTGTCTGTTTTTTCTGTCTTGGAGAGCTCTCCTATTTATAGGCTTTTAGGTAGCCATTTAGGAGGGTTTTTGAGCCTTAATTGTCATAAAGCTACATAAAGGGAGGAGTTACAAGATTGAATTCTTTATTTTGTAACTCATTTTTCTTGGCTTCTGATTGGTCGGAGGAGATTGATGGCATTTAATCGCCTTTAATCGCCATGATGGGAGGAGTTTCATGGGTTAAATTCCATGAATCTCTTGACTTATAACTCCCGAATGCTTGCTTCTGATTGGTCCGTCCAAAGAAATGGATTAATGACTGTAATAAAGCTAGTCAATTAATCGCATTAAGTGGTCGCCGAGCATTCGAAGAGTCGCGGGCCGTGCCGCGTCTTTTGGGATTCTTCTGGCGATGATCATCGATGGATCTTCATGTAGATCGACATCGGATGACCATGTAACTTCAGGTGTTGGTTGCCAACAGCGGGTCGGTGCCATCTATTCTGTCGATTTCTCGATCGGTCGGGTAGAAAGCACACTTTTTTTGGTTGACCAGTTGACGATCAATGTTGATTTCGATACTCTTGATGATTAACCAGTGTTTTTGATGGATGTCAGAGGATTTGTTGTCTCAAAAGTATGAATTTTGGAAAATACCAGAGGCCGGACGCTTCGAATCGCGAAAAAACGGTGAAAAATGGGGTTTTCGGGGCCCACCGGGCGATCCCGGGCTCCAGGGTCGCATGGGCCGGCGACCCTGGGCCAGGGTCACAGGGGTCTGCAACCCTGGGAGGGGGGGTTTCCCCCTTTTGTCCCGTTTTGTGTCCGTTTTTGCTGTTTTTTTATTCTTTTTTCTTTTGTATTTTTCCTTGACATTTTTGATCATTTATTAGCCTGATTTCCCTGTAGAAAACCTGATGAGAACCCTTGCATTTTATTTTGCAAAGTTTCTAATTTTTTGAGAAAGCCGAAGACTTTGTCGCGCAGAGCTGCCGATTTTCCGTCAGAAGCTGAAACTGGGTCAAACGATGTCGGAATGACCTGAAATTTGGTGTGAAGCCTGCTGAGCAATAAATAAGACTAACCATATGCTTTTGTTTGAGTTTTGAAGCCGTTTGGGGTCGTATCACCAGTAGACTAGCTTTTATCGCGATGAAGATGTCGCGGCTTGATGTGTAACATCCCGACCCTTAGCCTATATTAAATATATATAATTCCTTGATTAGTTAGTAAGTGTGTTTAGAGTCTTAGCGAGTCGGGTTTGACGTATGAATCAAGTGGGTAACATCTCACATGATGCGTAGCGCGTTTGGGTACAGTAGGGGGTGGTTTGCAATTTTGGGAAGTTTTCAGGGGTTTAATTGAGATTATGAGTTTTGTGAGTTTGGGTGCATTTGATAGATCGGGTAATTTCATGAACTTTATTCTTCTACCGCGTTTCGATTCGACGTGAGGAAGAGGCCCAAATTGATCATTTAGGCTAACCAAGGACTAAACCCATATATGGTCCATGCTTATCCTATGCTACCCACACATTCTCTACCACCTCCACTCACTCATCGCAACCATCCTATTTATCACTACTACATCCGGAAGACTCATCTCTTCACTCAACTCTATCTCACCATTTCAATACTATTCACTCTCTTCTTCTCTTCACTACTTCCTTGCCAAAGCCAGCCATAGAGCCTCCATCTTCACAATCCAAGCATCACATCTTCTTCCTCAAGCTCCAAGGAATCTAACCATTCCATTTTCAAGAAAATCCAACCACAACCCATTGAAAGGTAAGCTTCCAAAGCTTTTAACCATAGTGAATCTTCTTCCTTTTAGTTAGAATTGGATTAGGGAGACTCACTACTACCCATTGCATTCATTTTGTAGAGTGATTTTGGGATTTAGAAGCTTTTACACACTTTGAGCTCAAAAAGAGGGATTTCTCCTAATTCTCTTGATTTTGGTTTAGCTCATCTTTAAGGCAAGTTAATATATATATTTATGCTTGGATATGCTGTTTCTTCCTTGAATTGATGATTGATTATGTCTAGATAACCCAATGCTCTAATCTTGATAATTTGAATTGAAAACATGATAAATTGGGTTAATCATCTAACGAATTGAATTGGAAATGAAATTGATAAATTGAGAAGCTTATAGAACCTGAAATGATGTGGGTTTTATTCTCAAAAGACTATGAAACAAGTTCATAGATGATGGGAATGGAAAGGGACCAAGTATACATCAGTTACAGAACTGATGTTCTGTAACAGTGTGTATGCGGTCGACCTGCCAAGGGGCTCGGTCGACCGAAGACACTGCGCCGGGTGCAGACAGCACCTGACCAAATTACTGTTCACAATTTCTGCACACTACTGCAGGTCGACCCGGGCTGTACTAGGTCGACCGGGACAACTGTAGAGGACCTTTTTAAGGGCTCTTTTGATCTCTTTTTCTATTGGACTTGTATGGAACCTTGGCTACCTTTATGGACTCATTTGACTTGATATGAGGAGTGTTTTAGAGCATGCATTTCTCATTGTTATTCCTATTTTCTCGGTATTCAACTTATATCAATCTTGAACGGTACGGGACAACGGGATACCCTCTCTTATATTTATGCACGAAGATTATTTATTCGGGTATCGCGAACCTTATTCCTTTCGTTGACTGAGTAGAGTTGTACGAGACTATGGTAATAACTATTGACCTAAGATTGGATTGTTTATTGCTCTCGATTCTAAATAGTACAATTTAGTACTTTCTACATGAAATGTTCATGTTCTATAGATTGCTTTACTTGTTTTGATTTTGGATCACATGATGAACTTAGATGATGACCTAGGATTTCCCTTGATGTTTTATTTACCTTGTATATGATTGATGAAAGTGTTGAGATTAGGCGGCTTTGATTGTAAAAGCTTGATGAGGACTACTATGGTATTGATACTTGAATAAGCTTGATTGATAGTCTTGACTTGATTGCTGGAAAGTAGTCTCTCAATTGTTTATGAATCTTGTTCATGCAAGAAAGCCTAGTCTCCTCACTCTTACTTGTCTAGGAATCTTGTGTCAGGCATCACTCAGTTGTTAACGCCCAACACAGGATGGGGCACCACCTGTGTGAGGACCTTGGTATGAAAGTCTGCGCAGTACTACTTTTTATATTTTTGATGGATTGTACACCATCGGATACATCTTGCATTATTGATCTTGTTTGGCCCTTAGTATCCATCTTGCTTGCTTGCTTGTTTGTCGGGTTTTTATCCCGTGCCACTCTACCACAACTCTCATGTTGAGTATGGAGGGTCCTTGTTGAAACTATCCGTGGTGTATTAGCTTGTGTGATTTGCCTATCTTGCTAGATGTTTATATTAGATTGTTTATGACTCGTATACTATGTATTTCTTATGTTTGAAATGCATATGTTTCATAGGATTTTATATCTTGTCTACTCTTATTTGATATGTATATCTTGTTGTCATTTGTATATATATTACTTGTTCATCCGTCGTGTTGACGATGCTACTCTTGGTGCATAGGTACCGAGATCTTCTATCCCGAGGAGGAGATGACGGTAGAAGTACAGGTGGATCAGCCTGATGACTTCTTAAACTATAGTACGGACGGCGTTGTATAGCCGTACTGGAGAGCCTTCATGTTTAGCTTGTTAGATTCATCTTTTATGCTTTTGCTTATCTTTTGATTAAGTCTAGTTTGGTTTGGTTTCATGTTTTAAATAATACTTTTGGTTAAGTGTTTAAACTCTAAACTTTAATAATAGTATTCAGTATTGTTCTAAACTATGCATCTTTAAGATACCATTTGTAATTATAAAGCTTCCGCTATTGATTGTTTGTAATTGAGGAAATGTTTATACCTCACAGCGGTCTTCGATCCAATTGGGACACGATTGGGGCTAAATTATATTTGACTTATGTTGGAAAAAGTTTTAATTAGCCCTAATCTCACGTAACCCCGGTTTTCCATTTTGGGGGCGTGACAAGTTGGTATCAGAGCATTACTGGTTTCTAGATTTAAAAACAAGTAGAAACTAAGACGTGTGAGGATGGGATTTTTTTTTTTTGGGTATCTTAGCTTTTGTAGATTGTATAGTTTGTTTGCTAGATCGAGTCCCATAGGACTAACGTTTCTTATGTTTTAGGATGTCTGGTCGAAATAGGCGTTCTAACAGTGCAGGTAACCCCGAAAGTAGCAATGCTAATGCCAATGACAGTGATTCTATAGAAGGCAGATTCAACAAGCTGATGCAAGCCTTTGTAACTTCTCAAGAATCACAGACTCAGATGATGGCTGTATTACAGAGACCAGTTCCGGTTACACAGGTTATTATGTCAGCAAGGGCAGTAGAACCTAATGATATATTTGATAAATTTAAGAAGAGGAATCTGCTAGAATTTTATGGAAATGAAGATCCACTTGATGCTGATGAGTGGGTTGTACAGATAGAAAAGATATTCGATGCCTTCAAATGTACAGGGAAGGAGCGAGTTCAATTGGCAGCTTATATGCTTAGAGGTACAGCAGAAATGTGGTGGAAATCAGTCAAGACTCCTTTTGTTACAGTTGAGGATGAGACTGCATGGGAATCTTTTAGTACATTGTTTCGTACTAAGTTTATTCCACCTCATATTACAGCATTGAAGATAGCAGAGTTTGAGACCCTTTAACAGGGAGAAGACTCAGTTCAAGTTTATGAGCAGCGATTCACTAACCTATCCCGGTTTGCACCATCTCTGGTAAAGACCGAAGCGGATAAGGTTATGAGGTTTATTAGGGGACTGAACCCCAACATCAAAGAAATGGTGACCAGCGTTACTTTGGCTACCTATGAAGAAAATCTCAAGCGGGCTTATTGGGCTGAGGAATCCATCAAGGAGAAAACTCGTTACAATCAGAACCTCAGACAGTTTCAGACTCAGTGTAAGAGCCAAACTTCAAGCTATCAGTATCAGCAATATCAACAACGTCCACAACAGCAACAGTATCAGCAGCAGAGGTCACAGCTTCAGTATCAGCAGCAAGGCAAGAGGCCTAAGTTTGATCAACCACAGAGACTTCATTGTGTTCATTGTGGTAAGAACCATCTCTCAGTAGAATGCAGAGTGATGTCAGGAGCATGTCTTGAGTGTGGCTTGTAAGGTCACCTAGTGAAAGATTGCCCTAAGAAGCAAGGGCAAGGTGTGAGGAATGTAGCTCCAAGACCACCTATTACAGCACAGCCTTTGAGGCAAGTTCCACAGCAACAACAGCAACAGCTTCGATTTCCAGCACCACCACAGGGCAGAGGACAATTCAGACCCCAAGGACAGCAGGGACAGCAAAGACCTCAAGGATTTCAGCAAGGACAACAGCAGAGGTATCAACAGAGGCCCCAGCAGCAGGGTAGGCTTAATGCATTGGATATTCAGGAAGGAGAGGAAGCAGGTGGAGTGGTGGAAGGTACACTCTCTATCTCAGATGTACCAGCTAGAGTCTTATTTGATTCTGGTTCCACTCATTCTTTTGTTTCTCCTATATTTGCTGCATGCTTGGAGGGAGAAGTAGCTCCATTGTATTGTGTTTTACTTGTTAGTACTCCCTTAGGGAAGACTGTGCAGTGTGAGTCCTATTATCCAGCGTGTAAAGTACAAGTAGGAACCCTTACCCTATCTACAGATTTAATCATTCTAGGGATGAATGATTTCGATGTAATTTTGGGGATGGACTGGTTGTCTACCTATAGAGCAGTCATGGATTGCTTCAACAAGACTGTCAGATTGCAAGTGTTAGCAAACAGTGTAGAGATAGTTGGTAAGACGAGACCCAAATCCACTAGTATCATTTCAGCTTTGAGAGCAGAACGTTTGATTAAGAATGGATGTGACGGTTATGTAGCATTTATTACAAAGGATAAATTGTCCAAAGCGGTAGAGGATATTCCAGTTGCATGTGAATTCCCAGATGTCTTTCCGGAGGAGATACCTGGATTACCACCAGTTCGAGAGATAGACTTTACGATTGAGCTTGTGCCAGGAACATCACCAATTTCAAAAGCTCCTTATCGTATGGCTCCAGCAGAACTAAGAGAGTTGAAAGCTCAATTACAAGATCTCTTGGACAAAGGATTTGTGAGACCAAGTGTATCACCATGGGGTGCACCGGTTTTGTTTGTGAAGAAGAAGGATGGTACAATGCGCATGTGCATAGACTATAGATAGTTGAATCAGGTTACAATCAAGAACAAGTATCCTTTACCTAGGATAGATGAATTATTTGATCAGCTGCAAGGAGCACAATATTTTTCTAAGATTGATTTGAGATCAGGCTACCATCAGTTGCGGGTTAAGGACTTAGATGTGCAGAAGACAGCCTTCAGGACCAGATATGGCCATTATGAATTCTTGGTGATGCCATTTGGACTAACCAATGCACCGAGTGTATTCATGGCCTTGATGAACAAGATCTTTGCTCCATGCTTAGATCAGTTCACAGTGGTATTCATAGACGATGTTTTAGTCTATTCGAAGTCCAAAGATGATCATGCAGAACATTTGAGAGCTTCATTGCAGATCTTGAGAGAAAATCAGCTCTATGCCAAGTTAAGTAAGTGTGATTTTTGGCTTGAGCAAGTGTCTTTTCTAGGACACATCATCTCTAAAGACGGTTTAGCAGTAGATCCAGCGAAGATTGAAGCAGTTATTAGTTGGCAGAGTCCGAAGACAGTAGCACAAATCAGGAGTTTTCTAGGTTTGGCATGGTATTACAGAAGATTTGTGAAAGGATTTTCCAGTATAGCAGCTCCATTGACCAAATTAACAAGGAAGGATGTTCCTTTTGTCTGGACAGAACAGTGTGAGGCTAATTTTCAAGAGTTGAAGACTAGATTGACTACAGCTCCAGTTCTTACTTTACCTACGGAGACCGAAGGGTTTGTAATTTTTACAGATGCTTCAGGAATTGGTTTGGGATGCGTTCTTATGCAGGAAGGAAAAGTAGTGGCTTACGGATCCAGGCAGTTGAAAGAGCACGAGAAGAGATATGCTACCCATGATTTGGAGTTAGCAGCAGTGGTTATGGCATTGAAGTTATGGAGACACTACCTGTACGGAGAAAAATTCGAGGTTCACTCGGATCACAGGAGCCTTCAATACTTGTTCAGGCAGAAAGATCTGAATATGAGGCAGACCAAATGGATGGAGTACATCAAGGACTACGATTTCCCAATTAAATATCATCCCGGGAAAGCAAATGTGGTTGCAGATGCATTGAGCAGGAAGGAAGCAACTACCGGATGTTTACAAGTAGAATGGTCTTTGACAGAAGTATTCAGAGATTTAGATGTAGAGTTTCAGCCTCAGACAAAGAGAGTGATGATTGCAAATATGCATACTTGGGAACCATAGATTTTGGACAGAATCAAGAACAGTCAAGGAGAGGATCCCGAATTAGTCAGAATGATTAATAGTATATCAGACAGACCAGAGTTCAGACTCGTGGAGGGTGTACTATATTGTCAGGATAGATTGTGTGTTCCAGATGTACATGATTTGAGGAACGAGATTATGATTGAGGCACATCATTCTCGTTATGCTATTTATCCAGGGAGCACCAAGATGTACCAGAATCTGAAGAGTTTCTATTGGTGGAATAACATGAAGAAAGAGATTGCAGGATTTGTTTCGCGATGTCTAGTGTGTCAACAAGTGAAAGCTGAACATCAGAGACCTCCAGGATTAATTACTTCAACCATTGAAGATACCGGAATGGAAATGGGAGCACATTACCATGGACTTTGTTGCAGGATTACCACCTACGAAAAACCATGACAGCATTTGGGTGATTGTTGACAGACTCACCAAGTCAGCTCATTTCATTCCAATGAAGATGAAAGGATCCATGGATATTTTGGCATGCAAGTACATCGATGACATAGTCAGATTACATGGAATTCCAGAGTCTATTGTATCAGACAGAGACATGAGATTTGTGGGCAGATTTTGGGTTAGTTTGCAAGCAGCCTTGGGTACGACATTGAATTTCAGCACTGCGTATCACCCTCAGACCGATGGACAGACTGAGAGAACAAACCAAACTATGGAGGATATGTTGCGGGCATGTGTTCTCGATTTCGGGAAAGATTGGGAGAATAGTCTTCCTTTGTGCGAGTTTGCCTACAACAACAGCTATCACTCCAGTATCGGGATGGCACCGTTCGAAGCCTTGTATGGACGGAAATGCAGGACCCCGATTTGTTGGGAAGAGATTGGTGTTCGTAGTTTTCATGGACCTTCGATCATCAATGATACCAGTGAGAAAGTGAAGCAGATTACTGACAGGCTGAAGATTTCAAGAGACCGCCAGAAGAGTTACGCAGACCTCAAGAGGAGAGATTTAGAGTTCAAGGTCGGAGAAAAGGTTTTTCTTAAAGTCTCACCGACTAGAGGAACTATGAGGTTTGGACAGAAAGGTAAGTTGGCTCGGAGATTTATCGGACCTTTTGAGATTGATATGCGAGTGGGAGAAGTGGCTTATAGATTGATTTTACCGCCAGCGTTATCAGGAGTCCACAGTGTTTTTCATGTTTCCATGTTGAGGAGATATGTACCAGATCCTACACATGTGCTTCATCATGAGCCATTAGATGTCCAGCCAGATACTACATTTGTTGAGAGACCGAAGGAGATCATAGACACTAAGGAGCATGTTTTGAGGACTAGAACTATTCATTGGGTCAAAGTACAGTGGGAGCATCACAGTCCGAGCGAAGCAACTTGGGAACTCAGGGATCAGATTAAGGAGAAGTATCCAGAACTTCTACGAGAGGTGTGAGATATTTGGAGGACCAAATAGTCCAAGGAGGGGAGGATGTAACATCCCGACCCTTAGCCTATATTAAATATATATAATTCCTTGATTAGTTAGTAAGTGTGTTTAGAGTCTTAGCGAGTTGGGTTTGACGTATGAATCGTGTGGGTAACATCTCACATGATGCGTAGCGCGTTTGGGTACAGTAGGGGGTGGTTTGCAATTTTGGGAAGTTTTCAGGGGTTTAATTGAGATTATGAGTTTTGTGAGTTTGGGTGCATTTGATAGATCGGGTAATTTCATGAACTTTATTCTTCTACCGCGTTTCGATTCGACGCGAGGAAGAGGCCCAAACTGATCATTTAGGCTAACCAAGGACTAAACCCATATATGGTCCATGCTTATCCTATGCTACCCACTCATTCTCTACCACCTCCACTCACTCATTGCAACCATCCTATTTATCACTACTACATCCGGAAGACTCATCTCTTCACTCAACTCTATCTCACCATTTCAATACTATTCACTCTCTTCTTCTCTTCACTACATCCTTGCCAAAGCCAGCCATAGAGCCTCCATCTTCACAATCCAAGCATCACATCTTCTTCCTCAAGCTCCAAGGAATCTAACCATTCCATTTTCAAGAAAATCCAACCACAACCCATTGAAAGGTAAGCTTCCAAAGCTTTTAACCATAGTGAATCTTCTTCCTTTTAGTTAGAATTGGATTAGGGAGACTCACTACTACCCATTGCATTCATTTTGTAGAGTGATTTTGGGATTTAGAAGCTTTTACACACTTTGAGCTCAAAAAGAGGGATTTCTCCTAATTCTCTTGATTTTGGTTTAGCTCATCTTTAAGGCAAGTTAATATATATATTTATGCTTGGATATGCTGTTTCTTCCTTGAATTGATGATTGATTATGTCTAGATAACCCAATGCTCTAATCTTGATAATTTGAATTGAAAACATGATTAATTGGGTTAATCATCTAACGAATTGAATTGGAAATGAAATTGATAAATTGAGAAGCTTATAGAACCTGAAATGATGTGGGTTTTATTCTCAAAAGACTATGAAACAAGTTCATAGATGATGGGAATGGAAAGGGACCAAGTATACATCAGTTACAGAACTGATGTTTTGTAACCGTGTGTATGCGGTCGACCTGCCAAGGGGCTCGGTCGACCGAAGACACTGCGCCGGGTGCGGACAGCACCTGACCAAATTACTGTTCACAATTTCTGCACACTACTGCAGGTCGACCCGGGCTGTACTAGGTCGACCGGGACAACTGTAGAGGACCTTTTTAAGGGCTCTTTTGACCTCTTTTTCTATTGGACTTGTATGGAACCTTGGCTACCTTTATGGACTCATTTGACTTGATATGAGGAGTGTTTTAGAGCATGCATTTCTCATTGTTATTCCTATTTTCTCGGTATTCAACTTATATCAATCTTGAACGGTACGGGACAACGGGATACCCTCTCTTATATTTATGCACGAAGATTATTTATTCTGGTATCGCGAACCTTATTCCTTTCGTTGACTGAGTAGAGTTCTACGAGACTATGGTAATAACTATTGACCTAAGATTGGATTGTTTATTGCTCTCGATTCTAAATAGTACAATTTAGTACTTTCTACATGAAATGTTCATGTTCTATAGATTGCTTTACTTGTTTTGATTTTGGATCACATGATGAACTTAGATGATGACCTAGGATTTCCCTTGATGTTTTATTTACCTTGTATATGATTGATGAAAGTGTTGAGATTAGGCGGCTTTGATTGTAAAAGCTTGATGAGGACTACTATGGTATTGATACTTGAATAAGCTTGATTGATAGTCTTGACTTGATTGCTGGAAAGTAGTCTCTCAATTGTTTATGAATCTTGTTCATGCAAGAAAGCCTAGTCTCCTCACTCTTACTTGTCTAGGAATCTTGTGTCAAGCATCACTCAGTTGTAAACGCCCAACACAGGATGGGGCACCACCTGTGTGAGGACCTTGGTATGAAAGTCTGCGCAATACTACTTTTTATATTTTTGATGGATTGTACACCATCGGATACATCTTGCATTATTGATCTTGTTTGGCCCTTAGTATCCATCTTGCTTGCTTGCTTGTTTGCCGGGTTTTTATCCCGTGCCACTCTACCACAACTCTCATGTTGAGTATGGAGGGTCCTTGTTGAAACTATCCGTGGTGTATTAGCTTGTGTGATTTGCCTATCTTGCTAGATGTTTATATTAGATTGTTTATGACTCATATACTATGTATTTCTTATGTCTGAAATGCATATGTTTCATAGGATCTTATATCTTGTCTACTCTTATTTGATATGTATATCTTGTTGTCATTTGTCTATATATTGCTTGTTCATCCGTCGTGTTAATGATGCTACTCTTGGTGCATAGGTACCGAGATCTTCTATCCCGAGGAGGAGACGACGGTAGAAGTACAGGTGGATCAGCCTGATGACTTCTTAAACTATAGTACGGACGGCGTTGTATAGCCGTACTGACCCCGTACTGGAGAGCCTTCATGTTTAGCTTGTTAGATTCATCTTTTATGCTTTTGCTTATCTTTTGATTAAGTCTAGTTTGGTTTGGTTTCATGTTTTAAATAATACTTTTGGTTAAGTGTTTAAACTCTGAACTTTAATAATAGTATTCAGTATTGTTCTAAACTATGCATCTTTAAGATACCATTTGTAATTATAAAGCTTCCGCTATTGATTGTTTGTAATTGAGGAAATGTTTATACCTCACAGCGGTCTTCGATCCAATTAGGACACGATTGGGGCTAAATTATATTTGACTTATGTTGGAAAAAGTTTTAATTAGCCCTAATCTCACGTAACCCCGGTTTTCCATTTTGGGGGCGTGACATGATGTGCGGTCAACCGTTGTCTGATTGACTTAAAATTTGACAGGGAACCTATTGGTGTCATTTTAAGATGATCCATAGGCTCTGTCTTGAAAACCATGGTCCCGGGGGGCTTCACCGCCGAGAGGCCTGATTTGGCTTCCGAGCGTCAAAGTATGGTCAAAGGTTATCGAAATGACCTGAAATTTGACGTGTAGCCCTTTGTAAGCATTTTGAAGCCGTCCATGTGCTCTATCTGATGAGTGATGGCCTCAGTGGTTCTCGCCGCCGAGAGGCTTGATTTAGATGTTCGAGGGTTGATGTAGGGTCAAACGTTGTCGGTTTGACTCAGAACTTGACGTGGAGCCTTTTGGATGTATTTTGAGACCATCCATCGGCTTTGATCGAAGATTTAGTGTCTCCGATGCTTTCGCCGCTGGGAGCTCCTTTTCAGCTGTCGGAGAAGCGAAGTTAGGCCAAATGATTTTGAAATGGCCCGAAACTTCTTGTGTACTCCTATTTTGGCTGTCTTGAAGGATCTTGCAGTTTTTGTTTGATTCTGACATGATTTGATTTTTTGGAAGTAGCATTGCCTATTTATGGCAGGTTGCGACTTCATGTAGCTCTTTGGATCTTGAAGAGGCAAAGTGACATTTTTGGTGTCAACAAATGCCCCCTTGAGGTACAGCGACGACTTGCTTAACTTTTGTAGTCGATGTGCCTCGAAGAGATTTGTGAAGGAGAGCCTGCGACTGGACCAAGAGTCTTTGAGCAGTCTTTCTTTTTTGGTATTTGTAGCCTTTTGAGCTTCCAGGGGAATTTTATAGTAGTGAAAGGGATCACGTACCATCTCGAGGCAAAGTTTTGAAGATGACATCAGGGATGTGAATTTGGGTTTTGACCTTGTGACCTAACAGGCTGTATGTGGCAGGTTAGGGGGTCGGGTTTGGTTTTGACCGTGTGACCCAACAAGCTGTATGTGGAATGTTGGGGGATCAATTTTGGTTTTGATCTTGTGACCTAACAGGCTGTATGTGGCAAGTTAGGGGATCAGGCTTTGGTTTTTGGTTTTTGATCTTGTGACCTAACAGGCTGTATGTGGCAAGTTAGGGGACCAGGATTTGGTTTGGATTTTTGTGGAATGTCAATTTCAAGATTTTGGCTCAATTTGGTAGATGAGGCTGGATGGTTTGATTTTTGGAAGCTCATGGGGCTTGGAATTCTTTTTTTGTATGGTCGAATCAACTCAAAAGAGGCATGGAACCATTTTTGTATGCTCTTGGTAAGAGGGATTTCTCTTTGACTAAAAGGCCAAATATTATTATTATTATTATTATTCTGTGTGCCTATGTGGTTAAACCTGGCTCATATGGGCTAACCCATGGGACTTTAAGCTTTTGAAATGGCTTAGATCTCATATGGTGTCATTTTTGTAAAGAATATCCAAAAATATCTCCTTTGGATAGAGAATATCTAAGAATATCTTTACTTGGAGAGAATCTCTCATGTTCCCTTTATTTTGGGAGAGAATATCTTAAGATATCTTTCTTTTGGGAAAGAATCCTTCATTGATCCTATCTTTTGAGAGAAAATCTCTCATTGATTTCTTTTTGGGAGAAAATCCCTCAAGATATCTTTCTTTTGGGAAAGAATCTTTCTAATCTTTTTCTTTTGGTAAGGTTACTAATTAGTAACACTTACCTCTTTCTTATTTTCTTCTTTGGTTTGCTCTCTTCTATAAAAGCAAGGAGGAGGTTGGATCTCTTGCTCTTATTACTTTCCTTTGCAACAATCCCAAGAGGGCTTCAAGATCAAGAGTTATTCTTCTTCAAGATCTTCAAGACTTTTCTTCTTTTTCTCCATCAATGGCTTCAAGTAAGTTCCCTTTTTCAAGAAAAACCCCATTGTAGAAAAAAAGGTTCTTTCTTTTTTTTTTGTTTCTTTCTTTTCTTTTCTTCTTTTTTTTTCTTTTCTACGTGTTTGCTTCTTTTTTTTTCACACATTTTTTTTTTGCATGTTTTTTTTTTGTTTTTTTTGTGGGTCGTACGGACAGATCCGTATGGATCTGGCCGCACGGCCACGTGGCCTGTGGGCCAGTCCCTTTTTTCTTTTCTTTTTTTTGTTTTCTTTCTCTCTCCTTTTTTTTTGAGAAAGTTTTCTACTTTTTTTTGTTCTTTTCTTTCTCCCCCTTTTTTTTTTTGAGAAAGTTTATTTCTTTTTTTTTTCTCATCATGATAATGCATTTTTTTCGCAAACCAAGATGTTCATGCATGTATATATTTTTTTTGAAAATTGAATTGTAGCATGATGTGATAGCATACCTGAAAGTTTTCGTAAATTTGGGAATTTGGAGCTTGCAGCGATGTTGAGCCCTTCCTGATTTTGCGGGGACTTTGAGGTTTCTAAAGTTTGGAGTTTCAGAGCTCGCAGCAATGTTGAGCCCATCTTCAAGATTTCTATTCCGTTCGGGATAGTTCCTTTTCTTCGGAATTGCCCTGGCATCATGTCAAAATTTCGCCAGATTTTTTTTTAGTGAGATTCTGTCATTTTGATGTTTGATCTTTTTCTTTTCCATCCTTTACAGGTGATTCTTCCAGAATGAACAAGGGTAAAGAGCCTGCTACAAGCGTACCTAGTCGATCTGCTAGATCTTCTAATCCAGCCGTTTAGCAGGCCTTTGAGAAGGTCCAGTATGTTGAGAGAAATCTGGAAGAATGCGACTCCCTCAACAGAGATGAGATGAGACAGCGACCTATTGCTCTCAAAGGAGAGAAATTCTATAAGATCATGGTAAG
Organism: Litsea cubeba; assembly: GCA_012931725.1. Lineage (NCBI taxonomy): Eukaryota > Viridiplantae > Streptophyta > Magnoliopsida > Laurales > Lauraceae > Litsea > Litsea cubeba. The sequence continues at coordinate 76,910,249 of CM022946.1, read as the reverse complement.
CAGTCGTCCATGGGTGATGGGAGATCAGAGTTTTTTACCCAAGCCTACCTTCTTCTTTGTTGATGCCTTCCCTGATGACATGACATACCAGAGGAGATATTTTCAGTTCTCTTTCATAGCAGATGGTGAGAAGAAGACTGTTGCTACTCGGTTGACGTTTGATCGCACCGTCTCGATCATGAGCCTTGCCCCCACGTGCTCTAAGAGGGAAGATCCTCCAAGCTGGGTGAGAAGGACAAATGTAATCAAGACCGGGGATTTTGTTGGCGGTTCTCCTGGATATACGGAGAGGTCGCCTGTTGACATGGACCTGTTGATGCCATCCAGCGGCTACCAGGGTTCTGATTATCCGTCGGTCGATTTGAGACTGGTGGGCCTTGGTATTTTCAGCGGTGACGGCAGCAATTGGATAAAGCATTTTCGACTTCATGGCCGTTTCAATGCTGACTCCGAGTGTAAGTCGTGGACTGATCGCATCCTGCTGATTGGTGGCGCCGTTTTAAAGGAAGCCGGGATTTTTTATGCGGTCCTCTATGAGGAGTTTATGCCGATTGATAGCGTCCTTGAGGAGTAGTCTGAGGAGTTCAGGCTTCTGTACTTTAAGCTCGTCGCCTTCTATGATTTTTTGAAGGAGAAGGAGGGTGTGAAAGTTAGATCCAGCAGTTGGAAGAGTTTTAGCTCTTCGTTCCCCAACTTTTTTGATAGCAGGGAGTCTTCTGATAGTGGGACCCAGGAAGCCAGGGCTCAGGATCCAAGTTCGAAGAAGATCTTGGCCATGCAAGAAGAGTTGAGAGATTTCTATGCGGGTACAAACGCCATATGTTCTGACATTGCACTGCGGAGAGATCTCGCTGTTTACCTCACTTATTGGCTTGATGAGGCTATTTTTACTGGAGGAGATGGAACGCACATCAGGCCGTATTGTATTTCTTTGGCTTGTCAGATGGCGTTTGGAGAGCAGCTTGCTTTGGTGCCAGCTCTTTACTCCTACCTGTGTACCGAACTGCAGGCTGCTGCTTTTTTGGTTCGGCTTGGGCTCCCTATGAATAGGGTATTTTCAGCCCACATCTTTTATTCGTGGTACATGTACCACTGTCCTAGCTTCCACCGGCTGGGTGCTGCACAGGATGATGATCCTCTGATGATTCGGCTGGCTAAGGGCAAAGCCGTGTCCGAATCACTTTTGTTTGCCCGCATGACGATCCAACGGTTCAGGGATGTCGAGATGGGGCAGTCTTCAGTGAAGCTTTCTCCGAAGTTGCGAAAGAAGGCTTTTGATTTTGGTGCCTCCCGAGACTCTACCAGGGCGGGGTCGGGAAGGCATTACTCCTTGACGAACACAGAGAAGGAGTGGCTTTTCAGCATACGTGTCGGCACGATGGTGTACCGCAGACATCTTTTCTTCGACATCCAACCGTATGTACCCTCTCGCTTTGCTTTGCAATTGGGCTTTTCTCAAGGCGTTGTTGGAGCGCCTTCAAGCATGGTGAAGCGCTTTGGAGGTTTACAGGACGAGAGAAATGCATGGGCTTTCTATAGTGCTGAAGACACTACAGCCATGATCTCTTATCCTGTGTTGTTGACTTCCCGGACTGCCGGCTTTGGGAAGTGGTTCGCGGAGAGCTTTTTGGCATATCGGGGGCTTTCCAAGAAGGGGCTTGATGTGAAGCTGGCATCTGGAAAGGGCCTTGGAAAGTCGGATGGCGTCCGGCGAGAGGAAGTTTGGGCCTTCCTTTCTAGAGAGAAGCACAAGATAGGCTTTCTCAGTGACCAGGGTGTCATTGGTTCTGAAGCTGTTCGAGAAATACCTGATGAGGCTTTAGAGCAGCTAGAACAGGAGGAAGCCAAACTTGGTGCTTGGATGCAAGCGGCGCAAAGGCAAGCTTCCGTGGAGTCTACTGATAAGCGTAGACCATCCAGTGAGGAGTCAAGTGGAAGACCTGACTCTGACAGTGGGGCAGGTTCCTCTAAGAAGCGAGCCCGTAGGAGTAAGAGGAGGAGGAGTCATCATCGCAGCAAGGGGCAGCATGAGGACTCTCCTGGCTTGGAAGTCCCTCTTACTATCAATGAGGATATGCCAATGGATTCTGACGAGCCTCCAAAGAAGAGAAGCCGAGAAGAAGAGACCGTCGGTGAAGGTATGATTCTTCCTTTTTCTCTTTCCATTTCTTTTCATGGGATTTTTTCATGTTCTAATTTGCTTCTTGTTTCTGCTTTTCTCTCTTTTTTTTAGCAGAGGAAGACTTGGTGATGCCTGAGGTTCCAACCGATGAGGTGGTACGGATCCTGTCGGGGCACCTGAAGAAGAACCGAGGGACTCTAGAGTGAATCCAGAATCTCCAATTGGTATAACTTCTTTTGCTTTTTTTTTTTTGTGTCTGTGACTTGGTTTGCTAACATTTTTCTTGTCAGCCAACTTGCCATAGGATTCCGATGACTTTGAACCATCGATGGACGCAAATGTTGATGATGCTTCCGATGAATTCATGGAGGAAGAGAGTGTTCCGCCAGTCGTCAAAGAAGGTATTTTGTAGTAATAACCCTGATAATGATTTTCAAACATGATCATATTCATACCTTTTTGTGTTTCTTTGGCAGGTTTTGAAGTGACAGAGGAGGGTCCGTCGCTTCCTTTAGAACCAGAGCAAGGGATGCTAGAGGTTGATCCAGAGGTAGAGACTCCTGGGACCAGTTCTGACACTGTTGAGGAGATACCTCGTGCTGAGATCCCTTCCCGAGCAGGAGCAGCTTCAACTGGAAAGAGTTCTTTTGTTACTCTTCCAACGGGTGATGACATGAGCAGCCGACCAACTGAGTTGGGCGAATCTTCAGCTGGGCCATCTCTTCTTTTTGCGAAGAAGGTGGTGGTGCGGCTTCTGAGCTCTTGAATTGAGACTCTGCTTTCTGGGCACTTAGATGCCGGATTTGGGATGATCCAGCATGTGCGTGAGATTCTCGGTGATGCCGAAGAGGCTGGTCTGGATGTCACAAGTTCCAGGGCGATCGTTGATAGGATCATTGAGCTGGGTGACAAGTGGTTTGAGACCATGGGTTTTCCTGACGACCAGTTCTTCATGGAGATGTTCCTGGACGCTGCGGATAAGGCTCAGTCTAACCTGGATGAGGCTACACAAAGCAGGAAGCAGATAGTTCGAAAGAAGAACTTAGAAGAGCTAGCCATCATTGGGCTTACACATGACCTTAACATTCTTGATAGGGAGGTCGATGAGGCCAAGAAACGTCTTGAGCATCTGCAGGCATAAGTCGCTACCAAGTGGGCTGCAATAACAGAGGCTCGCGACAGGGAGAGTGCTCTAATTCACCGGGTTGCAGATACCGATCGAGTTCTTAAAAGGAAGTCTGAAGAGAACAAACAATGGCGAACTGCTCGAGATAAGCTTCCCGGTGCGAAAGAAGGGTTACAGCCCACCCCAACATCTCATGGCAAGTTCCTGAAGAAGCGTGCCTTGGAATCCCTGACGGCTGAGGCCAAAAGTTTGCTTGAGGAGCTGAACTCTTGGCTGGAGACCATTTTTGGCTGAGCTCCTGATTTTTGTAGCAGAAACTATCCTTCTCTTTTTTTTGGCACCACTTGTATTTTTTTGGTACTTTTTTTTTTGTAGTGCTTGTGAACACTTTCTTTTTTTGGTACCACATGTACTTTTTTTGGTACTCTTTTTTTTTGTAGTGCTTGTGAACACTTTATTCTTTTTTTTTTGGGTACCACATGTATTTTTTTTGGTACTCTTTTTTTTTTGTTTTCCCTACGCTCACTTAAACCTTTTTGTGATGAAAGTAATTGCTAAATGGGATGCTTTTTTTTTTTTTTGCTTTCCCTACGCTTACTTAAATCTTTTTGTGATAAAAGTAATTGCTAAATGGGATGCTTTTTTTTTTGTTTTTCCTACGCTTACTTGAATCTTTTTGTGATAAAAGTAATTGCTAAATGGGATTTGATCAAAAGTTTATCATTTTGTGAAAATCTTTTGTCAAATGATTGTTTTGGCATGGGAGCTAGATTTTGTTTGTGGCATGGAAGCGGGTTTTGTGGCATTGATAGCCGAGTTTTTTGAAAGCCAAGTTTTTGGTTTGTGGCATTGATAGCCGATTTTGTTTTGTGGCATTTATAGCCAGTTTTGGTGGCATTTATAGCCGGTTTGGTTTTCAAAAATGCAAGTATCGACTAAAAGTCGCCTCCCTGCTGAATGGTCTTGCAAGTATCGATGGAATGTCGCATCCTTGCTCATTCGGTTGCGAGTATCGATGGAATGTCGCATCCTCGTGGATTTGGGTGCAAGTATCGATGGAATGTCGCATCCTTGCTTTTCAAAAATTTTAGTTTTGCGGGTACTGACTTGATGTCGTTTCCCCATGATTTTTGAAAAATTATGGTTTTCTCGAACCTTTGGGTTATGGATATCAACTGAAATGTTGCGTCTCCATGGTTTTTTTAGGTTTTTTTCGAACCTTTGAAATTTGGGTTGTGGATATCAACTGAAATGTTGCGTCTCCACGGTTTTTTAGGTTTTTTCGAACCTTTGAAATTTGGATTGTGGATATCAACTGAAATGTTGCGTCTCCACGGTTTTGGATTTTGCAAGTATCGACGAAATGTCGCTTCCCTGCGATTTTGGAAGTGTCGAACGTGATTCGCATGGTTCCAATTTGTGCGAGTATCGACTAAATGTCGCTTTCCCGCTGCTTTTTGAAAAACCATTTTTTTTTGTTTAAAGACACGAGGGTCATAAGTTTTGACCTGAAACCATTTAGGCGGTAAAAGGTAGGGTGGACTAGGGTGGAAATCCCTGAATCCGGATTTTGTTTCAAACCATGAATTTTGAGTTCAAGGGTTGAAAGTTTTGGTCAAGTTAGGGAAAGGTTCCTAAACATGGGTTTTTTTTTTTAACAATGAAACGATGAAAGTAAGCATTGTTTAAATTTCTAGAAATTTCAACATTTGATATGAAAATTCTAAAAAAAGGTGGGTTTAGCGAGCGTGTACCTGGAAACCGGTTTTGGCCGTACAGGCATTGCTCTTACCCAGTTGGGTAAGTCTTCAAGGGTAGTACCGCTTTAAGAACTTGTCGTTGATGGGCAGCATACATCTGTCACCTTCCATGTTTAGGAGTGCGTATGCGCCATTGGAGAAAACCTTGTCAATGACGTAGGGTCCCTCCCATTTTGGCTCAAATTTGCCTTTGGACTTGTGGGCGAAGACCATTGGTCTTTTTACCGCAAGAACCAAGTCACCCTTTTTGTAGGCGCGTTGCCTGACCTTTTTGTCGAAAGATCCTGCCATGCGTGTTTGGTAAAGTTCAATGCTTTGTTGAGCTTCGAGCCATCTCTCATCGAGATTGTCCAGCTTATGGAGTCGCAATTTGACATTACTTTCTCGAGTCATGTCATTTTGCAAGGATACCCTCAAGGAAGGAATTTGTACTTCCAAGGGCACGACAGCTTCGCATCCATAGACCAAGGAGAATGGTGTGCTATGGGTTGGTCCTCGAACAGTGGTTCGATAGGCCCACAAAGCTTCAAACATTTTATCGCTCCAATCTCTTTTGTGACTAAAGACCATTTTTTTTGAGGATTTTGCAGAGTGTCTTGTTGAAAGCTTCTGTATTTGTCGCAGAACCTGTAGATTCGATGATCTCGGAATTGTGGTCCGTTATCATGGACGAATCTTTTGGGTATGCCGAAACGACAAATGATGTTGGTGCGCAGGAACTGAAGGACTGATGAGGTCTTCATTTCGTTGAACGCAAATGCTTCTGACCACTTGGAGAAATAATCCGTAGCGGCGAAGATGAAGCGATGACCTTTGCTCGAAGGGGGAGAAATAGGACCTATGATGTACATACCCCAGGCTTCGAAAGGCCATGAAATCGCCGTAGGATGCAGCCATTCTAGAGGCATGTGAATGTAATATCCATGAACTTGGCATTGTTGGCAGCGCTTAGCAAATTGCATTGCGTCAGCTACCATTGGTAGGCCAGTAATAACCTAAACTTTTTATCTGATCATAGAGCTTGGGACCAGCCTGATGAGCTCCGCAAAGACCAGCATGAACTTCTTTGAGTGTTTCTTTAGCCTCTTGTTGTGACAAGCAGCGTAGAAGTACTCCGTTGAAGGATTTCCTGTAAAGGAATTTTGAAGGAATATCCAAATGAAAGCTTGGGGTTCGCCTTTGGATGCTTACCCGTTCTTTTGGATCTTCAGGTAGGATTCCGAACATAATGTAGTCAATGAACGGATCCCTCCAGTCGCCGATTGAAGTTTGAAGGATTGAAATCCGACTTCCAACCACTTGGTGGCATTCAGCAATTGCTTGGTGTGTGTTAAGAGGAGGAAGGATTCTTTTTTTGCACACCGTGATTTGCATGTTTTCCCCTTCCTGGATTGCCATAGATGCGGCAAGTCCAGCCAGGGCATCTGCACGTATGTTTTCACCTCTACGAATGTGGGTGATGTGACAGATGTCAAACTTTTACAGAAATGATTGTGCTTTGTTGTAGTAAGGCAGCAAATCTGGCTTCCTGACTTCAAATTTCTGATTCATCTGGTTGACGATCAGTTGAGAGTCTCCAAAGACTTCCAGCATGGTGATACCGGATTCGATGGTGAGTTCCAATCCTAGGATCAGAGCTTGATATTCAGTTGCATTGTTTGTGCATGGTTCCAGTAGCGAGAAAGCGTGTGGAATCATGTATTTGTCGGGGCTAACAAAGAGGATGCCAACTCCCGAGATCAGCTGTCTTTTTTCATTTGTCCTGGTTGCACCGTCAAAGTACATGTCCCAGGAAGCACTTTGTGAGAAAGTCTCCACATTGTAGACTGGTTCGTCTGGGAGATCATGTCTGAGCGGAAAATCTTTAGGCAATGGATGCTCCGCAAGGAAGTTCGCTAGAGCTTGCCCTTTGATTGCCTTTTGTGGTACATACCTAATATCAAATTATGACAGAAGGATGGACCATTTTGCCAGTCGAGCGTTGAGAGAACCTACCTTTGTGACGAGGACCTTCAAGAGGTTGACCCTCGAGACCAGGTAGACTGTGTTGGAAAGTAAGTAGTGACATAGCTTTTATATGGCGAACATCACTTTGATCATATAGAGCAGCTTCTTTTCTTTGATCATTTTCTTGCACAAGCAGAGCTCCCAAAGAGTGATCAAGGGCTCTTGTGTACAAGATGAATGGTTTTCCAGTGGTAGGAGCAGCTAACACTGGAGGTTTTGTCAGGTATGACTTGATGTCTTGGAAAGCAGCTTTACAGTCAGCATCGCAGACAAAGTTTAGACCTTTTTTCATCAACCGGGAGAATCGACGACATTTCCCTGAAAGATTGGTGATGAACCATCTGATGAAGGCCAATCTCCCTTGGAGCCCTTTGAGTTCTCTCAAGGTTCTTAGAGAGGGCATTTCTAGAATGGCTTTGACTTTTATAGGGTCAAGCTCTATTCCAGCTTTCCGAACTAAGAATCCGAGGAATTTACCCGACGAGACGCCGAAGAAGCATTTCAAAGGATTCATTCGCAGTTTGTGTTTGCGAAGCCGGAGGAAGACTTCTCGAAGGTCTTCGAGATTATCTTCTTTTCTTTTGCTTTTAACAGCGAGGTCATCAACGTAACATTTAACCGTCTTGTGCTGCATATCTTGGAATATTTTCATCATAGCCCTCTGATATGTGGCACCAGCATTTTTCAGACCAAATGGCATGACAGTGTAACAAAATACTCCAAATGGGGTCCGAAAAGATGTATGTTTTTCATCTTCAGGATGCATCTTTATCTGATCGTAGCCAGAGAAACCATCCATGAATGTCATTCGCTCGAATCCACAGGTATTATCAATCATTACCTTTGGTATGGGGAGCGGAAATTCATCTTTTAAGCATGCGCCATTCAGGTCTCTATAGTCAATACAGACCCTGATCTGCCCATTTTTCTTTGTCACGGGGACAATGTTGGCCAACCATTCAGGATGTTGTTCCTCACGGATGAAGTCGACGCTTTTGAGTTTTTGAACTTCTTGTTCAATTTTATCCATCACATCTGGACGGAATCTTCTTTGGCCTTGCTTGACAGGCTTGATGTCTTCTTGAAGATTGAGTTTGTGGACCGCTATTTTGGGGTCTAAGCCACATTTCAGCATAAGACCATGCAAAGCAATCAACGAACTCACGAAGAAAGGCGATATACTCGGGTAACTCATCATCCTTTATATTCTTGCTTATGAATACAGGACGTGGGTTATCTGGTGTTCCCAAGTCTATCTTTTGAACAGGATCTTCTGTTGGAAGGTTCGAAGGTGGTTCCTCCACAATATTTTCGGAGGCTTCCAGCTCAACGAAACCTTCTGGGGTTTCAAGGGCATTTCCAGACCACGGTTTTGTTCCTTTCCACGGGTCTTCTTGATCGGTAATTTTCCCAAGGCTTGCTATGAGATGATCCCAATCGCCTGTTGAAACCGGGTCGAAGTAGGCTACTTTTTTTGGAGATGAGGGTTCTTCTGGGTCAGAAGACCACATGTCTGTACCATCGGACAACTCCTCTTCATTCTTAGAGAAATCGTGCCAATTGGATTGTTGACACCAAAAATGTCACTTTGCCTCTTCAAGATCCAAAGAGCTACATGAAGTCGCAACCTGCCATAAATAGGCAATGCTACTTCAAAAAAATCAAATCTTGTCAGAATCAAACAAAAACTGCAAGATCCTTCAAGACAGCCAAAAGAGGAGTACACAAGAAGTTTCAGGCCATTTCAAAATCATTTGGCCTAACTTCGTTTCTCCGGCAGCTGTAAAGGAGCTCCCGGCGGCGAAAGCATCGGAGACACCAAATCTTCGATCAGAGCCGATGGATGGTTTCAAAATACATCCAATAGGCTCCACGCCAAGTTCCGAGTCAAACCGACAACGTTTGACCCTACATCAACCCTCGAACAGCTAAATCAAGCCTCTCGGCAGCGAGAACCACCGAGGCCATCACTCATCAGATAGAGCACATGGACGGCTTCAAAATGCTTACAAAGGGCTACACGTCAAATTTCAGGTCATTTCGACAACATTTGACCATACTTTGACGCTCGGAAGCCAAATCAGGCCTCTCGGTGGCGAAGCTCCCCGGGACCATGGTTTCCAAGACAGAGCCTATAGATCATCTTAAAATGACTCCAATAGGTTCCCTGTCAAATTTCAAGTCAATCGGACATCGGTTGACCACACATCAAACCGCGACATCTTCATCGCGACAAAAGCAAGTCTACTGGTGATAGGAACCCAAACGGCTTCAAAACTCAAAGAAAAGCTATGGTTGGTCTTATTTATTGCTCAGCAGGCTTCACCCCAAATTTCACGTCATTCCGACATCGTTTGACCCAGTTTCAGCTTCAGACGGAAAATCGGCAGCTCTGCGCGACAAAGTCTTCGGCTTTCTCAGAAAATTGAAAACTTTGAAAAATAAAATGCAAGGATTCTCATCTGGTTTTCTATAGGGAAATCAGGCCAATAAATGATCAAAAATTTCAAGGAAAAACACAGAAGAAAAAAGAATAAAAAAACAACAAAAACGGACACAAAACGGGACAAAAGGGTGAAAAAACCCCAAGGGTCGCAGGCCCCTGCGACCCTGGGGCCCGGGAACGCCGGGAGGGCCCCGGAAACCCCGTTTTTCGCCGTTTTTTCGCGATTCGAAGCGTCCGGCCTCTGGTATTTTCCAAAATTCATACTTTTGAGACACCAAATCCTCTGGCATCCGTCAAAAACACGGGTTAATTATCAAGAGTATCGAAATCAACATTGATCGCCAACTAATCAACCAAAAAAAAAGTGTGCTTTCTACCCTACCGATCGAGAAATCGACAGGACAGATGGCACCATCCCGCTGTTGGCAACCAACACCTGAAGTTACATGGTCATCCGATGTTGATCTACATGAAGATCCATCGATGATCATCGCCAGAAGAATCCCAAAAGACGCGGCACGGCCGCGACTCTTCAACTGCTCGGTGACCACTTAATGCGATTAATTGACTAGCTTTATTACAGTCATTTATCCATTTCTTTGTACGAACCAATCAGAAGCAAGTATCCGGGAGTTACAAGTCAAGAGATTCATGGCATTTAAACCATGAAACTCCTCCCATCATGGCGATTAAAGGCGATTAAATGCCCTCAAGCTCCTCCGGCCAATCAGAAGCCAAGAAAAAGAAGTTACAAAATAAAGAATTCAATCTTGTAACTCCTCCCTTTATGTAGCTTTATGACAATTAAGGCTCATAAACCCTCCTAAATGGATACCTAAAAGCCTACAAATAGGAGAGCGTTCCAAGAAGAAAACAGCACAGAACCAGACAGCAGAGAAAACAAACAACAGACTGCAGAAAATCCGGAAACTCAGACAGAAAAAGGCATCAAAGAGAGAAAACTCTGCGGAAATCCTACACCGACCACCGCTACAAGGTGACAAAAGTCCCTTGGCGGCGGGGGGGGGGGTGTCCTTGCCTTCTCCTTCTGCCTCCAACGGCCTAGACGTGGCTTTTCAGCCCGTCTACTTAGTTTTTTATTGGATATATGACCTCCTCTTGGTCTTTGTCCTCTAAAAACCTGCCAAGCGAATCAATAGCATCCTCTATTCTCATCTGCATGGATGATGGCGAAGTCCACATATGGCTTGCGACCGTTAATCTGAACGGGTGCCCCACAATCTCCTGAGAAGTTAGATCCTCCTTTTCTTGCTTTTCATTGTAGTTTGTATTTTTTCAAAAGAGACAAAAAATCACAACTCTTGTCTTTCATTATTGATAAGGATTGTAAATCGGCTATAAACGCCAAAATCGGCTATAAATGCCAAAACAATCGCCTTTCACGGCAAATCAAGAAAATGTTTCTTTTCTTAAATATATGTGCAATGGAAAACTTGAAAGAAGTTGATTTCCTTTTTACTTGCGAAGGTTGATTTCCGGATTACCACTTGCAATTCCAAGTAAAATAGAAAATCTGGCACACCCACACAAAAAAATGTTGATGCACGCCTCTGCCCCCCCTTCCGGTTACGAAAGGGTCGGACCCAAACGGACTCCCACGTCCGCCGACCTCGGTAGAACCGAGCGGAAGCGCTGTTCCATCAAGCTGGCTCCACCCGGTGGGACCCGTTCATTTGAGAACACGATGCTAGAAATGAAATATTTACATATCATATCTATTGCTCTATGCTGATACTTCTTTTCTTGATTCCTTGGCTACCTTCTAATTGGTGGCCTATGCTGGATTCCACATCTAAAAAAAATGAGATGAGATTCTTTGGAAATTACTAATTCTTTGAATTTATTTCCACTATTTCTCTTTTCAACAAAAAAAAAACAAAAAATCAGATTTTCCATTTTGGATTCAAAATTGAGAAACCTTGATCCTTTCCTATCATTCATCGTGCTTGCAGAAATGTTGAGCCTGTTCGACTAAGGTTTTGGGCCATCGTTTCTCTTCGATGAGTTCATTAAAGATCTAAAAATAAAAAAAAAAATTAGATTTCTCAGTTTGGATTCAAAATTGAGAAACCTTGATCATTTCCTATCGTTCATCATGCTTGTAGAAATGTTGAGCCTGTTTGACTAAGGTTTTGGGCCATCGTTTCTCTTCGATGAGTTCATTAAAGATCTAAAAATAAAAAAAATAAAAACAAAAAATTAGATTTCTCAGTTTGGATTCAAAATTGAGAAACCTTAATCCTTTCCTATCGTTCATCGTGCTTGCAGAAATGTTGAGCCTGTTCGACTAAGGTTTTGGGCCATCGTTTCTCTTCGATGAGTTCATTAAAGATCTAAAAATATATATATATATATAAACAAAAAACAAAAAAAAGAAATAGACCACTAAGGTTAAACCAACTGCGTTCTTTGATCATGGTTGATTCAAGAAAAGCCTTGTCCAGAGTGTGGAGACAGCTTGACTGTTCTAGGCAAGGGTCCTCCAAACGGGTTCATTAAGTAATCCTACCCTTACCTGGGGGCAATTCTATCAATCGAGATTTCATAAGACCGGGTTAGGAGGCCTATGTGTATTCTCTCGTCTTTTAAATAATTTTTTTTTTCAAAAATAAGAATTTTAAAATAAAAAATAAAAAATAAAAAAATTTCAAAAAAAAATCTTAAAAAAATTAAAAAAATAAATAAAAAAAAAAGATTTTTTTTAAAAAAAAATTTAAAAAAAAAAGATTTTTTTTAAAAAAAATCATAAAAAAAAAACTTCCGTCATTTTGGGTTTAGATTGGAGAAATCTTGGTCTTCTCCTTTCTGAGCACTGGCGCTCGCGGAAATCGCTGAGCCCGTGTTCAGATTGGAGTGCCTTTTGCTCTCTTTGATGAACCCGATATTGGCCTTAAAAAAATAACTCGTCATTTTTTGATTCAGATCCGAGAAATTATGGTTCATTTCTTTCTGAGCACTGGCGCTCGCGGAAATCACTGAGCCCGTGTTCAGATCGGAATACCATCTGCTCTCTTTGATGAATCCACTACAACAACTTGCACTTTTAGCCACGTTTTTTAGCCACGTTTTCTAATTTCGTCGGCAAAAGTTATGCTTTTATCGACGTTTTTTTAATTTCGTTGCTAAAATTACCTTTTTACCGACGTTTACAATTTCGTCGGTAAAACTGTACTTTTACCAACGTTTTTTAATTAAACGTCGGTAAAAGTTACAATTTTACCGACGTTTTTTGAGAAAATCGTCGGCAAAAGTTTCTTCAAATATAGTCTTAATTTAAAAAAATTATCTATTTACCGACGAAAATAAAAACGTCGGTAAAATATTAATTATTTTTATTTTAATTATTTACCGACGTTTTTTTTCGTCGGTAAATATTTTTTCCATTTTTTATTTTACTTTTGTCTATTATTTTACCGACGAAATATAAAATGTCGGTAGAATATTATTTATTTTTAATTTCATTATTTACCGACGAAGAAAAACGTCGGTAAATGTTTTTTCCATTATTTATTTTACTTTTTTCGATTTTTTTTTACCCACGAAATATAAAACGTCGGTAAAATATTTTTTATTTTTATTTTAATTATTTACCGACAAAACAAAAACGTCGGTAAATATTTTTCCATTTTTTCTTTTACTTTTGTCGATTATGTTACCGACGAAAAATAAAACGTCGGTAAAATATTATTTATTTTTATTTTAATTATTTACCGACGAAACAAAACGTCGGTAAATATTTTTCGATTTTTTATTTTACTTTTGTCTATTATTTTAGCGACGAAAAATAAAACGTCGGTAAAATATTATTGATTTGTTATTTAAATTATTTACCGACGAAGAAAAATGTCGGTAAATGTTTTTTCTATTTTTTATTTTACTGTTGTCAATTATTTTACCGACGAAAAATAAAACGTCGGTAACATATTTTTTGTTTTTATTTTAATTATTTACCGTCGAAAAAAAACGTCGGTAAATTCCTTGTCCATTTTTATTTTACTTTTGTCTATTATTTTACCGACGAAAAATAAAATGTCGGTAAAATATTATTGTATTTTATTTTAATTATTTACCGACGAAAAAAAACGTCGGTAAATGATTTTTCCATTTTTTATTTTACTTTTGTCGATTATTTGACCGATGAAAAATAAAACGTCGGTACAATATTATTTCTTTTTATCTTAATTATTTTCCAACGAAAGAAAACGTCGGTAAATGTGTTTTCATTTTTTATTTTACTGTTTCGATTTATTTTACCGACGAAAATGTAAACGTTGGTAAAATATTTTTTTACTTTTATTTTAATTATTTACCGACAAAAAATTAAGGGGTCCAAATGTATACAAATCTATATCCCCAAGGCCAAAACCATTCCCTTTCCCATCTCTTTGATCTCTCTCTCTATCCCTTGTGTTTTATTCATTGTTAAATAACTGTTATATGGGTACCAACTGCCTATCTCATATATTTACCACACATAAATGCACATCCTGCAGCCATTCCTGTTCATGTTCCTCTTTTCCATCCTCTGCTTGCGACCTGTATAATTAGGGGTGTACATCGGGTCGGGTCCCGGGTTATCGGGCTGGGTTTCACCCGACCCGGTTATGTTATGCACACTGGAACCCGACCGAATACCCGGTAAGCTCTATCCAGGTTTGCCGGGTTACTGGGTAACCCGGTTACTTTTTTTTTTTAACGCCATAAATCATTTGACCAGTGCAATTATTTACTCATGTGATTTGTGGAATGCACTAATTAAATGCACAGTTTAGATCGACAGAACAAACTGAACGAATGGGGTTTAATTAGATCAACGATATGGACACTCCACCTGTGAGGGTGCGATTTGTGCACCATGCACCCAGATCACTAATTATTTTATTCATTTAGTATTTCACTAATCAAATTCATATAGTATTGTACAGCTCTAATTACATAACTCACACACACCAACTTTTAATCCTTTACAGCATGCTTCCCACCATCTCTGGCTTTCCTTTTTCTTCCTCAAAACCCCTCCATCTCATCTCTGGCAGTGGCTCAGTCTCTGCAATATAAAGCTCATTTCGGACATCCAAAACAACCGATTCCTCTTGAAAAGAACACTTGCCATTTCCTATGTCTGCAGTTTGCACTGCTTCCGTTTCTTGTCTGTCTTGATGTACTCCTGGGGGGTCTTTTTCTTTCTTTGTAGAGTGGAGAAACATCTTTTTGTTTCCTTTGCTTCTTAGACTTTTGGGGTTAGAGAGACTCAAAAGGTTTTTTAGCAAGAGCTTGTCAGTCTTGCCTTGCTTGAGGTCTTGACAGAACCAGACCGCATACCAGACCGGACCACAAAAACGGACCTGTCCAGATTGGATTTATGGTTTTAGTGGTCCAAATTCGGTCCGGTCCATACCGGACTTGAAAAACCGGTTATATCCGGATTGACCGGACCGGACCGGATTTGGACTACTAAAATTCTAAAACCATTAAACCATCGTTACTTCGAAAATCTCCATCACCATCTCCTCAACATATCCATATCGATCTAGGGTTTTGAACTCGCAAAGCATAAATCCTCTTTTCTCGCTTGATTCGGAGAACATTTCTCGATCTCGAACGCCGTTTCCAGTGTTTCTAAAACATCTCTTTCATCGATCCCTTGAAAAAAAAATGCAGAGGAAATCTTTTTAAACTGATAATCTCATGAATGCCGATTCCAACTCGATGGTAGGGCTTGGCGTTTTCCCCCTAATCTGGGAGAGTTTTGAGTAGGCGAATGGAGAATCGATGTGCTGTTTCTATGTGGTTGTGTTGTCTATTTCGAAGATTAGTAGCATATTGGTTGTTTGTTTATTTTCGTTATGATTCTGTTCATTTTTTGTTGTTTTATGGTTGTTTGGTGAAGTGTTGAAGGCAGGGTCTGCAACTCTGCATCATCTCTTATAAAATTTGTTGTCAGGTGACTGGGGTGCTTTGAGATTGTTCGATAGTGAAGATCCCTTGTTGTTCACCCATCTGGGGTGGGACCCACATACGATTGGTGTCATTGATGCTGCCCGAACGGGAAAATGGGGGGTCAACAAATTGCAGAATGCATATCTGAATAACAAGTATGAATTACGAGATGCATAGCTGAAAGAAATCGATGCCCCTAATTATAAATCAACCATTTATAATTGGTTGAAAATTTTAAACCGGTCTGGACCGGTTTAAGTGGTCCAACCGGACCGTTTTGGACTGGACCAGACCGGATAGGACCACGTTCAAGTGGTCTGGTCCGGTCCTTCATTTTCGGCCGGACCGGAAATCCGATGCTTCCGGGAACCCACGGCGGGCCGTTTGTTTGAAGAATTCGAAACCTCATTATGATGAGTACCGGGTTGAGATGTGCAATGCCATGTCGACTAATGATGAATCCAAGAACATAGTAACCAAGCGAATCTACAAGAAATATAAGCAGGTAACTTCAGAAGATGCATCATCGATCTCCTCTGTTTTTAGGTGATGCCTCCCATGTCATGCAGTTGTATTTGTCAAAAGCGGAAAGATGCAGTGCTACATTGCCCAACTTAGGCAACCCTAATTCTTTTTTTTTTTTATAATTATAAGTTCCTGTGTGATAATCCAAACCGTTGTTTTTTTTAGGATCGTTTGTCGTCGCGGTGGTGCCGATCCTCCGCGTCGCGACTGCTTCTATGCTTGTGATCTCGATTTCGATCGTGCTGGAGATCGAGGTCTTTGTGATGGTCTCTTTCTCGATCTCGTTCATCTCTGTACTTTCTGCTCGATGTCTTTAAACCCCATTCTGGAGGACTCATTCACAAGATAACATATTCGAACCCATCTATGCTCCAAACCCACTTCAACAAATCCAAACAAGAAACCACAGATTGCAAAATAGCATTCAAAGATTTCGATGTCAACAGAAAAAGGAATCATTGCAGAAGTAGAAGAAATCCCAAAAACCCTAAGCAGAGAAAGTTGAGAGGTATCTTGAGATGGTGAGAGTGAGCCGAGAGATGCAAATTGGTGACTTGAGGCAGATATCATCAACCAGCCAACGATGGTACGTAGTTTCTTCCTGGGTTATCAGGTCACCCGAAACCCGAACCCGATAACCCGGTAACCCGGTGACCCGGGAACCCGATAACCCGGTTTTACTTAACAGGGTTATCGGACCGGGTTCAGAGGTCTTAAAAATACCGGGTCGGGTCAAACCCGATCCGATAACCCGGAACCCGACCCGATGTGCACCCCTACTCGGTGGGCCGTTTACGAACCTAATGGTTGGAAAATCCTATGTTTCCCTTATAATTTTATAACCGGGAGTCCTTGTGAACCGTCAATTCCGTCAAGTTACCTTACCCTTGAGAAAAGTGCTCTCGCAAGTTTTCACATTTTTTCGGGGGCCGTTTCCCGTTTCGGACCCCCAGCGGGCTGAAGTGTTAGAAAATCCTGTCCGATTTTTATTTTACGTCAGTAAAACTATCAGATACTATTATCGACGAATTATATGACGTTTGTTGACACCAAAAATGTCACTTTGCCTCTTCAAGATCCAAAGAGCTACATGAAGTCGCAACCTGCCATAAATAGGCAATGCTGCTTCCAAAAATCAAATCTTGTCAGAATCAAACAAAAACTGCAAGATTCTTCCAGACAGCCAAAAGAGGAGTACACAAGAAGTTTCAGGCCATTTCAAAATCATTTGGCCTAACTTCGCTTCTTCGACAGCCAAATCAGGCCTCTCGGCGGTAAAGCTCTCCGGGACCATGGTTTCCAAGACAGAACCTATGGATCATCTTAAAATGACTCCAATAGGTTCCCTGTCAAATTTCAAGTCAATCGGACATCGGTTGACCACACATCAAACCGCGACATCTTCATCGCGACAAAAATCAAGTCTACAGGTGATAGGACCCCAAACGGCTTCAAAACTCAAACAAAAGCCTATGGTTGGTCTTATTTATTGCTCAGGAGACTTCACACCAAATTTCAGGTCATTCCGACATCGTTTGACCCAGTTTCAGCTTCTGACGGGAAATCGGCAACTCTGCGCGACAAAGTCTTCGGCTTTCTCAGGAAATTGGAAACTTTGTAAAATAAAATGCAAGGATTCTCATCAGGTTTCCTACAAAGAAATCAGGCCAATAAATGGTCAAAATGTCAAGGAAAAGTACAAAAGAAAAAAGAATCAGAAAAAAGCAAAAACGGACGCAAAACGGGACACGAAAGGGGGAGAACCCCCCCAGGGTCGCAGACCCCTGCGACCCTGGGCCAGGGTCGCCGGCGACCATGGACCCCGGGGTCGCCGGGAAAGCCCCGGAAACCCCGGTTTTCGCCGTTTTTTCGCGATTCGAAGGGCCCAGCCTCTGGTACTTTCCAAAATTCATGCTTTTGAGACACCAAGTCCTCTGACATCCGTCCAAAACACGGGTAAATCATCAAGAGTATCGAAGACAGTATTGATCGCCACCCGGTCAACCAAAAAAAAGTGTGCTTTCCACCCGACCGATCGAGAAATCGACAGGACAGATGGCACCGACCCGCTGTTGGCAACAAACACCTGAAATTACATGGTCATCTGATGTCGATCTACATGAAGATCCATCAATGATCATCGACAGAAGAATTCCAAAAGACGTGGCACGGCCCGCGACTCTTCAGCTGCTCGGCGACCACTTAATGCGATTAATTGACTAGCTTTATTACAGTCATTAATCCATTTCTTTGGACGGCCCAATCAGAAGCAAGCATTCAGGAGTTACAAGTCAAGAGATTCATGGCATTTAACCCATGAAACTCCTCCCATCATGGCGATTAAAGGCGATTAAATGCCCTCAATCTCCTCCGGCCAATCAGAAGCCAAGAAAAAGGAGTTACAAAATAAACAATTCAATTTTGTAACTCCTCCCATTATGTGGCTTAATGACAATAAAAGCCCATAAACCCACCTAAAAGGCTACCTAAAAGCCTATAAATAGGAGGGCTCTCCAAGAAGAAAGGACATCAGAAAGATCAGAGAACATCAGAGAGCATCAGAAAAATCAGAGAAAAAAGCACAAGCACACAGACAGAAATCCAGAGAAAGGAAAAAGAGAGAAAACTCTGCGGAAATTCTACACCGGCCACCACAACAAGGTGACAAAAGTCCCTTGGGGGGTACCCCCCCCCCCAAGGTCCTTGCCTTCTCCTCCTGCCTCCAATGGCTTAGATATGGCTTTTCAGCCCATCTACTCGGTTTTTTATTCGACATAGGACCTTCCTTTGGTCTTTGTCTTCTAAAAACCCGAGGTTATAGCCAAGCCAAGCGAATCAAATAGCATCCTCTGTTCTCATCTGCATGGATGATGGCGAAGCCCACATATGGCTTGCGACCGTCAATCTAAACGAGTCCACCACAATCTCCTGAGAAGTTAGATCCTCCTTTTCTTGCTTTTCATTGTAGTTTGTATTTTTCTAAAAGAGACAAGAATCACAATTCTTGTCTTTCATTATTGATAAGGATTGTAAATCGGCTATAAACGCCAAAATCGGCTATAAACGCCAAAAATCGGCTATAAACGCCAAAATCGGCTATAAATGCCAAAAAAATCGCCTTTCACGGCAAACTAAGAAAAATGTCTCTTTTCTTAAATATATGTGCAATGGAAAACTTGAAAGAAGTTGATTTCCTTTTTACTTGCGAAAGTTGATCTCCGGATCACCACTTGCAATTCCAAGTAAAATAGAAAATCTGGCACACCCACAAAAAAAGAAATGTTGATGCACGCCCCTGCCCCCCGGTTACGAAAGGGTCGGACCAAACGGACTCCCACGTCCACCGACCTCGGTAAAACCAAGCAGGAGCGCGGTCCATCAAGCTGGCACACCCGGTGGGACTCGTTTATTTGAGAACACGATGCTAGAAATGAAATATTTGCATATCATATATTTTGCTCTATGCTTATATTTCTTTTCTCGATTCCTTGGCTACTTTATAATTGGTGGCCCATGTTGAATTCCGCATAAAAAAAAATGAGATGAGATTTTTTGTTTGGAAATTTCTAATTCTTTGAATTTATTTCCACTCTTTCTCTTTTCAAAAAAAAATAAAAAACAAAAAATCAGATTTGTCATTTTTGGATTCAAAATTGAGAAACCTTGATCCGTTCCTATCGTTCATCGCGCTTGCAGAAATGTTGAGCCTATTCGACTAAGGTTTTGGGCCATGGTTTCTCTTCGATGAGTTCATTAAAAAAAAATATATATATATATATAAAAAAAAAATTAGATTTCTCAATTTTGATTCAAAATTGAGAAACCTTGATCCGTTCCTATCGTTCATCGTGCTTGCAGAAATGTTGAGCCTGTTCGACTAAGGTTTTGGGCCATGGTTTCTCTTCGATGAGTTCATTAAAAAAAATATATATATATATAAAAAAAATTTAGATTTCTCAATTTTGATTCAAAATTGAGAAACCTTGATCCGTTCCTATCGTTCATCGCGCTTGCAGAAATGTTGAGCCTGTTCGACTAAGGTTTTGGGCCATGGTTTCTCTTCGATGAATTCATAAAAATAAAAATAAAATAAAATAAAAAGACATAGACCACTAAGGTTAAACCAACTGTGTTCTTTGATCTTGGTTGATTCAAAGAAAAGCCTTGTCCAGAGTGTGGAGACAGCTTGACTGTTCTAGGCAAGGGTCCTCCAAACAGGTTCATTAAGTAATCCTACCCTTACCTGGGGGCAATTCTATCAATCAAGATTTCATAAGACCGGGTTAGGAGGCCTATGTGTACTCTCTCGTCTTTTAAATAAATTTTTTTTCAAAAATAAAATTTTTAAAAATAAAAAATTTAAAATAAAAAATAAAAAAAAAAAAAATTTCAAAAAAAAAATCTTAAAAAAAATAATAAAAAAAATAAAAAAAATAAAAAATAAAATAAAAAAAAAGATTTAAAAAAAAAAAAAAAAAAAATCTTCAAAAATCTTCAAAAAAAAAAAACTTCCGTCATTTTGGGTTTAGATTGGAGAAATCTTGGTCTTCTTCTTTCTGAGCACTGGCGCTCGCGGAAATCGCTGAGCCCGTGTTCAGATTGGAGTGCCTTTTGCTCTCTTTGATGAATCCGATATTGGCCTTTCAAAAAAAAACTCGTCATTTTTAGATTCAGATCCGAGAAATCATGGTTCATTTCTTTCTGAGCACTGGCGCTCGCGGAAATCGCTGAGCCCGTGTTCAGATTGGAATACCATCTGCTCTCTTTGATGAATCTAATCTTGACCTTTCAAAACAGAGAATCTCATCTCATAGATGCGGTCTCAAAACATTTGTGTCTAGCGGTACTAGTACGCCCTTTCAGGGTCTACTGTATTGCGACCGGCACATTTGTAACTCCAACTTTATATTCTTCTTACTTCGAGCAAGCTCTGCTTCTCGATAAGTCGAATTTAAGTTCACAATTGCTTCTAGCAGTCACTGGGATGCCCATTCTGGGCTTACCATACCTGCGATCAGAACAATTGTACCCTCTATGGCATTTTGCCTTCCTCATATTGCTTGGGTCATCTACCTCGAGCAATTTGAAAAGACGAAACCATAGAACTTCCCATTTATGATCATTATATTCTTGTGATTACTAATGGATGTGGTCTTGTTTCAGAAATTTTCGAAAAACTAACAATGGCAGCTTCACTAACCATTACTTTCGACGAAAGCAAGCACCAACTCATGCTTCAACAGAAGCAAACCACGCGCACCTACAAGCGCCCCATCAGCTGCCGAAGTGTTAACTCCCTCGGCAACTCTGTGAACTCCAGGTCGACCTCGACTCCCCGGACTATCGTCTTTGGGACGCTGGGACCATTCCCACTTCCTGAGGAACAAGCTGCTCCCTCCAAGAAGCAGAAACTCGCCTCTCAACGTGTCACTACCATGACACCAAAGGCGAGCACTAGAAGGCCTGAAACCCGTGGCAGCCCCACGAAGCCTCAACCTGCAAGCAACCAGGTCTATCCCAAGACTTGGTCCCCAAGACCTTCACCAAAACAGAGAAGGTCCCAAATATCCACCAAGCCAGCATTCCTGGCCCCACTCAAAGAGAACCAGTTCTATCCTCTTGCCTACATGAAAGAGGAGAGACCCATCTCAAACCTGACTCTCAAGTCATCCCAGCATGAGCCGGCTTGTTCCTACAAGCCCAAAATCAAGTCATGCATCACAAGGCCTCTACAAGCATCTGCTAAGGCCTACAAACCTGCAGTTCGACCCTTCATCTCTACAGGGGCCGAACTTCAAAAATTCGAAGCTTCGCTGCAACAGGCGAAGGACAGGGTTCGCATCCTGTCCTTGCCCAGCTACAGAGAAGACAGGCTCGGCTGCTGCGCCCGAGGGAGCACATCCTTCATCGTCAAAGCCCAGTCAGAGCTGACCGAAGCTCAAATTGCTCGTCGTATACGCCGCCGCGCGTCGTACCGACAAAAGAGACTACAGTAGCAAAGGACCCAGCCTCCCACACTTCAAGTCTCTCCCAAATGGGTCGAAAAAGAAAGACCCAACCAAGTTGCTGCCGTCCATATGGTTGGAAAAACCAGAAGGCGCCAAAAATCAGCAACAAAAATCCATGTCCGACGTCCGATGACCCGCAGCGTCTCCAGGACAAGAAGACATTCAGAAGAATCCCCTGCTCCTTCAAGCAAAGGACAGCAGAGTGATCCTTCCTCAAGCTCTTCTTCAAAAAGAATGAGCCCCAGCTCAGTTACCAGGACAGTTTCTTCGTTCGAATCACGAAGGATGAACGTCTTGGCTACAAATTCTGAGCCACCACCCCGCAATCCACCTCCAGAAGATGCGATCACCCGCATCCAGCAGTTGGAACAGGGCCAGCAGAGGATTGAAACTCTGATGGAAAACCTTCTCCTCGCCTTCCAAAATCAGGCGAACAATGAACCTCCTCCGAATCATCAAGACGACGAGGTAAATAGAGAAGAAAATGAGTCACGCGCCCTTACCAAAAAGGACGTAGACGGTATCCTCGCCAAAGCAAAAGAAGAGGATATACTCAAAGAGCATGGGATCAAGCCACCATATCCTTTATGGATGGACTCGGTCCCGTTCCCCACCAAATTCAAGCATCCTACTCTCCAAACATATACGGGGAAAGGATCAGCCAGACAGCACGTCATCCACTTCAAGATCCTGACGGGAGCTATTGCGGATCAAGATGCACTCAAGATCCGCCTCTTTGCAAGTACCCTAAAAGGTACGGCCTTCGATTGGTACTCCACTCTGCCGGAGGACTCAATCCAAAACTGGGCCATGCTAGAGACACGCTTCCTCACTCACTTCAAAGGTGAAGATCATCCCGCTACTATGGCTCAGCTGTGCATCCTAAAATAGGGGGAGAATGAATCAACATATGACTTCATTCACAAGTGGAAAGCAATGGCATACAAATGCTCTGATGTATTGCCACAAGCGTCGCTAGTCGACATCTGCCGAAACAACATGAGAGCCAGAATCCGCTCCATGATCATCGGCAATAAATCAAAAAACCTGGGAGAACTCCTAGAAGCTTCCATGGAAGCTGAAACGGTGATTAAAGACCTCAACAGTCAGAAATCATCAAGAAAAGAGCCAACCGCCATTGCAACCTCTAAACCAAAGAAGAAAGAGGTCCTCAATGTGCAGACCAAGTCAGCTCCTCAGCCACCAAAGAAAGCTGAAAACAAAGCTGTTGGTAAGAGACCTGAACTCTCAGACGCCTTCAAAGAACGAGTAGAGAAGAAATACCCTGTTTGATGAAGATGTTGATGAAATCTTCGGGGCTCTTGTGGCAAACGGCAAGCTCACCTTGCCTGAACCAAAAAGACCGGGTGATGTTGGCAAAACCAACGATCCTCGGTACTGTCCATACCACCAGATGATCTCGCATCCTCTCAATCAATGCTTCGTTGTGAGAGAGAAAATAAATGAGATGTGGAAAAACGGAGTCATCACCTTTGACAAAAACTATGGGTCTGCCTCCGTCAACATGGTGACATGTGGACAAACATCAAGATCACCGAAGAAGAAGATCACTACTTCCTTCAAGGTGATAAACTCAATCGAAGCGTCCGAGGAACTGGTTCCTTACCCGACACCAGACGGACAACCGATATGGGTACATCCCGATCTCCTGGAAGATGAAAATTGGGAGGTCGTGAAAACAAAGCCTACAGCTCAACAGCGAAGGCATGCTAGGAAACATCTCCTCAAGCTCAAACGGCAAGAGAAGACCCAGCCAAAACTAGAGGTCAAAGAA
The DNA here is from genome assembly GCA_012931725.1 of Litsea cubeba. NCBI lineage: Eukaryota > Viridiplantae > Streptophyta > Magnoliopsida > Laurales > Lauraceae > Litsea > Litsea cubeba. The sequence continues at coordinate 76,886,499 of CM022946.1, read as the reverse complement.
AAGGCAGAGGCTTCCTCTACCGCTTCACTGGAGGTAACAAAAACATCCCTTCCAGAGACTTCAAAGGGGGTAAGGAAATTCACTCTTAGTGATTTCATGCCACCTCAATTCAAAGAAGCCATGCAGGAGGCATCATACTCTTGCAATTCGGTAGTTGGATTCTCCATTGATGGATACGAGTCCAGCGACACCGATGATGGATTCGAACCCAACTACACAGATGAGTGGGAGGAGTCCCTTGAAACAGGAGAATATCTCTCCGATGAAGAATGGGTTCCTGAGTCTCATCTTATGCCAGTAATCTGGTATAACCCCCTACAGCCACAAGGATCCTGGTCTGATGATGAAGAAGACCAAGAGGCTGTACAAGAAAATGCTGCTGACCCAGCACCTCTCATTACTCCAGTGGAAATCAACAATGTTGAGCCACAAAGAGATGATGAAGAAGAAGATCCGGCTCCTATGCCTGATCTTGAAGAATATGCAAGGATCTTGCAGCGACTCGCTCTAGAACAAGAGCAAGAACGCGTCAACGAGCCTCCTCGCAATCCAGAGCCTGAAGTCCCTGAAGACTACCAGGTACATCCTCCCTTAACTCCTGAAAATGGAGAAAATTGCTGGGTAGACGATCCTCTCACATCCGAGGATGAGTCTGACTCCGATCAGGCAACGTCTCCCGTTAGAGCTTCCTGTAATGTGATAATTCGGGATTATAGCTCTTCCGAAGCATCGTCTGATGAGAGCACTTACACTCCGGCGACGCCTAGCAATGTATCTTCTGGAGCCACCTCGTCTCACGTGACTTTCACTGAGATGACACCCTCTCAGGTTTCTTCTCCTGAGACTGTGACTTCAAAGATCACACCCTTCCTGACTGAAGAATTCCCAGCCATTGATGCTTGGGACGATGAATTAGTCAACGAAGAAGAAAGATTGCTGGATGCTGTTCAGGACTTGTTCCCGGAAAATGCTCCATGCAACACAATCACTGAGGATGGTAACTCTGCTGCTGATGCATCCTCAGCAAATGAAAAACGACAGCCTCTTGATCCTGAAGACAATCTTCCAAACGAAGACCCTTCTCAAGAAGCTCTCGAAGTTGGTAGAGGCACCCGCTCTGGCCGGGACTACCACAAAAATTACAACCAATCTTCTTTTACATATGTAAATCCTTCGGGAAAAGATGTTGTAAGCGCCCCTAGTGGCAACAATGATGAACATGCAGTCCCTAAGGAGGCTTTCAAGTATGACTTGATTGAACACTTCAAGCACATACCTGCACGTCTGCACATCCTAGATTTGTTGCGAATGTCTCCGCACACTCGTGATAATCTCATCTCAGAATTACAAAAACTGAATGAGGATGTCGACAAACATGCCCCGCAAGTCCTCCAAATTGAAATGGATTACCGGGTCAAAAACTCAGAAGCCTCCTCAAAGGGAGAAAAGAAGAAAACTGAGGGATCATGCATTGAATGCCTCTCGGTTAAAAAAGCAGCCAGTGCAACCATCGCCTTCACAAAGGATGACCTCCTACTTGGCGAAACCAGGCATAACCGACCCCTGTACTTCACAGGGTATATCAAGGAAATGTCTATGCATAGAGTTCAGATCGACCCAGGTTCTGCACTCAACCTCATCTCCACATCGGCTCTTGAAGAGTTGGGCATCCCACCCAGCAAACTGAGCCATACATCTGTATCTATCTTTGGATACGATGGGAGTACTCAAAGGCCTATCGGCAAAATCAGGTTCAAATTGCAGATCGGTGATCTTATCTCTGAGGTCACAGTGTATGCAATAAAGACCCCTTCATGCTCCAACATCCTTTCGAACCCCATTTGGCGTGTATTGTTACACTGTCATGCCATTTGGTCTGAAGAATGCTGGTGCCACATATCAGAGGGCTATGATGAAAATATTCCAAGATATGCAGCACAAGACGGTTGAATGTTACGTTGATGACCTCGCCGTCAAAAGCAAAAGAAAAGAAGATCATCTCGAAAACCTTCGAGAAGTCTTCCTCCGGCTTCGCAAACACAAACTGCGAATGAATCCATTGAAATGCTTCTTCGGCGTCTCGTCGGGTAAGTTCCTCGGATTCTTAGTTCGGAAAGCTGGAATAGAGCTTGACCCCATAAAAGTCAAAGCCATTCTAGAAATGCCCTCTCCAAGAACCTTGAGAGAACTCAAAGGGCTTCAAGGGAGATTGGCCTACATCAGACGGTTCATCTCCAATCTTTCGGGGAAATGCCGTCCATTCTCCCGGTTGATGAAAAAAGGTGTAAACTTTGTCTGGGATGCTGACTGTGAAGCTGCTTTCCAAGACATCAAGTCATACCTGACAAAACCTCCAGTGTTAGCCGCTCCTACCACTGGAAAACCATTCATCTTGTACACAAGAGCCCTTGATCACTCTTTGGGAGCTCTGCTTGCGCAAGAAAATGATCAGAGAAAAGAAGCTGCTCTATATTACCTCAGCCGCATGCTAGTAGGTGCAGAGCATCGCTACTCTCCAGTCGAAAAAGAATGTCTTGCAGTGATGTTCGCCGTACAAAAGCTGCGTCACTACTTGCTTTCCAACACAGTCTACCTGGTCTCGAGGGTCAACCTCTTGAAGGTCCTTGTCACAAAGGCAGGTTCTCTCAATGCTCGACTGGCAAAATGGTCCATCCTTCTGTCACAATTTGATATTAGGTATGTACCACAAAAAGCAATCAAAGGGCAAGCTCTAGCAGACTTCCTCGCAGAGCATCCATTGCCTAAAGATTCTCCACTCAGAGATGATCTCCCAGACGAACCAGTCTACAATGTGGAGACTTTCTCACAAAGTGCCTCCTGGGACATGTACTTTGACGGTGCAACCAGGACAAATGAAAAAAGACAGCTGATCTCGGGAGTTGGCATCCTCTTTGTTAGCCCCGACAAATACATGATTCCACACGCTTTCTCGCTACTGGAACCATGCACAAACAATGCAGCTGAATATCAAGCTCTGATCTTAGGATTGGAACTCGCCATCGAATCCGGTATCACCATGCTGGAAGTCTTTGGAGACTCTCAACTGATCGTCAACCAGATGAATCAGAAATTTGAAGTCAGGAAGCCAGATTTGCTGCCCTACTACAACAAGGCACAATCACTTCTGCAAAAGTTTGACATCTGTCACATCACCCACATTCGTAGAGGTGAAAACATACGTGCAGATGCCCTAGCCGGACTTGCCGCATCCATGGCAATCCAGGAAGGGGAAAACATGCAAGTTACAGTGTGCGAAAGGAGAATCCTTCCTCCTCTTAACACACACCAAGCAGTTGCTGAATGCCACCAAGTGGTCGGAAGTCGGATTTCAATCCTTCAAACTTCAATTGGCGACTGGAGGGATCCGTTCATTGATTACATTATGTTCGGAATCCTACCTGAAGATCCAAAAGAACGGGTAAGCATCCAAAGGCGAACCCCAAGCTTCCATTTGGATATTCCATCAAAGATCCTTTACAGGAAATCCTTCAACGGAGTACTTCTACGCTGCTTGTCACAACAAGAGGCTAAAGAAACACTCAAAGAAGTTCATGCTGGTCTTTGCGGAGCTCATCAGGCTGGACCTAAGCTCTATGATCAGATAAAAAGGTTAGGATATTACTGGCCTACCATGGTAGCTGACGCAATGCAATTTGCCAAGCGCTGCCAACAATGCCAAGTTCATGGAGATTACATTCACATGCCTCCAGAATGGCTGCATCCTACAGCGATCTCATGGCCTTTCGAAGCCTGGGGTATGGACATCATAGGTCCTATTTCTCCCCCTTCAAGCAAAGGTCATCGCTTCATCTTCGCCGCTACGGATTATTTCTCCAAGTGGTCAGAAGCATTTGCGTTTAACGAAATGAAGACCTCATCAGTCCTTCAGTTCCTACGCACCAACATCATTTGTCGTTTCGGCATACCCAAAAGATTCGTCCATGATAACGGACCACAGTTCCGGGATCATCGATTCTACAGGTTCTGCGACAAATACAAAATTCAAAGCTGTCCTTCGACTCCATACAATCCGGCAGCAAACGGGTTAGCAGAAGCTTTCAACAAGACACTCTGCAAAATCCTCAAAAAAATGGTCTCTAATCACAAAAGAGACTGGAGCGACAAAATGTCTGAAGCTTTGTGGGCCTATCGAACCACCGTTCGAGGACCAACCCATAGCACACCATTCTCCTTGGTCTATGGATGCGAAGCTGTCGTGCCCTTGGAAGTACAAATTCCTTCCTTGAGGGTATCCTTGCAAAATGACATGACTCAAGAAAGCAATGTCAAATTGCGACTCCATGAGCTGGACAATCTCGATGAGAGACGGCTCGAAGCTCAACAAAGCATTGAACTTTACCAAGCACGTATGGCAGGATCTTTCGATAAAAAGGTCAGGCAACGCGCCTACAAAAAGAATGACTTGGTTCTTGCGGTAAAAAGACCAATGGTCTTCGCTCACAAGTCCAAAGGCAAATTTGAGCCAAAATGGGAGGGACCCTACGTCATCGACAAGGTTTTCTCTAACGGCGCATACGCACTCCTAAACATGGAAGGTGACAGATGTATGCTGCCCATCAACGGCAAGTTCTTAAAGCGGTACTACCCTTGAAGACTTACCCAACTGGGTAAGAGCAATGCCTGTATGGCCAAAACCGGTTTCCAGGTACACGCTCGCTAAACCCACCCTTTTTTAGAATTTTCATATCAAATGTTGAAATTTCTAGAAATCTAAAACAATGCTTACTTTCATCGTTTCATTGTTCAAAAAAAAAAATATCCAAGTTTAGGAACCTTTCCCTAACTTGACCAAAATTTTCAACCCTTGAACCCAAAATTCATGGTTTGAAACAAAATCCGGATTCAGGGATTTCCACCCTAGTCCACCATGCCTTTTACTGCCAAAATGGTTTTAGGTCAAAACTTATGACCCTCGTGTCTTTAAACAAAAAAAAATGGTTTTTCAAAAACCGCGAGGAAGCGACGCTTAGTCGATACTCGCACAAATCGGAAGCAAGCGAACCACGTTCGACACTTCCAAAATCGCAGGGAAGCGACATTTCGTCGATACTTGCAAAATCCAAAACCATGGAGATGCAACATTTCAGTTGATATCCACAACCCAAATTTCAAAAAAAAAAAAAAAAACATGGAGACGCAACATTTCAGTTGATATCCATAACCCAAAGGTTCGAGAAAACCACAAATTTCAAAAATCATGGGGAAACGACATCAAGTCAGTACCCGCAAAACCAAAATTTTTGAAAAGCAAGGATGCGACATTCCATCGATACTTGCACCCAAATCCGCGAGGATGCGACATTCCATCGATACTCGCAACCGAATGAGCAAGGATGCGACATTCCATCGATACTTGCAAGAACATTCAGCAGGGAGGCGACTTTTAGTCGATACTTGCATTTTTTGAAAACCAAACCGGCTATAAATGCCATCAAAACAGGCTATAAATGCCACAAACCGGCTATAAATGCCACAAACCGGCTATCAATGCCACCAAAAACAAAACCGGCTATCAATGCCACACAAACAAAAAACTTGGATTTCAAAAAACCTGGCTATCAATGCCACCAAAACAAAACAGGCTATCAATGCCACCAAAAACCGGCTATAGATGCCACAAAACAAACCGGCTATCAATGCCACCAAAATTGGCTATAGATGCCACAAACAAAAAAAACTCGGCTATCAATGCCACAAAAAAAAAAAAAAGCTGGCTCTCATGCCAAAATTGGCTTCCATGCCACAAACAAAAACCTGGCTTTCATGCCAAAACAATCACTTGACAAAAGATTTTCACAAAATGACAGCCTTTTGATCAAATCCCATTTAGCAATTACTTTTATCACAAAAAGATTCAAGTAAGCGTAGGGATAACAAAAAAAAGAGCATCCCATTTAGCAATTACTTTTATCACAAAAAGATTCAAGTAAGCGTAGGGATAACAAAAAAAAAGAAAAGAGTACCAAAAAAAATACATGTGGTACCAAAAAAAGAAAGTGTTCACAAGCACTACAAAAAATAAGTACCAAAAAATACAAGTGGTAAAAAAAAAAAAAAAAAAAAAGAAAGAAGGATGGTTTCTGTATACAGGAGTTCAATCAAAAATGGTCTCCAGCCAAGAGTTCAGCTCCCCAAGCAGACTTTTAGCCTCATCCGTCAAGGATTCCAAGGCACGCTTCTTCAGGAACCTGCCATGAGATGCTGGAGTGGGCTGTACCCCTTCTTTCACACCAGGAAGCTTACCTCGAGCAGTTTGCCATTGTTCATCCTCATCAGACTTCCTTTTGAGAACCCGTTCGGCATCTGCAACCTGGTGAATCAAGGCACTCTCCCTGTCACGAGCCTCTATTATGGCAGTCCACTTGGCAGCGACTTGTGCCTGCAAATGCTCAAGACGTTTCCTGGCCTCATCGACCTCCCTGTCAAGGATGTTGAGGTCATGTGTCAGCCGGATGATGGCTATCTCTTCTAAGTTCCTCTTTCGGACTGCCAGCTTCCTGCTTTCTGTAGCCTCATCCAGGTCAGACTTAGCCTTATCAGCAGGGTCCAGGAACATCTCCTTGAAGAACTGGTCATCAGCCAAACTCACGGTCTCAAACCACTTGTCACCCAGTGCAATGATCCTATCAACGATCGCCCTGGCACCTGTGACATCCAGACCAGCCTCTTCAGCATCATTGAGAATCTCCTGCACATGCTGGATCATGCCAAATCCGACTTCCAAGTGCCCAGAAAAGAGAGTCTCAATCCAAGAGCTCACAACTCGCACCACCACCTTCTTCGCAAAAAGAAGAGATGGCCCAGCTGAAGATTCGCCCACCTCCGTTGGTCGGCTGCTCATGTCATCATCTGTTGAAAGAGTAACAAAAGAACTCTTTCCAGTTGAAGCTGCTCCTGCTCGGGAAGGAATCTCAGCACGAGGAATCTCCTCAATATTGTCAGAGTTGGTCCCAGGAATCTCTACCTCTGGATCAACCTCTGGCATCTCTTGCTCTGGAAGCGACGGATCCTCCTCTGCCACTTCAAAACCTGCAAAGGAAACACAAAAAGGTATGAGTATGACCCTGTTTGAAAATCATTATCAGAGTTATAACTACAAAATACCTTCTTCGACGACTGGTGGAACACTTTCTTCCTCCATGAACTCATCGGAAGCATCATCAACATTTGCGTCCATCGATGGTTCAAAGTCATCAGAACCCTGTGGCAAGTCAGCTGACAAAAAAAAAATGTGTTAGCAAACCGAGTCACAAAAAGAAAAAAAAAAGAGAGCAAAAGAAGTCGTACCAATTGGAGATTCTGGATTTACTCCAGAGTCCCTCGGTTCTTCTTCAGGTGCCTCGACAGGATCCATCACCACCTCATCGGTTGGGACCTCAGGCATCACCAAGTCTTCCTCTGCTAAAAAAAAAAAAGAAAAGCAGAAACAAGAAGCAAATCATAACATGGAAAAATCCCATGAAAAGAAATGGAAAGAGAAAAAGGAAGAATCATACCTTCACCGACGGTCTCTTCTTCTCGGCTTCTCTTCTCCGGAGGCTCGTCAGCATCCACTGGCACATCCTCATTGATAGTAAGAGGAACTTCCAAGTTAGGAGAGTCCTCATGCTGCCCCTTGCTACTATGATGACTCCTCCTCCTCTTACTTCTGCGGGCTCGCTTCTTAGAGGAACCTGCCCCGCTGTCAGAGTCAGGTTTCCCACTTGACTCCTCACTGGATGGTCTGCTCTTGCCAGTAGACTCCACGGAAGCTTGCCTCTGTGCCGCTTGCATCCAAGCACCAAGTTCGGCTTCCTCCTGTTCTAGCTGCTCCAAAGCCTCGTCAGGTATTTCTCGAACAGCTTCAGAACCGATGACGCCCTGGTCACCGAGAAAGCCTATCTTGTGCTTCTCTCCAGAAAGGAAGGCCCAAACTTCCTCTCGCCGGATGCCATCCGACTTTCCAAGGCCCTTTCCAGATACCAGCTTCACATCAAGCTCCTTCCTGGAAAGTCCCCGATATGCCGAGAAGCTCTCCGCGAACCACTTCGCAAAGCCGGCAGTCCGGGAAGTCAGCAACACAGGATAAGAAATCATGGCTGTAGTGTCTTCAGCACTATAGAAAGCCCATGCATTTCTCCCGTCCTGTAAGCCTCCAAAGCGCTTCACCATACTTGAAGGCGCTCCAACAACGCCTTGAGAAAAGCCAAGCTGCAAAGCAAAGCGAGAGGGTACGTACGGCTGGATATCGACGAAAAGATGTCTGCGGTAAACCATTGTGCCGACACGTATGCTGAAAAGCCACTCTCTCTCTGCGTTTGTCAAGGAATAATGCCTTCCCGACCCCGCCCTGGTAGAGTCTCGGGAGGCACCAAAATCAAAAGCCTTCTTCCGCAACTCCGGAGAAAGCTTTACTGAAGATTGCCCCATCTCGACGTCCCTGAACCGTCGGATCCTCATGCGGGCAAACAAAAGTGATTCGGACACGGCTTTGCCCTTAGCCAGTCGAATCATCAGAGGATCATCATCCTGTGCAGTACCCAGCCGATGGAAGCCAGGACAGTGGTATACATACCACGAATAAAAGATATGGGCTGAAAATACCCTATTCATGGGAAGCCCAAGCCGAACCAGAAAAGCAGCAGCCTGCAGTTCGGTACACAGGTAGGAGTAAAGAGCTGGCACCAAAGCAAGCTGCTCTCCAAACGCCATCTGACAAGCCGGGAAAATACAATGCGGCCTGATGTGCGTTCCATCTCCTCCAGCAAATACAGCCTCACCAAGCCAATAAGTGAGGTAAACAGCGAGATCTCTCCGCAGTGCAATGTCAGGACATATGGCGTTTGTACTTGCACAGAAATCTCTCAACTCTTCTTGCATGACCAAGATCTTCTTTGGATCCTGAGCTCCAGCTTCCTGGGTCATGCTATCAGAAGGCTCCCTACTATCAAAAAAGTTGGGGAATGAAGAGCAAAAACTCTTCCAACTGCTGGATCTAACTTTCGAACCCCCCTTCTCCTTCAAAAAATCATAGAAGGCGACGAGCTGAAAGTATAAAAGCCTGAACTCCTCAGACTGCCCCTCGAGGACGCTGTCAATCGGCATAAACTCCTCATAGAGCTTGCCGAGGATGGGCAATCCGGTAATAGCGCTCAGCTCCTTCAAAGAAAAACCAATCTCACCATTCGTCACAACGAAGGTATTGGTTTGTGGGAGGAATGACTCCAGCATAGCCATGAAGGCCTCGTCGGAAAAGATCACGGTCTCCCTAAAGGCGCGGACCGCATCAAAAATCCCGGCTTCCTTCAAAACGGCGCCACCAATCAGCAGGACGCGATCAGTCCACGACTTCCACTCGAAGTCAGCATTGAAACGACCTCGAAGTCGAAAAGGCTTGATCCAATTGCTGCCGTCACCGCTGAAAATACCAAGGCCCACCGGTCTCAAATCGACCGACGGATAATCAGAGCCCTGGTAGCCGCTGGATGGCATCAACAGGTCCATGTCAACAGGCGACCTCTCCGTATATCCAGGAGAACCGCCAACAAAAACCCCGGTCTTGATTACATTTGTCCTTCTCACCCAACTTGGAGGATCTTCCCTCTTAGGGCACGTGGGGGCAAGGCTCAGAATCGAGACGGTGCGATCAAACATCGACCGGGTAGCAACAGTCTTCTTCTCACCATCTGCTGTGAAGGAAAACTGAAAACATCTCCTCTGGTATGTCATGTCATCAGGGACTGCATCACCAAAGAAGAAGGTAGGCTTGGGCAAAACTGCTCTGATCTTCCATCACCCATGGACGACTGCTTACCATGATCTTATAGAATTCCTCTCCCTTGAGAGTGATCAGTCGCTGCCTCATCTCATCTCTGTTGAGGGAGTCGCACTCTTCCAGATTTCTCTCAACATACTGGACCTTCTCAAAAGCCTGCTGAACGGCCGGATTAGAAGATCTAGAAGATCGACGAGGTACGCTTGTAGCAGGCTCTTTACCCTTGTTCGCTCTGGAGGAACCACCTGAAAAGGATGGAAAAGAAAAAGATCAAACATCAAAATGACAGAATCTCGCTAAAAAAAAATCTGGCGAAATTTTGACATGATGACGGGGCAATTCCGAAGAAAAGGAACTATCCCAAAAGAAATAGAAAGCTTGAAGATGGGCTCAACATCGCTGCGAGCTCCGAAACTCCAAACTTTCGAAACCTAAAAGTCTCCGCAAAATCAGGAAGGGCTCAACATCACTGCGAGCTCCAAGTTCCCAAATTTGCGAAAACTTTCAGGTATGCTATCACACCATGCTACAAATTAATTTACAAATTAAAGGCATGCATGAACATCTAGATTTGCGAAAAAAAAATGCATTATCATGATGAGCAAAAAAAAAAAAAAAAAAAAAAGAAAAGAAACTTTCTCAAAAAAAAGAGAGGGGAAAGAAAACAAAAAAAAGAAAGAAAAGAAACTCTCTCAAAAAAAAAAAGGGGGAGGGAAGAAAAAAAAAAAGGAAGAAAAAAAGAGGACTGGCCCACAGGCCGTGGCCCACAGGCCACGTGGCCGTACGGCCAGATCCGTACGGATCTGTCCGTACGGCCCACACAAAAAAAAAAAAAACAAACATGAAAAAAAAAAAAAAGAAAAGAAAAAAAAAAACACGTGTAAAAAAAAAAAAGGGGGGAAAACACGTGGAAAAGAAAAAAAAAAGAAAGAGAAGAAAAGAAAAAGAAAGAAACAAAAAAAAAGAGAAAGAACTTTTTTTTCCTACAATGGAGTTTTCTTGAAAAAAGGAGAACTTACTTGAAGCCATTGATGAGAAGAAGAAGAAAAGTCTTGAAGATCTTGAAGAAGAAAAGCTCTTGGTCTTGAAGCCCTCTTGAGATTATTGCAAAAGAAAGTAATAAGAGCAAGAGATCCAACCTTCTCCTTGCTTTTATAGAGGAGAGCAAACCAAAGAAGGAAAGAAGAAAGAGGTAAGTGTTACTAATTAGTAACCTTACCAAAAGAAAGAGATTAGAAAGATTCTTTCCCAAAAGAAAGATATCTTGAGGGATTCTCTCCCAAAAAAGAAATCAATGAGAGATTTTCTCCCAAAAATCAATCTATGACGGATTCTTTCCCAAAAGAAAGATATCTTGAGATATTCTATCCCAAAATAAAGGGATCATGAGAGATTCTCTCCAAGTAAAGATATTCTTAGATATTCTCTATCCAAATAAGATATTTTTGGATATTCTTTACAAAAATGACACCATATGAGATCTAAGCCATTTCAAAAGCTTAAGGTCCCATGGGTTAGCCCATATGAGCCAGGTTTGACCACCTAGGCTCACAAAAAAAAAAAAAAAAAAAAAAAAGAAAAATTTTGGGCTTTTAGTCAAGAGAAATCCCTCTTACCAAGAGCATACAAAAATGGTTCCATGCCTCTTTTGAGTTGATTGGACCATACAAAAGAAAATTCCAAGCCCCATGAGCTTCCAAAAATCAAACCATCCAGCCTCATCTACCAAATTGAGCCAAATTCTTGAAATTGACATTCCATCAAACCAAACCTGGTCCCCTAACTTGCCACATACAGCCTGTTAGGTCACAAGACCAAAACCAAAAATCAAAACCTGATCCCCTAACTTGTCACATACAGCCTGTTAGGTCACAAGATCAAAACCAAAATTGATCCCCCAACATTCCACATACAGCTTGTTGGGTCACACGATCAAAACCAAACCCGACCCCCTAACCTGCCATATATAGCCTGTTAGGTCACAAGGTCAAAACCCAAATCCACATCCCTGATGTCATCTTCAAAACTTTGCCTCGAGATGGTACGTGATCCCTTTCACTACCATAAAATTCCCCTGGAAGCTCAAAAGGCTACAAATACCAAAAGAAAGATTGCTCAAAGACTCTTGGTCAAGTCACAGGCTCTCCTTCAAAAATCTCTTCGAGGCACATCGACTACAAAAGTTAAGCAACTCGCCGCTGTACCTCGAGGGGGCATTTGTTGACACCAAAAATGTCACTTTGCCTCTCAAGATCCAAAGAGCTACATGAAGTCGCAACCTGCCATAAATAGGCAATGCTGCTTCCAAAAATCAAATCTTGTCAGAATCAAACAAAAACTGCAAGATTCTTCCAGACAGCCAAAAGAGGAGTACACAAGAAGTTTCAGGGCCATTTCAAAATCATTTGGCCTAACTTCGCTTCTCCGACAGCCGAAAAGGAGCTCTCGGCGGCAAAAGCTCTCCGGGACCATGGTTTCCAAGACAGAGCCTATGGATCATCTTAAAATGACTCCAATAGGTTCCCTGTCAAATTTCAAGTCAATCGGACATCGGTTGACCGCACATCAAACCGCGACATCTTCATCGCGACAAAAAGCAAGTCTACAGGTGATAGGACCCCAAACGGCTTCAAAACTCAAACAAAAGCCTATGGTTGGTCTTATTTATTGCTCAGGAGACTTCACACCAAATTTCAGGTCATTCCGACATCGTTTGACCCAGTTTCAGCTTCTGACGGAAAATCGGCAACTCTGCGCGACAAAGTCTTCGGCTTTCTCAGGAAATTGGAAACTTTGTAAAATAAAATGCAAGGATTCTCATCAGGTTTCCTACAAAGAAATTAGGCCAATAAATGGTCAAAATGTCAAGGAAAAGTACAGAAGAAAAAAGAATCAGAAAAAAAGCAAAAACGGACGCAAAACGGGACACGAAAGGGGGAAAACCCCCCCAGGGTCGCAGACCCCTGCGACCCTGGGCCAGGGTCGCCGGCGACCTTGGACCCCGGGGTCGCCGAGAAAGCCCCGGAAACCCCGGTTTTCGCCGTTTTTTCGCGATTCGAAGGGCCCAGCCTCTGGTACTTTCCAAAACTTCATGCTTTTGAGACACCAAGTCCTCTGACATCCGTCCAAAACACGGGTAAATCATCAAGAGTATCGAAGACAGTATTGATCGCCACCCGGTCAACCAAAAAAAGTGTGCTTTCCACCCGACCGATCGAGAAATCGACAGGACAGATGGCACCGACCCGCTGTTGGCAACAAACACCTGAAATTACATGGTCATCTGATGTCGATCTACATGAAGATCCATCAATGATCATCGACAGAAGAATTCCAAAAGACGTGGCACGGCCCGCGACTCTTCAGCTGCTCGGCGACCACTTAATGCGATTAATTGACTAGCTTTATTACAGTCATTAATCCATTTCTTTGGACGGCCTCAATCAGAAGCAAGCATTCGGGAGTTACAAGTCAAGAGGATTCATGGCATTTAACCCATGAAACTCCTCCCATCATGGCGATTAAAGGCGATTAAATGCCCTCAATCTCCTCCGGCCAATCAGAAGCCAAGAAAAAGGAGTTACAAAATAAACAATTCAATTTTGTAACTCCTCCCATTATGTGGCTTAATGACAATAAAAGCCCATAAACCCACCTAAAAGGCTACCTAAAAGCCTATAAATAGGAGGGCTCTCCAAGAAGAAAGGACATCAGAAAGATCAGAGAACATCAGAAAGATCAGACAACATCAGAGAGCATCAGAAAAATCAGAGAAAAAAGCACAAGCACACAGACAGAAATCCAGAGAAAGGAAAAGAGAGAAACTCTGCGGAAATTCTACACCGGCCACCACAACAAGGTGACAAAAGTCCCTTGGGGGTACCCCCCCCCCCAAGGTCCTTGCCTTCTCCTCCTGCCTCCAATGGCTTAGATATGGCTTTTCAGCCCGTCTACTCGGTTTTTTATTGGACATAGGACCTTCCTTTGATCTTTGTCTTCTAAAAACCCGAGGTTATAGCCAAGCCAAGCGAATCAAATAGCATCCTCTGTTCTCATCTGCATGGATGATGGCGAAGCCCACATATGGCTTGCGACCGTCAATCTAAACGAGTCCCCCACAATCTCCTGAGAAGTTAGATCCTCCTTTTCTTGCTTTTCATTGTAGTTTGTATTTTTTTAAAAGAGACAAAAATCACAATTCTTGTCTTTCATTATTGATAAGGATTGTAAATCGGCTATAAACGCCAAAATCGGCTATAAACGCCAAAAATCGGCTATAAACGCCAAAATCGGCTATAAATGCCAAAAAAAATCGCCTTTCACGGCAAACTAAGAAAAATGTCTCTTTTCTTAAATATATGTGCAATGGAAAACTTGAAAGAAGTTGATTTCCTTTTTACTTGCGAAGGTTGATCTCCGGATCACCACTTACAATTCCAAGTAAAATAGAAAATCTGGCACACCCACAAAAAAAGAAATGTTGATGCACGCCCCTGCCCCCCGGTTACGAAAGGGTCGGACCAAACGGACTCCCACGTCCGCCGACCTCGGTAGAACCAAGCAGGAGCGCGGTCCATCCACGTACTAGTACGCAGACACAAATGTTTTGCGACTGCATCCATGAGATGAGATTCTCTATTTTGAAAGGTCAAGATTGGTTCATCAAAGAGGCAGCTGGTATTCAGATCTGAACACGGGCCTCAGCGATTTCGCGAGCGCCAGTTCTCAGACAAGAACTTGAACATAACTTCTCGGATCTGAATCTAAAGAGACGAGTTTTTTTTTTTTTTTTTTGAAAAAGTCAATATCGGGTTCATCAAGAGCGCAAAAGGCATTCCATTCTGAACACGGTCTCAGCGATTTCAGCGAAGAGCCATGCTCAGAAAGGAGAAGACCAAATTTCTTCTAATCTAACCCAACATGCCGGAAGTTTTTTTTTTTCTTTTAGATTTTTATTAAAAGAATTTTTTTTTTTTTAAATCTTTTTTTTATTTTTTTTTACTTATTTTTTTTTATTTTTTATTTTTATTTTTAAGATTTTTCTTTAAAAAAAAATTTATTTTTATTTTAAAATTTTAAAATTTTTACTTTTTTTATTTTTAAAAAATTTATTTTTTTATTTAAAAGACGAGAGAGTACACATAGGCCTCCTAACCTGGTCTTATGAAATCTTGATTGATAGAATTGCCCCCAGGTAAGGGTAGGATTACTTAATGAACCCGTTTGGAGGACCCTTGCCTAAAACAGTCAAGCTGTCTCCACACTCTGGACAAGGCTTTTCTTTGAATCAACCATGATCAAGGAACACAGTTGGTTTAACCTTAGTGGTCTATGTCTTTTTTTTTTTATATTTTTTTTTTATATTTTTATTTTTATGAATTCATCGAAGAGAAACAATGGCCCAAAACCTTAGTCGAACAGGCTCAACATTTCTGCAAGCGCGATCAACGATAGGAACGGATCAAGGTTTCTCAATTTTGAATCGAAATTGAGAAATCTAAAATTTTTTTTTTATACTTTTTTATATATTATATTTTTTAGATGTTTATGAACTCATACGAAGAAAACCAATGGCCGCAAAAACCTTAGTGTCGAACAGGCTCAACATTTCTGCAAGCGCGATGGAACCTAGGAAAACGGAGCAAGGTTCTCTTCTCAAAATGTTGAATCCAAACGCAAAATTCTGAGTTTTTTTTGACTTTTTTTTTTTAGAAGAAAGAAAGAGTGGAAATAAATTCAAAGAATAGAAATTTCCAAACAAAAAATCTCATTTCACTTGTTTTTTTAGATGCGGATTTCAACATAGTGCCACCAATTAAAAGTAGACAAGGAATGCGGAGAAAGAAATATAAGCATAGAGCAAAAATATATGAATATGCAAATAGTTTCATTTCTAGCATCGTGTTCTCAAATAAACGAGTCCCACCGGGTGGAGCCACAGCTTGTGGACCGCGCTCCCGGATGCCCGGGGTTCCTACCGAGGTCGGGCGGACGTGGGAGTCCGTTTGGTTCCGACCCTTCGTAACCGAGGGGCGAAGGGGGCGTGCATCAACATTTCTTTTTTTTGTGGGTGTGCCAGATTTTCTATTTTTACTTGGAATTGCAAGTGGTGATCCGGAGATCAACCTTCGCAAGTAAAAAGGAAATCAACTTCTTTCAAGTTTTCCATTGCACATATATTTAAGAAAGAGACATTTTTCTTAGTTTGCCGTGAAAGGCGATTTTTTTGGCATTTATAGCCGATTTTGGCGTTTATAGCCGATTTTTTGGCGTTTATAGCCGATTTTGGCGTTTATAGCCGATTTACAATCCTTATCAACAATGAAAGACAAGAATTGTGATTTTTGTCTCTTTTAAAAAAATACAAACTACAATGAAAAGCAAGAAAAGGAGGATCTAACTTCTCAGGAGATTGTGGGGGACCCGTATAGATTGACGGTCGCAAGCCATATGTGGGCTTCGCCATCATCCATGCATATGAGAACAGAGGATGCTATTGATTCGCTTGGCTTGGCTATAACCTCAGGTTTTTAGAGGACAAAGACCAAAAGGAGGTCCTATGTCATTAAAAAGCCGAGTAGACGGGCTGAAAAGCCATATCTAAGCCATTGGAGGCAGGAGGAGAAGGCAAGGACCTTGGGGGGGGGGGGGGTACCCCCCAAGGGACTTTTGTCACCTTGTTGCGGTGGCCGGTGTAGAACTTCCGCAGAGTTTTCTCTCTTTTCCTTTCTCTGGATTTCTGTGCTTCTGTCTGTGATTTTCGTTGTCTGTCTCTCTCCTTTCTTCTTGGAGAGCTCTCCTATTTATAGGCTTTTAGGTAGCCTTTTAGGAGAGTTTATGGGCTTTTATTGTCATTAAGCCGCATAATGGGAGGAGTTACAAAATTGAATTGTTTATTTTGTAACTCCTTTTTCTTGGCTTCTGATTGGCCGGAGGAGATTGAGGGCATTTAATCGCCTTTAATCGCCATGATGGGAGGAGTTTCATGGGTTAAATGCCATGAATCTCTTGACTTGTAACTCCCGAATGCTTGCTTCTGATTGGGCCGTCCAAAGAAATGGATTTAATGACTGTAATAAAGCTAGTCAATTAATCGCATTAAGTGGTCGCCGAGCAGCTGAAGAGTCGCGGGCCGTGCCACGTCTTTTGGGATTCTTCTGTTGATGATCATCGATGGATCTTCATGTAGATCGACATCAGAAACCATATAATTTCAGGTGTTTGTTGCCAACAGCGGGTCGGTGCCATCTGTCCTGTCGATTTCTCGATCGGTCGGGTAGAAAGCACACTTTTTTGGTTGACCGGGTGGCGATCAATATGTTTTCGATACTTTGATGATTGACCCGTGTTTTGGACGGATGTCAGAGGACTTGGTGTCTCAAAAGCATGAATTTGGAAGTACCAGAGGCTGGGGCTCCTCGAATCGCGAAAAAAAACGACGAAAACCGGGGTTTCCGGGGCTTTCCCGGCGACCCCGGGTTCCAAGGTCGCCGGCGACCCTGGCCCAGGGTCGCAACCCTGGGGGGGTTTTCCCCCTTTCGTGTCCCGTTTTGCGTCCGTTTTTGTTATTTTTCGATTCTTTTTTCTCCTGTACTTTTCCTTGATATTTTGACCATTTATTGGCCTAATTTCTTTGTAGGAAACCTGATGAGAATCCTTGCATTTTATTTTGCAAAGTTTCCAATTTCCTGAGAAAGCCGAAGACTTTTGTCGCGCAGAGCTGCCGATTTTTCCGTCAGAAGCTGAAACTGGGCCAAACGATGTCGAAATGACCTGAAATTTGGTTGTGAAGCCTCCTGAGCAATAAATAAGACCAACCATAGGCTTTTGTTTGAGTTTTGAAGCCGTTTGGGGTCCTATCACCTGTGGACTTGCTTTTTGTCGCGATGAAGATGTCGCGGTTTGATGTGCGGTCAACCGATGTCCGATTGACTTGAAATTTGACAGGGAACCTATTGGAGTCATTTTAAGATGATCCATAGGCTCTGTCTTGGAAACCATGGTCCTGGAGAGCTTTTGCCACCGAGAGGCCTGATTTGGCTGTCGGAGAAGCGAAGTTTAGGCCAAATGATTTTGAAATGGCCTGAAACTTCTTGTGTACTCCTCTTTTGGCTGTCTGGAAGAATCTTGCAGCTTTTGTTTGATTCTGACAAGATTTGATTTTTGGAAGCGGCATTGCCTATTTATGGCAGGTTGCGACTTCATGTAGCTCTTTGGATCTTGAAAAGGCAAAGTGACATTTTTGGTGTCAACAGTACTCCTCTGACCAAACTAGTGTTCAACAGTTCTTCTAATCATCCTTGGTGTCATCTGTCGTTCCTGTACATGATCATTTCTTTTACTTACCTTGTCAGTCACTGTTGGTCTAAGAAACTGCAAGTTCTGTCTCCTTTTGTTACCCTTGAATTTTGTGCCTTAAGTCATACCGAGCTATACACGATGATTCTGACACTTGTGTGAAGATGTGGTCATAGACATGCTTTCATTTAAAAATCTCCATCTCGAAAAAATTTTGAAATTCCATATGTTTGCTCTTACTATGTTTCTCGAATTCTGGTTCAACCCCTTCCATTCGGTCTAGTCTTCGAAGAATTGGCGAAACTGAAGTTCTACCACGTACCGGTCTCTTCCATCTTCAATCAATATCATTCAAATTCTCGAAACATTGCTGCCACCTCTATTAAATCTCTTAGAACAAGAGTCCCATGTCAACTCATTATCTTTGAAGTGAGTGACTTAGCAACCCGTTGGTTCCTCACATGCATCATCTGTCTTCTCTCGTGAGAAATAAACTGATCGAGTTAACTGGCTGCACGGTTTTCTCCTGACACATTACAAATCCTTCCCGATTCTGACTTACGGACTCCAAAATTCTATAGGTATCATGTCTCTGACTTGGTCTGTTTCAACCTCGATGCTACACTGCTATCAATCATATGCCGCACTATCTTGTGTATCGAAACTTCACATGGCTTGTTTCCTTCCAATTTCACTCTTCAAGTCTTCTACCCTTGACATGTAAAGCCGACCTTGGAAATCCAATCTGTGTTCACAACTCCAAATTCCAATCTTCTGTGCTGTACTCAGAATTCCTGCTCACATCTGATTCTATCTGCTTGCTACTCTTGATCTCTTGCCTGATACTGTGCTAATCAACAAAAACATATCTGCCAACATGATGTCAATCCCTGAAGAACTGAAACTTTATTAATCCTAATCTCGAAATAACTCCACCACTTTTTGATTGTTCTCCAAGGTTCATAGAATAACTAAACATTTGCTTCACGAATGGTGCTTGATTGAAAAATTTCACAATCTGGAGTCTGCTCAATCTTCTACCTCTGTCTCATGCTCTATCTTTCTTGTAGGAACAATTATCCTCAGCCTCATCTGAAATTATGTCTTAAGTTTTGCTCACTACCTCAAAAATCCAAATTTGTTTCCAATTGAACCAATACACCTCCTTACATCCATCAACCCTTCAATTCCGTACATTTCCATACTCCAACCATAAGCCAATACAACTCATTCCATTCAATGCAAACAAATCTTAAAATTTTAAACATAATGACCAAAACAATTACTTAGCTGAATTTTATCATTTTAAAACATAGTAGAAACTGAACCTCCAAAATTGTCAAATAGAGCTTATCAAAGTTTGAGTATGAAATAATATTATCCATTTTGAAATTCATATTTTCATAACTAAACAAACATCAAAACACCTAACAATTTTCAAATCAGGACTTCAAAAATAAATCAGATTCATATAGCATGACTGTACATTAAACTTTCCTAAAATCTGAGTTGTTAATTAAACACTAAACCTGTTGAAATCTGAACTCATTTGTTCATAAAAATCCTGTAAAAATCTAAGCACAGCTGAACGTTAAAAACAAATGTAGGGAATCTGTATATAATCTGAACACAAAAACCCTTGAGAAATCCATCTTGCATAGCCAAAGGAAACAAATCAATGAAATAGAAATTTCGCACTATGCTTTGAAAAAGAAATACAATTTTAGTTATTTGCTTTCAAAGGTCAGTTCATTCACTAATCTCTACAATCCATCCACTAAACTTTCCATCTATTCCACTCAAACATATACAAACATAAATTTTTTTTTATTCATTAAAAAAATCATGAAGATCTTGAAATGTAGATGTCAACATCTAAGAAAATTAAAACAAGAGCAAAATTCCAAGATCATTGTAAAACATATCTTAAGAAGATTAAAACATAATCCATAGCTTAAACATACAAGATAAATCATAGACATTAAGAAAAAACATTAACAAAGATGAAAAAATCATGAAAATCATTCTCATTAAGAATGGACATCACATTGACGAGGTCTTCCACTTGCATGTACACGTTGTCGAATCCAATACCCCCTGTTAAGTCGGTTAAAATCCACAAGGTTTTCCTCTGCTGGTGATTTGAAAATTATCTTGACTACAACTAACCATTCACTTGGTATTACGCTGAATCAACTAACTGGGTAAGCTGATAAGTTACGGAGATTCTTAACCAAAACTATGATGAAAGTTCTTAGAATTAGAAAAATTTCTAAATTTCTGTCACCAATTTCTAGCCTTGTAACTGAAAATCATTCCACCCTTCAAAGAATTAACCACCACTACCACCTCTGCAGTCCTTCATCCTAGAAAACTGGTCTGAATTCACCCAAAAATCCATATTTCTTTACCTTGGCATACTGCATGACAATCTTCGATTAACTGAAAGGGGGTCTTCATATATTACTCATGTTCTTCTCTGGCAAAGAAATGTACGCATCTTCTCTCATTAACCACATTAGTGATGTTGAAAGGCTGAAAGTCTGCCGATGTTCTCCGAAAACAACATACTAAATCCACAATGTTTCCAATCTCCGAGGCGAACACGAACAAAAGACACTAAATGTGGGTGTGGAGATTTTAAATTCTCCCCCATGAAAGAGGAAATTTGGTTGTCCAAATTCCCTAACAACAAGAACAACAGAAAAGACAAGAAAAGTCTCCCGAACTAAAAGAAAAGCGAACTCAAATTCAAAGAAACAAAGACAAGAGAAAACAAATCGACACAATCTAACGAATCCCACCACACGTCTTAATGTCTCTAGAGTGTTTTATTTCCTAGAAACTGACCAGCTCTGATACCAATCTGTCACACCCGAAATCGGGCCCTGCAGTAATCCGATCTCGGGATACGAAATTTTTGGAATTTATTAAAACTTTTGCTTTTCCCAAGATCCGCATGAGTGAGATTAATAAAATTCCATCACGTCCTGAATATTTTGCGAAGGCTAATCATGGCGTTACGACCCTGGCCATCAGATTCCATGTCGCACTCAACCAATATCATAAAGCCATCAAATGAGCAGACTGGTACAAATCATAAATCATAAAAATCCTGAGCTGACAGTAACATGACATTTATTTCCCACATATATTCAAGTTACAATTAACAAGTGTCTTGATTACAAACCCAATGAAAAAAGGCTAACAAAGCCATATAGTAATATCCAACTACATAGAAAAACTACCCCCAACATTTAGATACGAACTCTGGCACCAAAAGCGACATATATGTGATATCGTTGGGTGGCCACTCACGTCCGACCGGTGCCTCTACCGCCTCCTCCGCTCAAATCATCTGAAAAGCAATAAGAGAGAAATCTGGTACCAAACAAATAGGGACAGACACAATAGTCTGGCAAGCAAATAAAACAGATAATGAAATGACAGAATTTATAAAACAATATAAAGCAATCAAGAGTCTAAATAATAATTATTGAAAAATAAAGAGATAATTCTTAAATCGTTGATAATTTGAAGAACACAATACATTTCTAATCTGAATATGAAGACGATGAAATAAAGTACATTTTCTGAATTATAACTGAATAAAACGATGGCATCCACATTTAGCTATATTCTCCTATTACCGAAGTAACAAGAGCAAACAGAACCGTAGCCACTACTCGTAGGACCGGAACGAACAAAGTCGTTATCAAACATAACCTTAGCCACTACACACG
>CM022946.1:76827849-76864562 GCA_012931725.1 Litsea cubeba | reverse complement strand
CCCGCCAACATAATCCCCCTTTCGCCCTTTTCTCTCTTTCCCTCGTCTTTCTCACTCTCTGCGCTCTCACTCTCGTCCCTCTCTGCTATCTCACCCTCGCCCCCTCTCTGCTATTCTATTTCTATTTCTCTCTCTCTCTCTCTCTCTCTCTCTCTCTCTCTCTCTCTCGATCGGGCGACCTCTGCTACCCCCTCTCTCTCTCTCTCTCTCTCTCTCTCGATCGGTCGAGATCGGTGGGCCGTCCCCTCTCTGCTATCTCACTCTCGCCCCCTCTCTGCTATCTTCTCTCTCCTCTCTCTCTCTCTCTCTCTCTCTCTCTC
This sequence comes from Litsea cubeba, assembly GCA_012931725.1. Taxonomy (NCBI): domain Eukaryota; kingdom Viridiplantae; phylum Streptophyta; class Magnoliopsida; order Laurales; family Lauraceae; genus Litsea; species Litsea cubeba. The sequence goes on along the minus strand of CM022946.1, from coordinate 76,864,242 downwards.
TCTCTCTCTCTCTCGATCGGGCGATCTCAGAGCGTGAGTACAGTGCGATCCGGCGATCTCAGTGCGACTGCAGTCATCTATTTCTCTCTCTCTCTCGATCGGGCGACCTCTGCTACCCGCTCTCTCTCTCTCGATCGGTCGAGATCGGTGGGCCGCTCTCCATCTCGCTCTTTCTCTCTGCTCTCTCTCTGTTCTCTCTCACTCTCTCGCTCGCTCTCTCGATCTGCTCTCTCTCTCTCTGTTTCTCTCTCTCGGTTGCTCCCTCAGTCTCTCTCTCTCTGCCCGACAACGACCGTCGCTCGAAGTGAAACCGGGACTCTCGCCGGCTGTCACTGCTCGGTTAGAGAATCTGCCATTGCTGCCTCTGCATCTCTCCCCACTCGCAGGTAATGTCTCATTCTCATCTCTTCTCTCTTTCATCCCTATCTGATATTTGGCATAATCTAAGGACTGCAGTTGCTCTGTATTAATTTGTCTGCTGCTAATCTCCATTTCCTAGCCATCAAACTTCTCTAGCCATCATCCCTCTCCTTTAGCTGTGGGCTGGATTATTCAATAACTGGCAATTTCCAGGCACTGATATTTTTTCCTTCTATAAACCTGCTTCACATGAGACCCTGTTGAATTAAAACAGAGAAAACCATGCAGGAGAATTGTTAGATCCTTCATAAATTCTCCTTGAGCTATATGGAAGGAACTTTCCCATGAGGCTAATTAATCTCTATAGAACCCTTGTCAATAGCAATATAGCATACATACCCATTTTGGGTCACAATGACTAGCTATCTAACCTCATTGTCTATAATAATAGAAATGTGGTTTGCTGCATTTGCCAATTTGTATTTCTATAGGAATGAATATTGTGCCTTTTGCATTACATGAAAATAAGGTACAAATTTATTATAATAATCTGGTCGATCAGAGATTAATGCATGGATTGGTGCAAGATATGACCAATGCCAATTCCAGGTCCATGGGTAGATGTGTGTGGAGAGGTTGGATTAAAAAAAGAGATGCAATGAAGGGGGAGGGGCATTTCCCAGCTAAAAACAACTTTACTACCTTATTATGGGAATAAGCTTTATTGGGGTTGGACAGATTCATTGTAGGTCTTAGAGGACCTGGACTCTCATCAATCTAGAGTGAGATTAGTATGAATAGCATCTGGATCCAGCAACAAAATGATGCCCATTCCACTATCATTTAATAAAGGACTATGCAATCTGGCTAGCTATTTTAAAAAAAAATAAAATTTAGTGGATGTGCATACATGTATCATCTTATTTAAGGTCATAAAATAAACTATGTATGTAAAAATTTTATTTGTGCTTCCTTTCATAGCCTAAATCATATTTGGAAGCATGGAAGGTGCTTCAGTACTCAGTTAACTGCTATTCAAATTAACCAGTCACGGAACACTGCCGACTGGTTGTATTTACAATGTGTCAATGCAATTACCTCTCGTACTTTTTTCGTATAGACCACATTTTGAATCACTAGAGCTATTACTTTGGCTGGATTCCTCTTGAATTGATAATAAAGTGGACGCTGCTAGTACCTTTTGGATTTCTTTGTTGGGGTTGTGTAATATAGCAGTACTTTTGGTCTTTTGGAGTTGGAATTCTGTTACTAGCTCTAGATTTTTTGGGTGATTCACCCCAAAATTGCAAATTGTAACAGACTGGTTTCATAGTTGCAAGAGATGCCAACAGAGGGAAAAAATGGGTCAAACCAGGAGAGTTGTCACGTCAAGTGCAAGCTTCCAATTATTTATTAAAGAGAAAACAGACAATTAAACAGAATGCAGAAAAACTTGCATCTCTAGGGCTCCAACGGACCGCACGTGCTATATTTGGTTCGGTTAAAGAGACAAACGAGAAGGGAAAGAAGAATGTCATTGGGAATGATAAGATGGAGAACTACATTCCCACAGAAGATGATGATGTAGATGATGATACATCTTGGTCTCAATCGGATGAGGTAATCGTTATGTGAATGTCATGACATATACTTTAAAAATATCATTTTTGATGTTGAAACTCGTGCTAAAATGATTTCCATTTCCATTTAATGTAAGTTGTTGACATTCACTGTACTAATACTCTTGATTTTTGCTATTAATTATTTATTTTCCTTGTCACTTTGCTCTAATCCAGATTGCAGATATGCCTCGGGCTAGTAGGGTGAAACGTGCTCGGACTATTGCAGCTGCACTCGGTTTAGCTGGTGTAGAGAGCACACCAGAGCCCTTACCGACTCAGCCTCCAACCACACAACCCTCACCGACACAGCCTTCGACCACACAGCCCTCACCGACTCAGCCTCCGACCACAGAGCCCTTACCGACCCAGCCTCAACCGTCCCAGCTGCTGCCGAGTCCTCATACAGTGAGTAGCAGCGTAGGTGAGAACATTATGACATTTTTAAAATCATGAATTCACTTCAATTTAATGATATGTGTTCACTAACTCATTTACCGTTGTCATCTTAACAGTATCAGCCCCACTCTCTTCGCAACAGACTCGTGTAAGGGGTGTTACGCGAGGGAAGAATGCGACGAAGCTTAGAAGACAGCTGGGTCATAACATCCACGTTCCGATCTCCATCACCAGCCATAGGCCAGAAGGGGAACATGCCCCATTACTGGTTAACCATCTTGGGTTAGCCATTAGAGAGGTTGCTCCGGTAAGGCCTCATGGTTGGAAGAAGCTTGAAAGTGGGATCAAGCTTGCAGTTATTGCTACAGTTCAGGTAAACTGAAGCATAAGATGGACAGAGGTTGCTCCGACCGGCTTATTGGACATCACGAGAGGGACCACTTCTGCTGGTGATGGCACAACTATTGGAGATCATGATGCAAACCTGGGTGGTGGGGGCGCTCACCTAGGCCCATAGGTAAAAATAAATAAAATAAATAAATTGCATCTAAAAAATATATATTACAAAACGTAATCCTTATATTGTGCTTTTTATATCTTTCCGTTTCTGGGTGTCGATCGATTTTGTTGATTTTATGGCTTTTGGTTTTATATTCTCACTTTTTATCCGGTGTGATTGGTGAGCTTTTTAAATGGGTTTTCTTCCTTTTATTCTTTTATTTTAGTATTGTTAGGATTGGTGAGCTTAGGATTGTCACAATTGTGTGCTATATTGGTAGAATAAATTAAAGCATCTAATGGACAGCCCTAATGTTATGGTTGGATGATTTCTGAGGAGATGTTTGTAGATAAGAAAAAAGTGAACCGTAGTGCTTGTTGTTTGGACATGGCCCATGTATGGTGAGGTCCATTATATGAATGGCTTGGATTTCTTGCGTGTGTCATGTTATGAGAAGATCACTGAAAAAAGTGACTTGCACAGTAGCTTCTGTAATCATTATAACATCAGTTCATTCCATTAAGTTTTGATTATTGGATATTTGCAAAAAGGGGCAACAAATAGACCTCAGGAGCTTGATGAAGCTGCTCGTAGACGACTTACAAAGCGACTATACATGACAAGGAAAAGGCATCTTCTCTCTTTCTTCAACCCTAATCTCCAAGACCTATCCACCCTCTCTCTCTCTCTTAAAGAGTGTATGATAAATTCTCTCTAACATAGAGAACCATCTCTTTTGGGTATACAGAACCCCTGCTCTTGTTCTCTCTCTCTCTCTCTCTCTCTCTCTCTCTCTCTCTCTCTCTCTCTTCTTTTCCAGAGGAACTTTGGGGTTGAGTGCTTTTGTTGCTTGGGTATTGTTTCTCTGCCACTTTCTTGTTAGCTTTCTATGTTGGAATTATGAAGCCTTTGAATAAGCTGGTGCCTTTTCTCTCAGAAATTCTTTTTGGGCATTTGGGTTGTTGCAAAGATTAATCTTTCAGGAATTTGTTAATGGGTTTGATATTTGAAGGCATAATCTATGTTTCCTGCTTGGCTGGCTTTATGTTTCAGAGTTCTGCTTTGATTGTCTTAAGTTTTTAATATCTCCACAATTTCTGGTAAATTAGATTCGTGGTGAATTTTGGATGGTGTTAGAGATTTTGTTACGTGGTTTTTAGTTCCATGATTTTGGGCAGTTTGAGTGATTCTGTGATGTGGACTTTTTTCTTGATATTGGTCAAATGGAGTGTCATTGCAATGCGATTATCTTAGGAATTGGGTTTTGCTGTTTTTGAGAAAATTTGCAGATTCTGTGATGTGGAGCCTACACTTGCCTTAGTTTTGAGCAAATGGAATTCTATTGCAGTGTGACTTTTTTACAACTTGGGTTTTGCTGTTTTCAATGTTTTTGAGCTAATTTGCTGATGTGGTGACATGGGTTTCCTTCATGTTATTTTTCTGTTAATATTTTCTCCCCTTACATACTGAATGGTTTGATGATTGCACTTTTTATTTTTTGTTTATCAATGATGAAAACTTTTATTTAAAAAGGAAGGAGGAAACAATGAACATGTAAAATGAAAGAAGAAAAGGCAGGCATAAAAGACTTTTACAGTTATGCTGCCAACAACCAAGCTACAAAGAAGAGCCTACAGACAGAATAGGCCTTTCTACACCCAATTTGGTTAAAGAGGCAGCCACTACATTGGTATCCTAAAAGTTTCCACATACTACACAAATGCACTTTTCGTTTTTTCTTCTTTCATTATTTGAGCCCTCTGATTGATTTGATTTTGAGGTGGTTCTATGTTTCTTTAAGTCTGAATACTAAGCAATTTTATTATATAAATTTCTGAACTTCTTTTGATGTACAGTTCAGTTATGTCTATTTGTTCTACTAATTTCCAGAAACAATGTAGTAGTTTGTTGGTTATTGTTATCTTATTTTAAAACATTAAGGTTGTTAGTTGATAAAATGTTTTATGTCATTTTTTTTTTTTTTGGTTGATTGAATAGTTTAGTGATGTGAGCTTGTATGTGCTCATGTGTATGTCCTAGTCTTTGGTTTTTTTAATATCATTCTTGGTTAAATAAGTTGCTGATGATGAAATATATGCAATATCAGGGTCTGTTGAGTTGATAAATGGGGCCTTGAAGTACAAATAATGGCATTGATAGCACATCAAACGTGGGTAAGAAAAAAAAACAGCACTTTTTCTTCCTTTTTTTTTTTAATGTTTTTCTCTACATCCAGGTTTTCATATTAAAAATTTGAATGCATATTTGTACATGTGTGCTTCCAACACTGTACCCCCAACCCGTGCCCACTTTGCAAAATCTCTCCTTTGTAACTAGAGCTGACAATGCGTTTTGTTTTTTGTCTTACAAGTTCAGTTATATATAGAAGTCTTGCTTTATTGACACATAGAAGCAGAGTTTGAGCATTTAAATATATGAAGGATTATTGTCATTATTTATCAATTTCAGGCATCGTGTGGAACCTCTACTCCTAGGCCAGAACCAGGGAATAAACCGTTGAAATTGAAAGCATTTGTATCATTTCAGCCTATTGGAAGAACAAATAGGCGCATTTCATTGAAGAGGCGTTTCTCTTTGAGGTACAGGATCTGCCCTTTTGTGTGTTTTTTGTCACTATATTTTTTAATCTCTTTGACAACCTAGACTAATAGCCTTAGCTTCACTTCTCTACAAATCCCCTAACTTAAAATAATAAATATAAAATCCATCCATAATTCTTCATGATATATATATTTTTTAACATACAAAATGTATACAATATGGGACAAGAGATAAGGGGACGCCTTCTTAGATACGAACACCCCCCAACCCCCTCACCCTGTTCATCCTCCTAACTAGCATAAGAACTATTAAAACAATGGCAAACTCCTAATATTATGTCATGAATGCCAGGTCATAGGAGAATCAGGAGCAGCTCCCTGTTCAGCTAAATGTTGTGCTCCCCATTTGCTCCTCTTAAGTACATAATGGAAGGACGATGCCATTTCACCTTCAAATCTTTGATGTTATCTACAACATTTGCCAACTTCCACAAAAGCTTAAGATGCTTATGTCACTAATGATATAGCACAATTAGAGTCACCCTCCACTATAAGATTGAAGTTTTCCAATACCTTGGCTTGTTTCTCACGTATTAGCAGCACCGAGTCTCTGATCAATCTCACTCCCACCAGAACTGAGTACCTATGCAAATGTCTCTGAGTTGTAAATTACTCCCTCGCTCCTGTTGGACATGGAGTACCATGAGCAGTGGTATCAACGTTTAGCTTCAAGAAGTTTTGCAGTGTAAACGGCTGAATGAGAATAATAATTTTTTTGGGCCTATTGTCCTCAATTTTCATCTGCAATCATCACCTGTCAATCATGGAATAAGGGACACCTTGGAGACACTTGAGACTCGATCCTCACTGAATAAGTCTCTCGTGATGAAAGTACAAACCAGTTTCGGGGTGCAACTTTGATCTCAGAACAAGGTAGCACTCCTTTCCTTCCATGGGCACCATGAGACCACCGTGAAGGAAAGACAGTTTCTGGATGCAACTTTGATCTCAGAACAAGGTAGCACTCCTTTCCTTCCATGGGCACCATAAGACCACCATGAAGGAAAGACACTGTAATTTTCCCCTCATTTTGACTTATAAGTTAAAACCATACTTCCACACCTTTTAACATAGCCTCTATAGTCTATATCATCAGGAGAATCTGCACGCCCCCAAACCTTGATAGAACTTATCCATAGCCTTTTAGGCAATGGAGCATTTAATGAAGAGAATTTTATCTATCTTTAATACACATGGTACGTGAGGTTGTCCATAGTCAAAATGTCATCTTGAATGGCTAACCACACTGCCCATTGACAAGAGGTCGAAAGACTTTAGTGTGAATCCACCATTAGTTATCCTTCTATCTGTGCCGTACCTGGGATAGTGGAAGGTCTGAAGGAATTGAAGCATGAGGGTTTCTAGGCGTAGTTTTGAGATCCAAAATGATAAGGCCTACAGTCATAGTGATATGTCACTTTCATTACTATTACCAAAATTCAATAAACCACTTATGTCAACTTCAATAGTAGTAAGTTACCCTCTAATAGTAAAATATCATTCTCATGGCTATCTCCGATAATAAAAAATATCAAGCTATCAAACCTACAACTGTGACTTCTTCACTCAAATGAATCTCTGAAGCAACATGAAGCCATGCAAGAACAAGTCTACAGACTGACACACAACAGTCTAAAATGCAGCCTTTTGCAACTCAAGTCTACAGACTGACACACAACAGTCTAAAATGCAGCAAGATTCTTGATGACTTCTTTAATTGCTTCTTTGAAAGCCTTATATTGCTCGGGTTGAGGCAATGGAAGGAATTGCTGAATATTAGAGGTAGTAGGTGAAAACTGATTTTGAAGAACTGGCTGAACATCGAACTTTTCCCAAGGTTTCACATAAGTTCTTCGGAACAGGAAGGGAGGATTTTGGGAGGATTTTTTGTAATCCCATTTCAGGATCCATGGGATACCATAGGTATGAGAATAAATTATATAAACGAAAGATGGCTCGCTTAAGAGGACCGAATGAGATTTGAGGAAGCGAGTGGTCTCATTAGTATATATATGTATGTTGGACATTTGTTATATGTTTATGTTTGATTTATAATTTAATTCATTGAAAAAGAATTTAATGTTATTTTTGTCATTGCAGATTGATAGACGCTTTGGGGTCGGTTGCTTACTTGTGGGAGTGTAGGACTTTTTTTCGGTTTATTTGTATATATATGTATGTTGGACATTTGTATGAGACGGTATCATTATTGATTGTAATATTTGTTTAATGAGATGAATGAAACAATTGAAAAATGGAGATTTGTTTATTTAGTAATGTTTTATTTCATTGCATTTTTTATGTGGAATATAGGTATATGAACAGATTTATTTTTTATACAGGTGTATGAACAGGTTTATAGAAAAATAATAATGCAAATACAAGTAAAATTTTAAAAAAAATAAAAGACCTTTGCCGACGAAATTTTCGTCGGCAATATTCAAAATCGTCGGCGAAGGTAAAAATAAAAAAGTAAAAAGAAAATTTTTAAAAATGATTTTGCCGACGAAAAGGATCGAAAAATTTCGTCGGGAAACGTAAAAATTATAAAAATAAAATTATTTTGACCGACGAAATAAAAACGTCGGGAAAGTTAAAAATAAAAAATAGAAAATAAAATTATTTTCCTGACGAAAAAAAAACGTCGGAAAAGTTAAAAATGATAATGAAAAGAAAATAAAATTATTTGGCCGACGAAATAAAAACGTCGGCAAAATTAAATATTAAAAATGAGAAGAAAATAAAATTATTGTCCTGACGAAAACAAAACGTCGGAAAAATTAAATATAAAAAAATTAAAAAAAATAAAATATTTTGGGCGACGAAAAAAAACGTCGGTAAAATTAAATATTAAAATCAAAAGAAAATAAAATTATTTTTCCGACGAAACAAAAACGTCGGAAAAATTAAATATGAAAAATTAAAAATAAAATAAAATATTTTGGGCGACGGAAAAAAACGTCGGTAAAATTAAATATTAAAAATCAAAAGAAAATAAAATTATTTTTCCGACGAAACAAAAACGTCGGCAAAATGAAATATGAAAAATTAAAAATTAAATAAAATATTTTGGGCGACGAAAAAATACGTCGGTAAAATTAAATATTAAAAATCAAAAGAAAATAAAATTATTTTTCCGACGAAACAAAAACGTCGGCAAAATTAAATATGAAAAATTAAAAATAAAATAAAATATTTTGGGCGACGAAAAAATACGTCGGTAAAATTAAATATTAACGTCGGTAAAAAGTTTTATTTTGCCGACGAAAAATAATTTCGTCGATAAAATGGATTGCTGACGGTGTCTTACCGACGTCTTGCCGACGAAAAAAATTTCGTCGGTAAATATTATTATCGACGGAAATAGACTTTTGGCGACGAAAATATTTCGTCACCAAAAGTTCATTTTCTTATAGTGATCCAATCTTGACCTTTCAAAATAGAGAATCTCATCTCATAGATGCGGTCTCCAAACATTTGTGTCTAGCGGTACTAGTACGCCCTTTCAGGGTCTACTGTATTCGCGACCGGCACATTTGTAACTCCAACTTTATATTCTTCTTACCTCGAGCAAGCTCTGCTTTTCGATAAGTCGAATTTAAGTTCACAATTACTTTTAGCAGTCACTGGGACGCTCATTCTGGGCTTACCATACCTGCGGTAAGAACAATTGTACCCTCTATGACCTTTTGCCTTCTTCATATTGCTTAGGTCATCTCCCTCGAGCGATTTGAAAAGACAAAACCATAGAACTTCCCATTTATGATCATTATATTCCTGTGATTACTAAGGGATGTGGTCTTGTTTCAGAATTTTTTGAAAAAAAAAAACTAACAATGGCAGCATCGCTTACCATTAGTTTCGATGAGAACAAGCACCAACTCATGCTTCAACAGAAGAAAACTACGCGCACCTACAAGCGCCCCATCAGCTGCCGAAGCGTCAACTCCTTCGGCAACTCTCTAAGCTCCGGGTCGACCTCGACTCCCCAGACTATTGTCTTTGGGACGCTGGGACCATTCTCACTTCCTGAGGAACAAGCTGCTCCTTCCAAGAAGCAGAAACTCGCCTCTCAACTACCGTGACACCAAAGGCGAGTACCAGAAGGCCCGAAGCCCGTGGCAGCCCCATGAAGCCTCGACCATCAAACGACCAGGTCTATCCCAAGACTTGGTCCCCAAGACCTTCACCGAACCAAAGAAGGTCCCAAACATCCACTAAGCCAGCATTCCTGGCCCCACTCAAGGAGAACCAGTTCTGCCCTCTTGCCTACATAAAAGAGGAGAGACCCATCTCCAACCTGACTCCCAAGTCAACCCAGCATGAGCCGGCTTGTTCCTATAAGCCCAAAATCAAGTCATGCATCACAAGGCCTCTGCAAGCACCTGTTAAGGCCTACAAACCTGCAGTTCGACCCTTCATCTCTACAGGGGCCGAACTCCAAAAATTCAAAGCTTTGCTGCAACAGGCGAAGGATAGGGTTCACATCCTGTCCTTGCCTAGCTACAAAGAAGACAGGCCCGGCTGCTGCGCCGGAGGGAGCACATCCTTCATCGTCAAAGCCCAGCGAGAGCTGACCGAAGCTCAAATTGCTCGTCGTATACGCCTCCGCACATTGTATCGGTAAAAGGGACTAGAGAAGCAAAGGACCCAGCCTCCTACACTTCAAGTCTCTCCCAAATGGGTCGAAAAAGATAGACCCAACCAAGTTGCTGCTGTCCATATGGTTAGAAAAACCAGAAGGCGCCAAAAGTCAGCAACAAAAATCCATGTCAGACGTCCGATGACCCGCAGCGTCTCCAGGACAAGAAGACATTCAGAAGAATCCCCTGCTCCTTCAAGCAAAGGACGGCAGAGTGATCCTTCCTCAAGCTCTTCATCAAAAAGAATGAGCCCCAGCTCAGTCACCAGGACAGTTTCTTCATTCAAATCACGAAGGATGAACGTCTTGGCTACAAATTCTGAGCCACCACCCTGCAATCCACCTCAAGATGATGCGATCACCCGCATACAGCAGTTGGAACAAGGCCAACAGAGGATTGAAACTCTGATGGAAAACCTTCTCCTCGCCTTCCAAAATCAGGCGAACAATGAACCTCCTTCGAATCATCAAGACGATGAGGGAAATGGAGAAGAAAATGAGTCACGCGCCCTTACCAAAAATGACGTAGACAGTATCCACGCTAAAGAAAAAGAAGAGGATATACTCAAGGAGCATGGGATCAAGCCACCATATCCCTTATGGATGGACTCGGTCCCGTTCCCTATAAAATTTATGCACCTACTCTCTAAACATATACGGGGAAAGGATCAGCTAGACAGCACGTCATCCACTTCAAGATCCTGACGGGAGCTATCGCGGATCAAGATGCACTCAAGATCCGCCTCTTTGCAAGTACCCTAAAAGGTACGACCTTCGATTGGTACTCCACTCTGCCGGAGGACTCCATCCAAAACTGGGCCATGCTAGAGACACGCTTCCTGACTCACTTCAAAGGTGAGGATCATCCCGCTACTATGGCTCAGTTGTGCAGCCTAAAACAGGGGGAGAATGAGTCAACATATGACTTCATTCATAAGTGGAAAGCAATGGCGTACAAATGCTCTGATGTACTGCCACAAGCGTCGCTAGTCGACATCTGCCGAAACAACATGAGAGCCAGAATCCGCTCCATGATCATCGGCAACAAATCAAAAAACCTGGGAGAACTCCTAGAAGCTTCCATGGAAGCTGAAACGGTGATTAAAGACCTCAACAGTCAGAAAACATCAAGAAAAGAGCCAACCGCCATTGCAATCTCAAAACCAAAGAAAAAAGAGGTCCTCAATGTGCAGACCAAGTCAGCTCCTCAGCCACCAAAGAAAGCTGAAAACAAAGCTGCTGGTAAGATACCTGAACTCTCAGATGCCTTCAAAGAACGAGTAGAGAAGAAATACCCGTTTGATGAAGATGTTGATCAAATCTTCGGGGCTCTTGTGGCAAACGACAAGCTCACCTTGCCTGAACCAAAAAGACCGGGTGATGTTGGCAAAACCAACGATCCTCAGTACTGTCCATACCATCAGATGATCTCGCATCCTTTCAATCAATGCTTCGTTGAGAGGGAGAAAATAAATGAGATGTGGAAAAACGGAGTCATCACCTTTGACAAAAACTATGGGTCTGCCTCCGTCAACATGGTGACATGTGGACAAACATCAAAATCACCGAAGAAGAAGATCACTACTTCCTTGAAGGTGATAAACTCAATCCAAGCGTCCGAGGAACTGGTTCCTTACTCGACACCAGACGGACAACCCATATGGGTACATCCCGATCTCCTGGAAGATGAAAATTGGGAGGTCATGAAAACAAAGCCTACATCTCAACAGCGAAAGCAGGCTAGGAAACATCTCCTCAAGCTCAAACGGCAAGGGAAGACCCAGCCAATACAAGAAGTCAAAGAAAAGGCAGAGGCTTCCTCTACCGCATCACTGGAGGCAACAAAAACATCCCTTCCAGAGACTTCAAAGGGGTTAAGAAAATCCACTCTCAGTGATTTCATGCCACCTCCATTCAAAGAAGCCACGCAGGAGGCATCATACTCTTGCAATTCGGTAGTTGGATTCTCCATTGATGGATACGAGTCCAGCAACACTGATGATGGATTCGAACCCAACTATACAGATGAGTGGGAGGAGTCCCTGGAAACAGGAGAATATCTCTTCGATGAAGAATGGGTTCCTGAGTCTCATCTTATGCCAGTAATCTGGTATAACCCCCTACAACCACAAGGATCCTGGTCTGATGATGAAGAAGACCAAGAGGCTGTACAAGAAAATGCTGTTGAACCAGCACCCCTCATTGCTCCAGTGGAAATCAACAATGTTGAGCCACAAAGAGCTGATGAAGAATAAGATTTGGCTCCCATGCCTGATCTTGAAGAATATGCAAGGATCTTGCAGCGTCTCGCTGTAGAACAAGAGCAAGACAGCGTCAACGAGCCTCCTCGCAATCCAGAGCCTGAAGTCCTTGAAGACCATCAGGTACATCCTCCCTTAACTCCTGAAAATAGAGAAAATTGCTGGATAGACGATCCTCTTACATCCGAGGATGAGTCTGACTCCGATCAGGCAATGTCTCCCGTCAGAGCTTCCTGTAATGTGATAATTCGGGATTATAACTCTTCCGAAGCATCGTCTGATGAGAGCACTTACACTCCGGCGATGCCTAGCAATGTATCTTCTGGAGCCACCTCATCTCACGTGACTTTCACTAAGATGACACCCTCTCAGGTTTCTTCTCCTGAGACTGTGACTTCAAAGTTCACACCCTTCCTGGCTGAAGAATTCCCAGCTATTGATGCTTGGGACGATGAATTGGTCAAGGAAGAAGAAAGGTTGCTGGATGCTGTTCAGGACTTGTCCCCGGAAAATGCTCCGCGCAACACAATCACTGAGGATGGCAACTCCGCTGCTGATACATCCTCAGCAAATGAAAAACGACAACCTCTTGACCCTGAAGACAATCTTCCAAACGAAGACCCTTCTCAAGAAGCTCTCGAAGTTGGTAGAGGCACCCGCTCTGCCGGGACTACCACAAAAATGACAACCAATCTTCCTTTACATATGTAAATCCTTCGGGAAAAGATGTTGTAAGCGCCCCTAGTGGCAACAATGATGAACATGCAGGCCCTAAGGAGACTTTCAAGTATGACTTGATTGAACACTTCAAGCACATACCTGCACGTCTGCACATCCTGGATTGGTTGCGAATGTCTCCGCACACTCGTGATAATCTCATTTCAGAGTTACAAAAGCTCAATGAGGATGTCGACAAACATGGCCCGCAAGTCCTCCAAATTGAAATGGATTATCGGGTCAAAAACTCAGAAGCTTCCTCAAAGGGAGAAAAGAAGAAAACTGAAGGATCATGCATTGAATGCCTCTCGGTTAAAAAAGAAGCCAATGCAACCATCGCCTTCACAAAGGACGACCTCCTACTTGGCAAAACCAGGCATAACCGACCCCTGTACTTCACAGGGTACATCAAGGAAATGCCTATGCACAGAGTTCAGATCGACCCAGGTTCTGCACTCAACCACATCTCCACATCGGCTCTCGAAGAGTTGGGCATCCCACCCAGCAAGCTGAGCCATACATCTGTATCTATCTTTGGATATGATGGGAGTACTCAAAGGCCTATCGGCAAAATCAGGTTCAAGTTGCAGATCGGTGATCTTATCTCTGAGGTCAGAGTGTATGCAATAAAAACCCCTTCATGCTATAACATCCTTCTCGGACGCCCTTGGATCCACGAGAATGGCGTTGTCCCTTCAACTCTACATCAATGCATCAAGTTTGTTGGCGACAACGGCATGATACATCGAGTCTTTGCGGACAGAAAACCCTTCAAGGGTAAAGAAGCCCACTTTGCAGACTCACAAATGTATGAAGGTGAAAAAGAAGAAGAGGAGAAGCATACAGCATCCTTTGCCGAAAATCACCAGAAAGATAAAGGCAAGGCTCCTCAACAATCGCCGGAAGAAAACAAATCATCTGGTAAATCCGAAGAGAGCATTCAAACTCCCTTCATCATCTCCCTCAAACCTTCAAAGCCTTTGGTCATCACAACTAAAGTGAAGAAGGCAAATCAAAAGTCTGGGGGCAAATTTGTTCTCTTTCATGTCTATCATGCAAGACACGGATTCGGATTCAGAGCCAGAAGACGACACATCTTCAAGCCAAGCTGACACTCAGCAAGTTCAGCCTGCTCTTACTCCAATGGAGATAACTTCTGACATAGAAGATCCTACGTCAGCTTCCTTCGTTGTTCCAGCAACTTCAACAAAGGAAAAGTCGATCTTCTTCCATAGATCGGATGCTTCTTCATCAAACTCCATGCTTGAACCTTTCCAAAATGAAGGTATGCCTCAACTATCCTTATATAGTTCTGTGGCACAAGCTATTATGAAGAAAATGGGCTATGACGGTCAAAACCCAGTCGGTTTGGGAGAAGGATGCGGTATTCTCACGCCATTGGGGCCCATCTTGACCAAAAGCCAGCTGGAAGATTAGAGACTCTACGGCTATGTAGAAAAGTCTTCACACGGGTTAGGGTATGATCCCGACACTCCCCTAAGACAGTTGACACAAAGGCTTAAAAGTCAATATACTAACCAAGCCTCAACATCTCAAGTCCATGAAGACATCGATCTCCCTGGATATCTCTTCGATGAGTCACCTGACAAAAATCCAAGAAGCTCATCCAATTGGGATGATTTCTCCGAAAATGAAGAGGAGTTGTCCTATGGCACAGACATATGGTCTTCTCACCCAAAAGAACCCTCATCTCCAAAAGAAGTAGCCTACTTCGACCCGGTTTCAACAGGCGATTGGGATCAACTCATAGCAAGCCTTGGGAAAATCACCGATCAAGAAGTCCCGTGGAAAGGAACAGAACCTTGGTCTGGAAATGCCCTTGAAACCCCAGAAGGTTTTGTTGAGCTAGAAGTCTCTAAAAATATTGTGGAGGAACCACCTTCGAACCTTCCAACAGAAGATCCTGTTCAAAAGATAAACTTGGGAATACCAGATAACCCACGTCCTGTATTCATAAGCAAGAATATAAAGGATGATGAGTTACCCGAGTATATCGCCTTTCTTCGTGAGTTTGTTGATTGCTTTGCATGGTCTTACGCTGAAATGCCTAGCTTAGACCCCAAAATAGCGGTCCATAAACTCAATCTTCAAGAAGACATCAAGCCTGTCAAGCAAGGCCAAAGAAGATTTCGTCCAGATGTGATGGATAAAATTGAACAAGAAGTTCAAAAACTCAAAAGCGTCGGCTTCATCCGTGAGGAACAACATCCTGAATGGTTGGCCAACATTGTCCCCGTGACAAAGAAAAATGGGCAGATCAGGGTCTGTATTGACTTTAGAGACCTGAATGGCGCATGCCCAAAAGATGAATTTCCGCTCCCCATACCAGAGGTAATGATTGATAATACCTGTGGATTTGAGCGAATGACATTCATGGATGGTTTCTCTGGCTACAATCAGATAAAGATGCATCCTGAAGATGAAAAACATACATCTTTTCGGACCCCATTTGGCGTGTATTGTTACACTGTCATGCCTTTTGGTCTGAAAGATGCTGGTGCCACATATCAGAGGGCTATGATGAAAATATTCCAAGATATGTAGCGCAAGACGGTTGAATGTTACGTTGATGACCTCGCTGTCGAAAATAAAAGAAAAGAAGATCATCTCTGTTGACACCAAAAATGTCACTTTGCCTCTTCAAGATCCAAAGAGCTACATGAAGTCGCAACCTGCCATAAATAGGCAATGCTGCTTCCAAAAATCAAATCTTGTCAGAATCAAACAAAAACTGCAAGATTCTTCCAGACAGCCAAAAGAGGAGTACACAAGAAGTTTCGGGCCATTTCAAAATCATTTGGCCTAACTTCGCTTCTTCGACAGCCGAAAAGGAGCTCTCGGCGACAAAAGCTCTCCGGGACCATGGTTTCCAAGACAGAGCCTATGGATCATCTTAAAATGACTCCAATAGGTTCCCTGTCAAATTTCAAGTCAATCGGACATCGGTTGACCGCACATCAAACCGCGACATCTTCATCGCGACAAAAAGCAAGTCTACAGGTGATAGGACCCCAAACGGCTTCAAAACTCAAACAAAAGCCTATGGTTGGTCTTATTTATTGCTCAGGAGGCTTCACACCAAATTCCAGGTCATTCCGACATCGTTTGGCCCAGTTTCAGCTTCTGACGGAAAATCGGCAGCTCTGCGCGACAAAGTCTTCGGCTTTCTCAGGAAATTGGAAACTTTGCAAAATAAAATGCAAGGATTCTCATCAGGTTTCCTACAAAGAAATTAGGCCAATAAATGGTCAAAATGTCAAGGAAAAGTACAGAAGAAAAAAGAATAAAAAAAAAGCAAAAACGGACGCAAAACGGGACACGAAAGGGGGAAAACCCCCCAGGGTCGCAGACCCCTGCGACCCTGGGCCAGGGTCGCCGGCGACCTTGGACCCCGGGGTGGCCGGGAAAGCCCCGGAAACCCCGGTTTTCGCCGTTTTTTCGCGATTCGAAGGGCCCAGCCTCTGGTACTTTCCAAAATTCATGCTTTTGAGACACCAAGTCCTCTGACATCCGTCCAAAACACGGATAAATCATCAAGAGTATCGAAGACAGTATTGATCGCCACCCCGGTCAACCAAAAAAGTGTGCTTTCCACCCGACCGATCGAGAAATCGACAGGACAGATGGCACCGACCCGCTATTGGCAACAAACACCTGAAATTACATGGTCATCTGATGTCGATCTACATGAAGATCCATCGATGATCATCAACAGAAGAATCCAAAAGACGTGGCACGGCCGCGACTCTTCAGCTGCTCGGCGACCACTTAATGCGATTAATTGACTAGCTTTATTACAGTCATTAATCCATTTCTTTGGACGGCCCAATCAGAAGCAAGCATTCGGGAGTTACAAGTCAAGAGATTCATGGCATTTAACCCATGAAACTCCTCCCATCATGGCGATTAAAGGCGATTAAATGCCCTCAATCTCCTCCGGCCAATCAGAAGCCAAGAAAAAGGAGTTACAAAATAAACAATTCAATTTTGTAACTCCTCCCATTATGCGGCTTAATGACAATAAAAGCCCATAAACCCACCTAAAAGGCTACCTAAAAGCCTATAAATAGGAGGGCTCTCCAAGAAGAAAAGGACATCAGAAAACAGACAGAGAGACACAGACACACAACATCAACAGACAGCAGACAGAAATCCAGAGAAAGGAAAAAGAGAGAAAACTCTGCGGAAATTCTACACCGGCCACCGCAACAAGGTGACAAAAGTCCCTTGGGGGGTACCCCCCCCTAAGGTCCTTGCCTTCTCCTCCTGCCTCCAATGGCTTAGATGTGGCTTTTCAGCCCGTCTACTCGGTTTTTTATTGGACATAGGACCTCCTTTTGGTCTTTGTCCTCTAAAAACCTGAGGTTATAGCCAAGCCAAGCGAATCAATAGCATCCTCTGTTCTCATCTGCATGGATGATGGCGAAGCCCACATATGGCTTGCGACCGTCAATCTAAACGAGTCCCCCACAATCTCCTGAGAAGTTAGATCCTCCTTTTCTTGCTTTTCATTGTAGTTTGTATTTTTTTAAAAGAGACAAAAATCACAACTCTTGTCTTTCATTATTGATAAGAATTGTAAATCGGCTATAAATGCCAAAAATCGGCTATAAACGCCAAAAATCGGCTATAAACGCCAAAATCGGCTATAAATGCCAAAGAAATCGCCTTTCACGGCAAATCAAGAAAAATGTCTCTTTTCTTAAATATATGTGCAATGAAAACTTGAAAGAAGTTGATTTCCTTTTACTTCGAAGGTTGATCTCCGGATCACCACTTGCAATTCCAAGTAAAAATAGAAAATCTGGCACACCCACAAAAAAAGAATGTTGAGGCACGCCCCCCTTTGCCCCCCGGTTACGAAAGGGTCGGAACCAAACGGACTCCACACGTCGCCGACCTCGGTAGGAACCCCGGGATCCCGGGAGCGCGGTCTATCAAGACCGGCAACACCGGTGGACTCGTTTATTTGAGAACACGATGCTAGAAAATGAAATATTTGCATATAATATATTTTGCTCTATGCTTATATTTCTTTTCTTGATTCCTTGGCTACTTTATAATTGGTGGCCTATGTTGAATTCCGCAAAAAAAAAAAAAATGAGATGAGATTTTTTGTTTGGAAATTTTTAATTCTTTGAATTTATTTCCACTCTTTCTCTTTTCAAAAAAAAAAAAGAAAAACAAAAAAAAAATCAGATTTCTCATTTTGGATTCAAAATTGAGAAACCTTGATCCGTTCCTATCGTTCATCGCGCTTGCAGAAATGTTGAGCCTGTTCGACTAAGGTTTTGGGCCATGGTTTCTCTTCGATGAGTTCATTAAAAATAAAAAAATAATAATATATATATATATATAAAGTAAAAAAAAAAGTAAGAAAAATTTTAGATTTCTCAATTTGGATTCAAAATTGAGAAACCTTGATCCGTTCCTATCGTTCATCGCGCTTGCAGAAATGTTGAGCCTGTTCGACTAAGGTTTTGGGCCATGGTTTCTCTTCGATGAGTTCATTAAAAAATATATATATATATATATAAAAAAAAATTTAGATTTCTCAATTTGGATTCAAAATTGAGAAACCTTGATCCGTTCCTATCGTTCATCACGCTTGCAGAAATGTTGAGCCTGTTCGACTAAGGTTTTGGGCCATTATTTCTCTTCGATGAATTCATAAAAATAAAATTAAATAAATATATATATATATATATATATATAAAGAGACATAGACCACTAAGGTTAAAGCAACTGTGTTCTTTGATCATGGTTGATTCAAAGAAAAGCCTTGTCCAGAGTGTGGAGACAGCTTGACTGTTCTAGGCAAGGGTCCTCCAAACGGGTTCATTAAGTAATCCTACCCTTACCTGGGGGCAATTCTATCAATCAAGATTTCATAAGACCGGGTTAGGAGGCCTATGTGTACTCTCTCGTCTTTTAAATAAATTTTTTTCAAAAATAAATTTTTTTAAAAAATAAAAATTTTAAATAAAAAATAAAAAATAAAAAAAATTTTCAAAAAAAAAATCTTAAAAAAAAAATAAATAAAAATAAATAAAAAAAAAGATTTTAAAAAAAAAAAAAAAATCTTCAAAATCTTCAAAAAAAAAAAAAACTTCCGTCATTTTGGGTTTAGATTAGAGAAATCTTGGTCTTCTCCTTTCTGAGCACTGGCGCTCGCGGAAATCGCTGAGCCCGTGTTCAGATTGGAGTGCCTTTGCTCTCTTTGATGAACCCGATATTGGCCTTTCAAAAAAAAAAAACTCGTCATTTTTAGATTCAGATCCGAGAAATTATGGTTCATTTCTTTCTGAGCACTGGCGCTCGCGGAAATCGCTGAGCCCGTGTTCAGATTGGAATACCATCTGCTCTCTTTGATGAATCCAATCTTGACCTTTCAAAACAGAGAATCTCATCTCATAGATGCGGTCTCAAAACATTTGTGTCTAGCGGTACTAGTACGCCCTTTCAGGGTCTACTGTATTGAGACCGGCACATTTGTAACTCCAACTTTATATTCTTCTTACCTCGAGCAAGCTCTGCTTCTCGATAAGTCGAATTTAAGTTCACAATTGCTTCTAGCAGTCACTGGGATGCCCATTCCGGGCTTTACCATACCTGCGATCAGAACAATTGTACCTTCTATGGCATTTTGCCTTCCTCATATTGCTTGGGTCATCTACCTCGAGCAATTTGAAAAGACGAAACCATAGAACTTCCCATTTATGATCATTATATTCTTGTGATTACTAATGGATGTGGTCTTGTTTCAGAAATTTCGAAAAACTAACAATGGCAGCTTCACTAACCATTACTTTCGACGAAAACAAGCACCAAATCATGCTTCAACAGAAGCAAACCACGCGCACCTACAAGCGCCCCATCAGCTGCCGAAGCGTCAGCTCCCTCGGCAACTCTCTGAACTCCGGGTCGACCTCGACTCCCCGGACTATCATCTTCGGGACACTGGGACCATTCCCACTTCCCGAGGAACAAACTACTCCCTCCAAGAAGCAGAAACTCGCCTCTCAACGTGTCACTACCATGACACCAAAGGCGAGCACCAGAAGGCCTGAAGCCCGTGGCAGCCCCACGAAGCCTCGACCTGCAAACAACCAGGTCTACCCCAAGACTTGGTCCCCAAGACCTTTACCAAAACAGAGAAGGTCCCAAACATCCACTAAGCCAGCATACCTGGCCCCACTCAAGGAGAACCAGTTCTACCCTCTTGCTTACATGAAAGAGGAGAGACCCATCTCCAACTTGACTTCCAAGTCATCCCAGCATGAGCCGGCTTGTTCCTACAAGCCCAAAATCAAGTCAAAGGACAAGAAGACATTCAGAAGAATCCCCTGCTCCTTCAAGCAAAGGACAGCAGAGTGATCCTTCCTCAAGCTCCTCTTCAAAAAGAATGAGCCCCAGCTCAGTCACCAGGACAGTTTCTTCGTTCGAATCACGAAGGATGAATGTCTTGGCTACAAATTCTGAGCCACCACCCCGCAATCCACCTCCAGAAGATGCGATCACCCGCATCCAGCAGTTGGAACAGGGCCAGCAGAGGATTGAAACTCTGATGGAAAACCTTCTCCTCGCCTTCCAAAATCAGGCGAACAATGAACCTCCTCCGAATCATCAAGACGACGAGGTAAATAGAGAAGAAAATGAGTCACGCGCCCTTACCAAAAAGGACGTAGACGGTATCCTCGCCAAAGCAAAAGAAGAGGATATACTCAAGGAGCATGGGATCAAGCCACCATATCCCTTATGGATGGACTCGGTCCCGTTCCCCACCAAATTCAAGCATCCTACTCTCCAAACATATACGGGGAAAGGATCAGCTAGACAGCACGTCATCCACTTCAAGATCTTGACGGGAGCTATCGCGGATCAAGATGCACTCAAGATCCGCCTCTTTGCAAGTACCCCTAAAAGGTACGGCCTTCGATTGGTACTCCACTCTGCCGGAGGACTCAATCCAAAACTGGGCCATGCTAGAGACACGCTTCCTCACTCACTTCAAAGGTGAAGATCATCCCGCTACTATGGCTCAGCTGTGCAGCCTAAAACAGGGGGAGAATGAATCAACATATGACTTCATTCACAAGTGGAAAGCAATGGCATACAAATGCTCTGATGTATTGCCACAAGCGTCGCTAGTCGACATCTGCCGAAACAACATGAGAGCCAGAATCCGCTCCATGATCATCGGCAATAAATCAAAAAACCTGGGAGAACTCCTAGAAGCTTCCATGGAAGCTGAAACGGTGATTAAAGACCTCAACAGTCAGAAATCATCAAGAAAAGAGCCAACCGCCATTGCAACCTCTAAACCAAAGAAGAAAGAGGTCCTCAATGTGCAGACCAAGTCAGCTCCTCAGCCACCAAAGAAAGCTGAAAACAAAGCTGTTGGTAAGAGACCTGAACTCTCAGACGCTTTCAAAGAACGAGTAGAGAAGAAATACCCGTTTGATGAAGATGTTGATGAAATCTTCGGGGCTCTTTTGGCAAACGGCAAGCTCACCTTGCCTGAACCAAAAAGACCGGGTGATGTTGGCAAAACCAACGATCCTCGGTACTGTCCATACCACCAGATGATCTCGCATCCTCTCAATCAATGCTTCGTTTTGAGAGAGAAAATAAATGAGATGTGGAAAAACGGAGTCATTACCTTTGACAAAAACTATGGGTCTGCCTCCGTCAACATGGTGACATGTGGACAAACATCAAAATCACCGAAAAAGAAGATCACTACTTCCTTCAAGGTGATAAACTCAATCGAAGCATCCGAGGAACTGGTTCCTTACCCGACACCAGACGGACAACCGATATGGGTACATCCCGATCTCCTGGAAGATGAAAATTGGGAGGTCGTGAAAACAAAGCCTACAGCTCAACAGCGAAGGCAGGCTAGGAAACATCTCCTCAAGCTCAAACGGCAAGAGAAGACCCAGCCAAAACTAGAGGTCAAAGAAAAGGCAGAGGCTTCCTCTACCGCTTCACTGGAGGTAACAAAAACATCCCTTCCAGAGATTTCAAAGGGGGTAAGGAAATTCACTCTCAGTGATTTCATGCCACCTCAATTCAAAGAAGCCATGCAGGAGGCATCATACTCTTGCAATTCGGTAGTTGGATTCTCCATTGATGGATACGAGTCCAGCGACACCGATAATGGATTCGAACCCAACTACACGGATGAGTGGGAGGAATCCCTTGAAACAGGAGAATATCTCTCCGATGAAGAATGGGTTCCCGAGTCTCATCTTATGCCAGTAATCTGGTATAACCCCCTACAGCCACAAGGATCCTGGTCTGATGATGAAGAAGACCAAGAGGCTGTACAAGAAAATGCTGCTGACCCAGCACCTCTCATTACTCCAGTGGAAATCAACAATGTTGAGCCACAAAGAGATGATGAACAAGAAGATCCGGCTCCCATACCTGATCTTGAAGAATATGCAAGGATCTTGCAGCGACTCGCTCTAGAACAAGAGCAAGAACGCGTCAACGAGCCTCCTCGCAATCCAGAGCCTAAAGTCCCTGAAGACCACCAGGTACATCCTCCCTTAACTCTTGAAAATGGAGAAAATTGCTGGGTAGACGATCCTCTCACATCCGAGGATGAGTCTGACTCCGATCAGGCAACGTCTCCCGTCAGAGCTTCCTGTAATGTGATAATTCGGGATTATAGCTTTTCCGAAGCATCGTCTGATGAGAGCACTTACACTCCGGCGACGCCTAGCAATATATCTTCCGGAGCCACCTCGTCTCACGTGACTTTCACTGAGATGACACCCTCTCAGGTTTCTTCTCCTGAGACTGTGACTTCGAAGTTCACACCCTTCCTGACTGAAGAATTCCCAGCCATTGATGCTTGGAACGATGAATTAGTCAACGAAGAGGAAAGATTGCTGGATGCTGTTCAGGACTTGTTCCCGGAAAATGCTCCATGCAACACAATCACTGAGGATGGTAACTCTGCTGCTGATACATCCTCAGCAAATGAAAAACAACAGCCTCTTGATCCTGAAGACAATCTTCCAAATGAAGACCCTTCTCAAGAAGCTCTCGAAGTTGGTAGAGGCACCCGCTCTGGCCGGGACTACCACAAAAATTACAACCAATCTTCCTTTACATATGTAAATCCTTCGGAAAAGATGTTGTAAACGCCCCTAGTGGCAACAATGATGAACATGCAGGCCCTAAGGAGGCTTTCAAGTATGACTTGATTGAACATTTCAAGCACATACCTGCACGTCTGCACATCCTAGATTTGTTGCGAATGTCTCCGCACACTCGTGATAATCTCATTTCGGAATTACAAAAGCTGAATGAGGATGTCGACAAACATGCCCCGGAAGTCCTCCAAATTGAAATGGATTACCGGGTCAAAAACTCAGAAGCCTCTTCAAAGGGAGAAACGAAGAAAACTGAGGGATCATGCATTGAATGCCTCTCGGTTAAAAAAGCAGCCAGTGCAACCATCGCCTTCACAAAGGATGACCTCCTACTTCGCGAAACCAGGCATAACCGACCCCTGTACTTCACAGGGTATATCAAGGAAATGCCTATGCACAGAGTTCAGATCGACCCAGGTTCTGCACTCAACCTTATCTCCACATCGGCTCTTGAAGAGTTGGGCATCCCACCCAGCAAACTGAGCCACACATCTGTATCTATCTTTGGATACGATGGGAGTACTCAAAGGCCTATCGGCAAAATCAGGTTCAAATTGCAGATAGGTGATCTTATCTCTGAGGTCACAGTGTATGCAATAAAGACCCCTTCATGCTACAACATCCTTCTCGGACGCCCTTGGATCCATGAGAATGGTGTTGTCCCTTCAACTCTACATCAATGCATCAAGTTTGTTGGCGACGACGGCATGATACATCGAGTCTTTGCGGACAGAAAACCCTTCAAAGGTAAAGAAGTCCACTTCGCAGACTCACAGATGTATGAAGGTGAAAAAGAAGAAGAGGAGAAGCATACAGCATCCTTTGCCGAAAATCTCCAGAAAGATAAAGGCAAAGCTCCTCAACAATCACCGGAAGAAAACAAACCATCCGGTAAATCTGAAGAGAGCATGCAAACTCCCTTCATCATCTCCCTCAAATCTTCAAAGCCTTTGGTCATCACAACTAAAGTGAAGAAGGCAAAACAAAAGCCTGGGGGCAAATTTGTTGTCTTTTTCGTGTCTATCATGCAAGACACGGACTCGGATTCAGAGCCAGAAGACGACACATCGTTAAGCCAAGCTGACACTCAGCAAGTTCAGCCTGCTCTTACTCCAATGGAGACAACTCCTGACATAGAAGATCCTACGTCAGCTTCCTTCGTTGTGCCAGCAACTTCAACAAAGGAAAAGCCGATCTTCTTCCATAGATCGGATGCTTCTTCATCAAACTCCATGCTTGAACCTTTCCAAAATAAAGGTACGCCTCAACTATCCTTATACAGTTCTGTGGCACAAGCTATTATGAAGAAAATGGGCTATGACGCTCAAAACCCAGTCGGTTTGGGAGAAGGACGCGGTATTCTCACGCCATTGGGGCCCGTCTTGACCAAATGCCAGCTGGAAGATTGGAGACTCTACGGCTATGTAGAAAAGTCTTCACACGGGTTAGGGTATGATCCTGACACTCCCTTGAGACAGTTGACACAAAGGCTTAAAAGTCAATATACAGACCAAGCCTCAACATCTCAAATCCATGAAGACATCGATCTCCCTGGATATCTCTTTGATGAGTCACCTGACAAAGATCCAGGAAGCTCATCCAATTGGCACGATTTCTCCGAAAATGAAGAGGAGTTGTCCGATGGCACAGACGTGTGGACTTCTGACCCAGAAGAACCCTCATCTCCAAAAGAAGTAACCTACTTCGACTCGGTTTCAACAGGCGATTGGGATCATCTCATAGCAAGCCTTGGGAAAATTACCGATCAAGAAGACCCGTGGAAAGGAACAAAACCTTGGTCTGGAAATGCCCTTGAAACCCCAGAAGGTTTCGTTGAGCTGGAAGCCTCCGAAAATATTATGGAGGAACCACCTTCGAACCTTCCAACAGAAGATCCTGTTCAAAAGATAGACTTGGGAACACCAGATAACCCACGTCCTGTATTCATAAGCAAGAATATAAAGGATGATGAGTTACCCGAGTATATCGCTTTTCTTCGTGAGTTCGTTGATTGCTTTGCATGGTCTTATGCTGAAATGCCAGGCTTAGACCCCAAAATAGCAGTTCACAAACTCAATCTTCAAGAAGACATCAAGCCTGTCAAGCAAGGCCAAAGAAGATTCCGTCCAGATGTGATGGATAAAATTGAACAAGAAGTTCAAAAACTCAAAAGCGTCGGCTTCATCCGTGAGGAACAACATCCTGAATGGTTGGCCAACATTGTCCCCGTGACAAAGAAAAATGGGCAGATCAGGGTCTGTATTGACTATAGAGACCTGAATGGCGCATGCCCAAAAGATGAATTTCCGCTCCCCATACCAGAGGTAATGATTGATAATACCTGTGGATTCGAGCGAATGACATTCATGGATGGTTTCTTTGGCTACAATCAGATAAAGATGCATCCTGAGGATGAGAAACATACATCCTTTCGAACCCCATTTGGTGTGTATTGCTACACTGTAATGCCATTTGGTCTGAAGAATGCTGGTGCCACATATCAGAGGGCTATGATGAAAATATTCCAAGATATGCAGCACAAGACGGTTGAATGTTACGTTGATGACCTCGCCGTCAAAAGCAAAAGAAAAGAAGATCATCTCGAAAACCTTCGAGAAGTCTTCCTCCGGCTTCGCAAACACAAACTGCGAATGAATCCATTGAAATGCTTCTTCGGCGTCTCGTCGGGTAAGTTCCTCGGATTCTTAGTTCGGAAAGCTGGAATAGAGCTTGACCCCATAAAAGTCAAAGCCATTCTAGAAATGCCCTCTCCAAGGACCTTGAGAGAACTCAAAGGGCTTCAAGGGAGATTGGCCTACATCAGACGGTTCATCTCCAATCTTTCGGGGAAGTGCCGTCCATTCTCCCGGTTCATGAAAAAAGGTGTAAACTTTGTCTGGGATGCTGACTGTGAAGCTGCCTTCCAAGACATCAAGTCATACCTGACAAAACCTCCAGTGTTAGCTGCTCCTACCACTGGAAAACCATTCATCTTGTACACAAGAGCCCTTGATCACTCTCTGGGAGCTCTGCTTGCGCAAGAAAATGATCAAAGAAAAGAAGCTGCTCTATATTACCTCAGCCGCATGCTAGTAGGTGCAGAGCATCGCTACTCTCCAGTCGAAAAAGAATGTCTTGCAGTGATGTTCGCCGTACAAAAGCTGCGTCACTACTTGCTTTCCAACACAGTCTACCTGGTCTCGAGGGTCAACCTCTTGAAGGTCCTTGTCACAAAGGCAGGTTCTCTCAATGCTCGACTGGCAAAATGGTCCATCCTTCTGTCACAATTTGATATTAGGTATGTACCACAAAAAGCAATCAAAGGGCAAGCTCTAGCGGACTTCCTCGCAGAGCATCCATTGCCTAAAGATTCTCCACTCAGAGATGATCTCCCAGACGAACCAGTCTACAATGTGGAGACTTTCTCACAAAGTGCCTCCTGGGACATGTACTTTGACGGTGCAACCAGGACAAATGAAAAAAGACAGCTGATCTCGGGAGTTGGCATCCTCTTTGTTAGCCCCGACAAATACATGATTCCACACGCTTTCTCGCTACTGGAACCATGCACAAACAATGCAGCTGAATATCAAGCTCTGATCTTAGGATTGGAACTCGCCATCGAATCCGGTATCACCATGCTGGAAGTCTTTGGAGACTCTCAACTGATCGTCAACCAGATGAATCAGAAATTTGAAGTCAGGAAGCCAGATTTGCTGCCCTACTACAACAAGGCACAATCACTTTTGCAAAAGTTTGACATCTGTCACATCACCCACATTCGTAGAGGTGAAAACATACGTGCAGATGCCCTAGCCGGACTTGCCGCATCCATGGCAATCCAGGAAGGGGAAAACATGCAAATCACAGTGTGTGAAAGGAGAATCCTTCCTCCTCTTAACACACACCAAGCAGTTGCTGAATGCCACCAAGTGGTCGGAAGTCGGATTTCAATCCTTCAAACTTCAATTGGCGACTGGAGGGATCCGTTCATTGATTACATTATGTTCGGAATCCTACCTGAAGATCCAAAAGAACGGGTAAGCATCCAAAGGCGAACCCCAAGCTTTCATTTGGATATTCCTTCAAAAATCCTTTACAGGAAATCCTTCAATGGAGTACTTCTACGCTGCTTGTCACAACAAGAGGCTGAAGAAACACTCAAAGAAGTTCATGCTGGTCTTTGCGGAGCTCATCAGGCTGGACCTAAGCTCTATGATCAGATAAAAAGGTTAGGATATTACTGGCCTACCATGGTAGCTGACGCAATGCAATTTGCTAAGCTGCTGCCAACAATGCCAAGTTCATGGAGATTACATTCACGTGCCTCCAGAATGGCTGCATCCTACAGCGATCTCATGGCCTTTCGAAGCCTGGGGTATGGACATCATAGGTCCTATTTCTCCCCCTTCAAGCAAAGGTCATCGCTTCATCTTCGCCGCTACGGATTACTTCTCCAAGTGGTCAGAAGCATTTGCGTTTAACGAAATGAAGACCTCATCAGTCCTTCAGTTCCTACGCACCAACATCATTTGTCGTTTCGGCATACCCAAAAGATTCGTCCATGATAACGGACCACAGTTCCGGGATCATCGATTCTACAGGTTCTGCGACAAATACAAAATTCAAAGCTGTCCTTCGACTCCATACAATCCGGCAGCAAACGGATTAGCAGAAGCTTTCAACAAGACACTCTGCAAAATCCTCAAAAAAATGGTCTCTAATCACAAAAGAGACTGGAGCGACAAAATGTCTGAAGCTTTATGGGCCTATCGAACCACCGTTCGAGGACCAACCCATAGCACACCATTCTCCTTGGTCTATGGATGCGAAGCTGTCGTGCCCTTGGAAGTACAAATTCCTTCCTTGAGGGTATCCTTGCAAAATGACATGACTCAAGAAAGCAATGTCAAATTGCGACTCCATGAGCTGGACAATCTCGATGAGAGACGGCTCGAAGCTCAACAAAGCATTGAACTTTACCAAGCACGTATGGCAGGATCTTTCGATAAAAAGGTCAGGCAACGCGCCTACAAAAAGAGTGACTTGGTTCTTGCGGTAAAAAGACCAATGGTCTTCGCTCACAAGTCCAAAGGCAAATTTGAGCCAAAATGGGAGGGACCCTACGTCATCGACAAGGTTTTCTCTAACGGCGCATACGCACTCCTAAACATGGAAGGTGACAGATGTATGCTGCCCATTAACGGCAAGTTCTTAAAGCGGTACTACCCTTGAAGACTTACCCAACTGGGTAAGAGCAATGCCTGTACGGCCAAAACCGGTTTCTAGGTACACGCTCGCTAAACCCACCCTTTTTTAGAATTTTCATATCAAATGTTGAAATTTCTAGAAATCTAAAACAATGCTTACTTTCATCGTTTCATTGTTCAAAAAAAAAATATCCAAGTTTAGGAACTTTTCCCTAACTTGACCAAAATTTTCAACCCTTGAACCCAAAATTCATGGTTTGAAACAAAATCCGGATTCAGGGATTTCCACCCTAGTCCACCCTGCCTTTTACCGCCAAAATGGTTTTAGGTCAAAACTTATGACCCTCGTGTCTTTAAACAAAAAAAAAATGGTTTTTCAAAAACCGCGAGGAAGCGACGCTTAGTCGATACTCGCACAAATTGGAAGCAAGCGAACCACGTTCGACACTTCCAAAATCGCAGGGAAGCGACATTTCGTCGATACTTGCAAAATCCAAAACCGTGGAAACGCAACATTTCAGTTGATATCCACAACCCAAATTTCAAAGGTTAAAAAAAACCTAAAAAACTGTGGAGACGCAACATTTCAGTTGATATCCATAACCCAAAGGTTCGAGAAAACCACAAATTTCAAAAATCATGGGGAAACGACATCAAGTCAGTACCCGCAAAACCAAAATTTTTGAAAAGCAAGGATGCGACTGTTGACACCAAAAATGTCACTTTGCCTCTTCAAGATCCAAAGAGCTACATGAAGTCGCAACCTGCCATAAATAGGCAATGCTGCTTCCAAAAATCAAATCTTGTCAGAATCAAACAAAAACTGCAAGATTCTTCCAGACAGCCAAAAGAGGAGTACACAAGAAGTTTCGGGTCATTTCAAAATCATTTGGCCTAACTTCGCTTCTCCGACAGCCGAAAAGGAGCTCTCGGCGGCAAAAGCATCGGAGACACCAAATCTTCGATCAGGGCCGATGGATGGTCTCAAAATACTTCCAAAAGGCTCCACGTCAAGTTCCGAGTCAAACCGACAACGTTTGACCCTACATCAACCCTCGAACAGCTAAATCAAGCCTCTCGGCGGCGAGAACCACCGAGGCCATTACTCATCAGATAGAGCACATGGACGGCTTCAAAATGCTTATAAAGGGCTACACGTCAAATTTCAGGTCATTTCCACAACATTTGACCATAGTTTGACGCTCGGAAGCCAAATCAGGCCTCTCGGCGGCAAAGCTCTCCGGGACCATGGTTTCCAAGACAGAGCCTATGAATCATCTTAAAATGACTCCAATAGGTTCCCTGTCAAATTTCAAGTCAATCGGACATCGGTTGACCGCACATCAAACCGCGACATCTTCATCGCGACAAAAAGCAAGTCTACTGGTGATAGGACCCCAAACGGCTTCAAAACTCAAACAAAAGCCTATGATCGGTCTTATTTATTGCTCAGGAGGCTTCACACCAAATTTCAGGTCATTCCGACATCGTTTGACCCAATTTCAGCTTCTGACGAAAAATCGGCAGCTCTGCGCGACAAAGTCTTCGGCTTTCTCAGGAAATTGGAAACTTTGCAAAATAAAATGCGAGGATTCTCATCAGGTTTCCTACAAAGAAATCAGGCCAATAAATGGTCAAAATGTCAAGGAAAAATACAGAAGGAAAAAGAATCGAAAAACAGCAAAACCGGACACAAAACGGGACACAAAGGGGGGAAAACCCCCCCAGGGTCGCAGACCCCTGCGACCCTGGCCCAGGGTCGCCGGGATGGCCCCGGAAACCCCAGTTTTCGCCGTTTTTTCGCGATTCGAAGAGCCCAGCCTCTGGTACTTTCCAAAATTCATGCTTTTGAGACACCAAGTCCTCTGACATCCGTCCAAAACACGGGTCAATCATCAAGAGTATCGAAAACAATATTGATCGCCACCCGGTCAACCAAAAAAAGTGTGCTTTCTACCCGACCGATCGAGAAATCGACAGGACAGATGGCACCGACCCGCTGTTGGCAACAAACACCTGAAATTACATGGTCATCTGATGTCGATCTACATGAAGATCCATCGATGATCATCGACAGAAGAATCCCAAAAGACGTGGCACGGCCCGCGACTCTTCAGCTGCTCGGCGACCACTAAATGCGATTAATTGACTAGCTTTATTACAGTCATTAATCCATTTCTTTGGACGGCCCAATCAGAAGCAAGCATTCGGGAGTTACAAGTCAAGAGATTCATGGCATTTAACCCATGAAACTCCTCCCATCATGGCGATTAAAGGCGATTAAATGCCCTCAATCTCCTCCGGCCAATCAAAAGCCAAGAAAAAGGAGTTACAAAATAAACAATTCAATTTTGTAACTCCTCCCATTATGTGGCTTAATGACATTAAAAGCCCATAAACCCACCTAAAAGGCTACCTAAAAGCCTATAAATAGGAGGGCTCTCCAAGAAGAAAGGACATCGGAGATCATCGGAAAAAACACACAACAAACATCAGACAGCAGTCAGAAATCCAGAGAAAAGAAAAAGAGAGAAAACTCTACGGAAGTTCTACACCGGCCACCGCAACAAGGTGACAAAAGTCCCTTGGGGGGTACCCCCCCCCCAAGGTCCTTGCCTTCTCCTCCTGCCTCCAATGGCTTAGATATGGCTTTTCAGCCCGTCTACTCGGTTTTTTATTGGACATAGGACCTTCCTTTGGTCTTTGTCTTCTAAAAACCTGAGGTTATAGCCAAGCCAAGCGAATCAATAGCATCCTCTGTTCTCATCTGCATGGATGATGGCGAAGCCCACACATGGCTTGCGACCGTCAATCTAAACGAGTCCCCCACAATCTCCTGAGAAGTTAGATCCTCCTTTTCTTGCTTTTCATTGTAGTTTGTATTTTTTTCAAAAGAGACAAAAATCACAATTCTTGTCTTTCATTGTTGATAAGGATTGTAAATCGGCTATAAACGCCAAAATCGGCTATAAACGCCAAAAATCGGCTATAAACGCCAAAATCGGCTATAAATGCCAAAAAAAATCGCCTTTCACGGCAAATCAAGAAAATGTCTCTTTTCTTAAATATATGTGCAATGGAAAACTTGAAAGAAGTTGATTTCCTTTTTACTTGCGAAGGTTGATCTCCGGATCACCACTTGCAATTCCAAGTAAAATAGAAAATCTGGCACACCCACAAAAAAGAAATGTTGATGCACGCCCCTTTGCCCCCCGGTTACGAAAGGGTCGGAACCAAACGGACTCCCACGTCCGCCGACCTCGGTAGGAACCCGGGCATCGGGAGCGCGGTCCATCAAGCTGGCATCACCCGGTGGGACTCGTTTATTTGAGAACACGATGCTAGAAATGAAATATTTGCATATCATATATTTTGCTCTATGCTTATATTTCTTTTCTCGATTCCTTGGCTACTTTATAATTGGTGGCCTATGTTGAATTCCGCATAAAAAAAAAAAAAATGAGATGAGATTTTTTGTTTGGAAATTTCTAATTCTTTGAATTTATTTCCACTCTTTCTCTTTTCAAAAAAAAAAAAACAAAAAAATAAATCAGATTTTTCATTTTTGGATTCAAAATTGAGAAACTTTGATCCTTTCCCTTCTGGGCACTGGCGCTCGCGGAAATCGCCGAGACCGTGTTCGGATCGGGGGTTGGGCCAATGTTTCTCTTCGATGAGTTCATTAAAAATCTAAAAAAAAAAAATAAAAAAAAAAAACAAAAAAATAAATCAGATTTTTCATTTTTGGATTCAAAATTGAGAAACTTTGATCCTTTCCCTTCTGGGCACTGGCGCTCGCGGAAATCGCCGAGACCGTGTTCGGATCGGGGGTTGGGCCATTGTTTCTCTTCGATGAGTTCATTAAAAATCTAAAAAAAATAAAATAAAAAAAAAAACGAAAAAAAAAAATCAGATTTTTCATTTTTGGATTCAAAATTGAGAAACTTTGATCCTTTCCCTTCTGGGCACTGGCGCTCGCGGAAATCGCCGAGACCGTGTTCGGATCGGGGGTTGGGCCATTGTTTCTCTTCGATGAGTTCATTAAAAATCTAAAAAAAAAAAAAAGAAAAAATATATATATATATATATATAAAAAAGTAAAAAATTTTAGATTTCTTAATTTGGATTCAAAATTGAGAAACCTTGATCTGTTCCTATCGTTCATCGCGCTTGCAGAAATGTTGAGCCTGTTCGACTAAGGTTTTGGGCCATGGTTTCTCTTCGATGAATTCATAAAAATAAAAATAAAATAAAAAAAATATATATAAAAAAAAAAGACATAGACCACTAAGGTTAAACCAACTGCGTTCTTTGATCATGGTTGATTCAAAGAAAAGCCTTGTCCAGAGTGTGGAGACAGCCTGACTGTTCTAGGCAAGGGTACTCCAAACGGGTTCATTAAGTAATCCTACCCTTACCTGGGGGCAATTCTATCAATCAAGGTTTCATAAGACCGGGTTAGGAGGCCTATGTGTACTCTCTCGTCTTTTAAATAAATTTTTTTTTCAAAAATAAAATTTTTAAAATAAAAATTTTAAAATAAAAAATAAAAAATAAAAAAATTTCAAAAAAAAAAATAATAAAAATAAATAAAAAAAAAAGATTTTTTTTAAAAAAAAAAAAAAAAAACTTCAAAAAAAAAAAATCTTCAAAAAAAAAAAACTTCCGTCATTTTGGGTTTAGATTGGAGAAATCTTGGTCTTCTCCTTTCTGGGCACTGGCGCTCGCGGAAATCGCCGAGACCGTGTTCAGATTGGAGTGCCTTTTGCTCTCTTTGATAAACCCGATATTGGCTTTTCAAAAAAAAAAAAAACTCGTCATTTTTAGATTCAGATCCGAGAAATCATGGTTCATTTCTTTCTGAGCACTGGCGCTCGCGGAAATCGCCGAGACCGTGTTCAGATTGGAATACCATCTGCTCTCTTTGATGAATCCAATCTTGACCTTTCAAAACAGAGAATCTCATCTCATAGATGCGGTCTCAAAACATTTGTGTCTAGCGGTACTAGTACGCCCTTTCAGGGGTCTACTGTATTGCGACCGGCACATTTGTAACTCCAACTTTATATTCTTCTTACCATCGAGCAAGCTCTGCTTCTCGATAAGTCGAATTTAAGTTCACAATTGCTTCTAGCAGTCACTGGGATGCCCATTCTGGGCTTACCATACCTGCGATCAGAACAATTGTACATTCTATGGCATTTTGTCTTCCTCATATTGCTTGGGTCATCTACCTCGAGCAATTTGAAAAGACGAAACCATAGAACTTCCCATTTATGATCATTATATTCTTGTGATTACTAATGGATGTGGTCTTGTTTTAGAAATTTTCGAAAAAAACTAACAATGGCAGCTTCACTAACCATTACTTTCGACGAAAGCAAGCACCAACTCATGCTTCAACAGAAGCAAACCACGCGCACCTACAAGCGCCCCATCAGCTGCCGAAGCGTCAACTCCCTCGGCAACTCTGTGAACTCCGGGTCGACCTCGACTCCCCGGACTATCGTCTTCGGGACGCTGGGACCATTCCCACTTCCTGAGGAACAAGCTGCTCCCTCCAGAAGCAGAAACTCGCCTCTCAACGTGTCACTACCGTGACACCAAAGGCGAGCACCAGAAGGCCTGAAGCCCGTGGCAGTCCCACGAAGCCTCAGCCTGCAAACAACCAGGTCTACCCCAAGACTTGGTCCCCAAGACCTTCACCAAAACAAAGAAGGTCCCAAACATCCACTAAGCCAGCATTCCTGGCCCCACTCAAGGAGAACCAGTTCTATCCTCTTGCTTACATGAAAGAGGAGAGACCCATCTCCAACTTGACTTCCAAGTCATCCCAGCATGAGCCGGCTTGTTCCTACACAGCCCAAAATCAAGTCATGCATCACAAGGCCTCCACAAGCATCTGCTAAGGCCTACAAATCTGCAGTTCGACCCTTCATATCTACAGGGGCCGAACTTCACAAATTCAAAGCTTCGCTGCAACTGGCGAAGGATAGGGTTCGCATCCTGTCCTTGCCCAGCTACAAAGAAGACAGACTCGGCTGCTGCGCCCGAGGGAGCACATCCTTCATCGTCAGAGCCCAGTCATAGCTGACCGAAGCTCAAATTGCTCGTCGTATACGCCGCCGCGCGTCGTACCGACAAAAGAGACTACAGAAGCAAAGGACCCAGCCTCCCACACTTCAAGTCTCTCCCAAATGGGTCGAAAAAGAAAGACCCAACCAAGTTGCTGCCGTCCATATGGTTGGAAAAAAAACCAGAAGGCGTCAAAATCAGCAACAAAAATCCAATGTCCGACGTCCAATGACCCGCAGCGTCTCCAGGACAAGAAGACATTCAGAAGAATCCCCTGCTCCTTCAAGCAAAGGACAGCAGAGTGATCCTTCCTCAAGCTCTTCTTCAAAAGGAATGAGCCCCAGCTCAGTCACCAGGACAGTTTTCTTCGTTCGAATCACGAAGGATGAATGTCTTGGCTACAAATTCTGAGCCACCACCCCGCAATCCACCTCCAGAAGATGCGATCACCCGCATCCAGCAGTTGGAACAGGGCCAGCAGAGGATTGAAACTCTGATGGAAAACCTTCTCCTCGCCTTCCAAAATCAGGCGAACAATGAACCTCCTCCGAATCATCAAGACGACGAGGTAAATAGAGAAGAAAATGAGTCACGCGCCCTTACCAAAAAGGAGGTAGACGGTATCCTCGCCAAAGCAAAAAGAAGAGGATATACTCAAAGAGCATGGGATCAAGCCACCATATCCCTTATGGATGGACTCGGTCCCGTTCCCCACCAAATTCAAGCATCCTACTCTCCAAACATATACGGGGAAAGGATCAGCCAGACAACACGTCATCCACTTCAAGATCCTGACGGGAGCTATCGCGGATCAAGATGCACTCAAGATTCGCCTCTTTGCAAGTACCCTAAAAGGTACGGCCTTCGATTGGTACTCCACTCTGCCGGAGGACTCAATCCAAAACTGGGCCATGCTAGAGACACGCTTCCTCACTCACTTCAAAGGTGAAGATCACCCCGCTACTATGGCTCAGCTGTGCAGCCTAAAACAGGGGGATGAGAATGAATCAACATATGACTTCATTCACAAGTGGAAAGCAATGGCATACAAATGCTCTGATGTATTGCCACAAGCGTCGCTAGTCGACATCTGCCGAAACAACATGAGAGCCAGAATCCGCTCCATGATCATAGGCAACAAATCAAAAAACCTGGGAGAACTCCTAGAAGCTTCCATGGAAGCTGAAACGGTGATTAAAGACCTCAACAGTCAGAAATCATCAAAGAAAGAGCCAAACGCCATTGCAACCTCTAAACCAAAGAAGAAAGAGGTCCTCAATGTGCAGACCAAGTCAGCTCCTCAGCCACCAAAGAAGCTGAAAACAAAGCTGCTGGTAAGAGACTGAACTCTCTGACGCCTTCAAAGAACGAGTAGAAAAGAAATACCCGTTTGATGAAGATGTTGATGAAATCTTCGGGGCTCTTGTGGCAAACGGCAAGCTCACCTTGCCTGAACCAAAAAGACCGGGTGATGTTGGCAAACCAACGATCCTCGGTACTGTCCATACCACCAGATGATCTCGCATCCTCTCAATCAATGCTTCGTTGTGAGAGAGAAAATAAATGAGATGTGGAAAAACGGAGTCATCACCTTTGACAAAAACTATGGGTCTGCCTCCGTCAACATGGTGACATGTGGACAAACATCAGGATCACCGAAGAAGAAGATCACTACTTCCTTCAAGGTGATAAACTCAATCGAAGCGTCCGAGGAACTGGTTCCTTACCCGACACCAGACGGACAACCGATATGGGTACATCCCGATCTCCTGGAAGATGAAAATTGGGAGTCGTGAAAAC